>JAOXNZ010000221.1:21028260-21039830 GCA_028566095.1 Kryptolebias brasiliensis
GCCTGCTGCGTACAGGCAGCAGGTTCAGACAGGTGCCAGCACAAAAAATTCAATTTAGAAAATACTGGTCAGTCACTAATGCGTTATCAACTTAGTCAGAACAGGGTAAAATAAGCCTGCTGGCAATGAGTGACATTAATCTCACTAAAGACAGTCTGACAGTGAAAATATTACAGTCCACTGTAACATGATGCAAAGAAATACAATCCAGCAGCTATTTTATGATCTATCTACTGTATTCTTTGGCTTTTGTTTCAGAGTCCTGTCAGTAAATATCTACAAATCTCTACCAAAACAAACTGATTACGTGAACAACTTTACAGCTTTTTGTTCCCACCCAATGCTCTCAATTTTGCACCAGTAACTCCGACGTGACAATTTCTGCAATGATCATTTTAAAACAATTTTACAAACTGAAACAAATATTCACTGTGACAGCTGAACAATAAGATGACAAGCTGTGCAGGTGAACTGATTGGATTAGTCCTGCTACGTTTATCACAATCTAAGTTTGTCAGTCAGTGGAAAAGCATCCATTTTTCTTAAATCTTACTGTTCATCACACTGTAAGTTACAACAACCGAAAACTGGTTGTTTATCTGCAAAAAGCTTTTCTTTTTGTGTGAAGAAAATAAAAAGGGTACCTGATTTCTCAGTCATGAAGCACAACCTTGCACTCATATCCCCCATTCAACTGAAGGATTTTTTTAAACATGTACTTGTTGTAAGCTTTTTTTCAGTGTCACATCAGATGCAACATCAGTCAGTAACTTTTCTGAATCATTTGGTATTTCTGTGGATTTTGTCCTGCCAGAAGGATTTTTAATCCATTTGAGTACCAGATATTGCCTAATATTCAGGGACAGAATTAACTCTGACAAGATGTAGTCAAAAGTGATGTTTTCTAACTGATGCAAGAGTAAAATCTGCAAAAAGAGTGAAAAAGATAAATTTTAAAAGCAGTAATGGGTATTTTGTAATTAGAGTGTGGCCTTTCTGAACTTATTTATTGAGTGTGATTAGTAGTGAGTGTGATAATGGATAGATGGGAACATTTCAAAATCATTTATTGTGTCTCTAGATTTGAAAATACTTATTAAGTGAAAAGTTCAGATTTGCTTTGGAAAATCACATAATTTTCCAGCTTAGAGAGGACAACAAAACCTCATCTTATCTTCTCAACTCTAAACTTATGCAATTACTGTACCCAGGAAGTGGGAAGTATAACCTGTTTTACTGTTGCTTTTCGCACTTAAGATCTAATGCTGGTCTTTTCATACTTATAGTTTGTCATTTCAGGACTATGAATATGTCTTATAAAAATCTATTATTTCCTAGTTTGAGGACAGAAATTTAGCATTTCCATTTGCTATTGAATGCACCGATAAAAAAAGACTGAAACAACAGAAAGAAATTGTTATCATGGCTCAAATTGAGCCCATAGCAACAAATCTTGGCGTTAGACAAAACATAGAAATGGACACAAAGTGATGTTCAAAGTTTAAATTGCCAATATGATACACATTAATCCTAAAAAAGAGTAAAATGTGTGAATGTACTAAACAACTGTCATGTACATTAACTTATTTGTTTTTGTGGTGTTCAAATATTGTTAGTAAGATTGTTCCTCTAAAACTCAATCATTACCAGCTATCATGGCTGAACTGGAGACAAGGTAAATGGCAGTATTTGAAAATAATTGTTTTCTAACAGCTTACAAGCAGACTGTAAAAAAAACCCAAAACCTTTTGATACATTAACATCCAAAGATACTCAGCTAAATCTTATCTCTAACAGCTGAAAGACAACAAACTTTAAAAAGGAAAAAAATACATATGCTCTAGCTCTCCTTAATTTATTTGTCTTTGTGTTGTGCACTCATCAGACATAGACAGTCACAGCACTGTATCTTAATCCAGAGTTATGGCCTCGCTGAGGGCTGTTTTAGGTATGAAAACAATCATGTAGACTTTAAGTATTAAATATATCTGACTAACATTTGCAGCCTGATGCTTAACTCTGCATCTTGTCTTATGCAACACCTGTTTCCAATGTCATCTTTGGGAGAACAGTCTCATCAGAATTTTTTTTTTTAACATCAGCTCAACACAGAACCTTCAGCATATCCACATAAAAATCCCATCAGATTTAATGAAACTCCCAGAAAGTAATCATTGGATGTACAGCTACAACTGATTAACTTTTGGAGTCAAGATGACCAGCTAACCAACATTAGCCAACACAAAAATGGCATAACTCTGTCAGTTTTACAGATATTGAGCTAAAATCTGGTTTGTTAGTAGCTTAGAGTAATTCACAACACATACTATGAGCACTAGCACATCTTGCAAGATCTTGCAATATTGTATGAGATCGGGGATAACGATAGTTTTAGTTTTAAGATTTGACCAAAATGAAGGTGGTGAGTGATATGCATTCCTTCAAGGAATGCTGGGCCTTGAATTCTCTCCCATTTTTTTCTCAAGAAGACATGACTATTTAAGGTCTTAATAAAATATTTGCTTCATGTTTGTATTATTGCTCCATATCTTCTTTCTGTTTGATTTTAGCATCTAAATGCATCTATAGGTTAATTTTAAGCAACGTTTACTGTTTATTCTTGTGATGAAGGTCTCCATTAATGCGCTGAAAATGGGAAATGTGAATTTCAAACCTCTGGCTCAGAAAAACATATTCAAGATCAATAATAAGTATTATATGCTGTTTGGGACATACAATTTTTGAAGCACTAGAAGGACATTTTAAGTTGTGTTTTTTTTTTGAAAGTAAAATGAATGATATAACTTTTCATGAGAAACTGCTGTTCATAGCAAAGTAAAAAGCAAGGGCGAAACAGTTTTAAATTCCTACTTCCAAGGTGCAGGGAATGCAGGATGATTTGAAGCTGCAGCTGTGTTGAGATAAAAATGGGGAGGCTTTCTGGATTTCTTCCACTTTGAGCTGGGACTCAGATGTACTTCCCTGCAAATCTGAAGCACTCACTGAAGGAGATATTTTTAAACCGAAGAGTCTTAAAACTAGGGTTCTGTTTTGGATTGGTAGTGACTTTAGACACCCCAATAAGCTCTAAAGCTTGTAAAATGTGAACATTTTTAATAACAGGTCATTTTAAGTTTATGTAGCAGCAACACAAACCACATCAATAGTGACTGGTCCAGTTGATGCAAACAAAATTCATTTTGATGTTTTCCAAAAACAATGACCTTGTGGAACAAGAATGTAAAATGTAAGTTAATTGTATTAGTTTTACTTATAATTCTAATCCAGTGACAAGAATTTTTCCTGCAGCTAGATTCTTGATCTTACAGCTTTGCTGATCTGTGTAAAGTTTTGTTCCATCAGCCAAACTCTTAAACTCTCTTATGATTTCTTTCCCGTTTTCAATGCTGCGTTTGTTTAGTTTTTTAACCGTCCCATGGCCTTTGGGTCAAACTGACCCTAAGTTACAAGGACCTCTCTGCCTCTCTTTGTTTCTCTCTCATTTGAAGGCTTTGGGAGGGTTAACCCTCCTGGTGGTTTAACTCTCCTGAAAGCCTGAAAAACAATGTGTGGTGATTTTGGTTGTACTGTAATGTTACTTTGATGTCTCAAAGTAAATGGCCCTTTTGAGAGATTCAGGGGAATCTGGACATCTTCCTGATTTTCTTGATGAGACTCAGCTGTGGACTTGGTGGTGTTAAGACAAGGACAGAGAGGGGGTGATCTGATGGAGCATGACATCATTCAACACCACCCAGGCCTTACATTAACTTTTGAAACCCAGTCAAAGTTTGCTTTGGGTGAAGAAACCCATTTTTTAAATTTAAAAATCTCAACAGAAAACTGTGGATTGGACCTACCACCACAACAGCAATGGACAGAACTGACGAGTGGAAAGCCGAATCCACCTTTTTGACAGTGTAGTTGGACCAGACTGAGGGTTGGACCAGCAGACTGGCAGGTGAGCTGGCTATATTTCTGTTTATTGTTTGCAAAACCAGTCCAAGCTGCCATTGTCTTTAGGGTTTTCTTTCTTTCCATACACATCTGAATAAATCTAGTCGCAGGACAACATTTCAGTCACCTCAGGTTACAGAGATTTTTCTCTGTCTCTTTGGAAATTCACAAATAATACCCCTCAGGCTACAAATAAAACTCAACAATTTAGGATTTACAAGCAATCTTTATAAACAGGATTATAGTTTTACAACATTTTATATATGATATTCTAATTACAAATTATGACTTGATAATCATAACAATAAAACTATTAAATCTTAATTTACATTTGTCAACCTACTTTGAAATTATAGGTCACCCACAGAAGTTGGTTGTTACGAGGAGAAACTGTCATCAAAGATGTGTTGTTGCTAGTATGAATTAGCCTCTTAGCTATGATGCATTCATGTGCAAAAAAAAGTCAAATTTTTGATGATTGCTTAGCTATTGTGTGTTTACAGACTAAAAAAAACCAACAAACTTTTCAGTCTTGGGTTGGTTGGTCAAGATAAACAATTGGTTCATCCCTACTCTCCTGATCTCAGCCTGACAATTTGCAAAGGGACAACTCCTCTTGTAATTTACATATTGCTGTGATGTAATCCACGTAATATATAATGCATTATTCAGAGCATTAAGTTTAAGCACAAATGTAAAATTTGTTGATGCCATATTAGTTTGTCAGACGTTAACATTTTGTGCTAAACTTTATTTATCAACAAATACTGTTTGTGAGTAGGCTGGGTCCTTGATGAGCACTTTGCATGCTGGAAGGTTTTCGTTGCTCAAGTGTGAAACTTGAAAATGAGTAAATGGTTACTTTTACCATCAAAAGTTGAATGTTTAAAATCATACTACATAAACAAACAAAAAAGCATGTCCACAATATTTTTTTTACTTTACATAATTTTGTCTTTTTACAAGATATATTTAGTCACAAAATGCACTTGACTTTCAGAACAGCCATAACACTAAGCTTTTTGAAAACAAATTCAGACAAATGCCGTCCTACAATTATAAAACCAAGACACGCAGTCGGGACTTTTGTCTGGGAGCTGTATGCGTGTGCCCAGTCAGTGTGTAATGAAAGGACTCAAAATTAGAGTCCTGCTCCAAATATAAACATTTGTAAGGCACTGAAACATTTCTTCATTGTAATTAGCCAAAGCCTCTGTGTGGTTTTGTTACATATGGAGGTAAAAAGCTGGATGTGAGTAATTTAAAAAGGATTTGCCTTTTTATCCTCAGGAAGTTCTATCAATAGCACCAACAAACACCACATAAATGGTTAAACTCAGATCCACTGAACTACTCATTTGTATGACCTTTTGATGGCATTTTTTTTATCTATTTGTAGTTTCTGTAGTTATGTATTTCAGTTTTTTTGTTTTGGATGCCATACAAAAATCATAATCTGTTTGTATGTTGCATTAAATTGAGAGCAAAAAAACGGGTTATCAACAGGTTAGAGTGCTTTGGGAATTCACCCAAGCAATTACTGTAAGCATCAATTTGTTGTTAAAATGCTTTACAGCTGCTAATGCCAAAGACCATTTAAGCAAAATGCTAAGGTCATTATCCTTTCAAAGAATAAGCTGCAACATGTCAAGATGCAAACACTTAATGGAGCTATCTTCCTAAAGCACATTAACACTTTTAAAAACAAGCAGTTACTGGCAATGTGCCTCAAATGTACTTTCTTTCAAAGTCAATTTTTGTTGTTTGAAAGAGATTATTTTTTTTCTTACTTTAGTATACAACTTGTTAACTCAGACAGTGTGTTGCCACCCTCAGATATTTCTAGCAGAGTTGGAGTTTAGTCACAAAAACATGCTACTAAAACACTGTACGTTATTCACCGTATACTCACCCCATGGGAGAAACCATTATGGCCGCTAACAATGAAGAAGAAGAACAAAACAAAACATGAAAAGCCTTCATTAGAAACATGTTTGGGTTTATCTGCACTGACTAAAAAACAGTGCTGCAATACTTATTTTAAAATAATGACAACAAAATAATTCCTATTTTTTAAAATATCAATGTTGGTGGTAATTTGCATTTCTACCAGTACAATGTCCTAGATGCATTACACTGGAACTTTGAAGAGGGCATATTATGCCACAAAAATGTTTTTTGTTTTTTTTTCCCCGGGTACTTTACAGCTAATGTGTAGGTGTCTAAAATAACTACTAACTTAGAAACACCAACACATTCCTGTCACTTTTGACACAGGCAAGATCTGAGCTATTCAGAATTGCAGGAAATTGTCAAATTACAGACCCAAATCAAAAAATATATTCAACCAGTTCATGTTTATCTCCACTCAACTTCAAATTTTTGCATCTGCTCTACTTTGGGAATGGAAATTCAAAACTTCTTTGATCTTGCTTTGCTATTAAGTTACTTTTCATTGAGAGGTGTATAATTTGCTTAACTTCTGACAGGAGTGATCCGAAAAGACTCTACCAGTAGGTTCTTATTCAATGTTTTATTAGATCAAGAAAAGATAATGAGTGAGGAGGAAAAGTTTACTTCAGCTTATGTTTATGGAGGATAATTTAAAAATGCTAAAACTGTGGTTACAAAACTTCCATCAAAACAGAATCCCATGACTCTTGTACCCCATGACTCAATGTAAACACAAAACCTAAGGGTAGGACTACAGAGTTCCCTGAACTCTTTAGTCCTACCCTTAGGTAGGAGAAGGGGTCCCAATCCTTCTTACCTCCACCAAGGAGGTTATGTTTTCCATAGAATCTGTTTGTCTGTCTGCACAAGATTACTTAAAAAGTTCTGAACATATTTTCACAAAGTTTTCAGGAAACATCAAACATGCTACAAGGAACAAGTGATTCAATTTTGGTGGTGATCCAGTCATAGTTTAAGGTCTTAGGTCAAGATCACAGTGCACTAACAGCTTGTGCACTAATTCTGCAACTGTATAACAAGAATGTTAAACTCCACAGCTGGACACTTCATGGGTCAAGGGTGATCACTTTTGATTTCAAGGTGATAGGGTCAAATGTCAAGGTCACAGGTGGCCTTGTGCTCTAACTATGTAACCATGTGATGGAGAAAAATTAAACTGCAAGGTTTGACACCTTTTAGTTCAAGGGTGATCACAATTGATTTCAAGTTTATGGGGTCAATGGTGAACATCACAGTTGACCTAGTGCTCTAACTCTGCATCAGTGTAATGTAGGAATGTCAAACTGCACAGCTGGACATATCATGGGTCAAAGATGATTCCTGTTGATTTTAAGGTCAATGGGGTCAAAGGTCAAAGTCACAGGTAACCCATTGATGCGGTTGTTCAAAAACTCCATAACTACATCCAAATTTTAATATATAGAACAATAGAACTTTGAGCTAAATGTTTTGAATTTAGGATATGTTTGTGAAACTATTATAACAGTCATGTTTGGGCAGGCTTAAAACAGAAGCATACAATGCATTAGAGACTTTTAGAGTTTCTGAAAAAAAAAAATTCTTCATGGCTTTCTCCCTCCTTCCATTCATTGCACTAAGCCTAATATCTCCCATTCAGCTCAGTACATAATTCCCAAACATATTGGCGGTATCAGTATTCTCATTTTAGTAACAAATTTTAGCAAATGAGCTGATTTCCCAAAGTGTTTAACAACTTCTTCAAATGGGCTCAGAAAAATATTACAAACAAATCTTTTCTTGGCTGTTCTCTGTGGAGTTAACAAGAATTGAGATAATGGTGGAAATGTTTTCTCCGGACCCCTATTGAGGGGGAAATGATAAGGTAGAGGAAATTATGCTTTAAATACATGGTACAAAACAAGGGAATAAGGGAGCATGCAGATTTCTGAAACCTGATAAATACGAAGACCATATTTGTTCAGAAATAAACATCTGTGTATCATCCCTCTCTTGCTGTATTTTTACTTCACAGGGCCTGTGAATCTTGAACAGAGCCTCTTTCTTCTATCAGCCCTGCTGATACCTGAAAGGAGTGTAATGACCCACTTTCTTCTCTTGTCCCTCTGCGTCTCTGATGCTTTACTACGTTTGACCACTTCACCATGGTCGGCTACAGTCTGCAGCTGCTGTTAATTTACAGGAGCACTGTGCACCGCCTTTTCAGCTCTGAAGCATATATGACTAATCACACAAGTCATTTTAAACAACTTGAACTCTCCCTGGCTATAAATCACCATGATACGTGCTACTGTGCTCATAATAAAGCTGCATTCAGATGGGAGGAGGGCAGGGGGACTTTGGGAACTATTCAGTACTGTTGGTCAACAGACTATTGTGAAAGAAACTCAGGGGCTAGGACATATTGTTGTTTTGTTTCCATGATCTCAATATAAATCAAGGTGAAAAACAACCAGGGGTTGTATTTCCTTTGTGCAAAAGTCCCGTAAGTATGACCTTTTCCCGCAATTTTTCCTTTAAGTCTTTTTTTTTCTCTTATTTTTGAAAAATTCTTCAGTCATAACCTCAGCAAAATCCATAAAGTGCAATTAGTGCTCTGTAAACATGCAGTAAAGTTTTTCAAGACACAAAGTCGCTGTATGTGTTCAAACAAACGTGATAAAGATTCTATTCAGGTTGAAGATTAAAAGTTGCTAACTCTCATTTAACCAATGTTTCATCTTTATGAACAAGCTTTTTTTTAAAAGTTGTAGCCAAACCCTAGATACACTAGAAAGATGAAATACTGGCTTTTTTCTTTGACTCAATAACATGGACAAGAAACAACTTCTAAACTAACCAAGAATGTTTTTTTTTTATTTGAGACTGCCAACTGAGACTGAGAAAAGAGAAACTTCACACAGCCTTTAAAGATGGTCTTAAACCACCTTTTTTGAAACACTGACAAATGATGCAACATTTCCCAAAATTCCTCAAGCTAAAGGGAGATGGACATGCTTTTTGTATTATCAACAACCAGGAAAAAGTAGTACAAATGAAACAAAACTCAACATCATGAAGGTTTGGGTTTCTTTTCTTTTTTCTTTTTTGTCTCGTCACTGCTCAGTGTTGCATCTTTCTTTATGCCTTTCCCTGCCAAGTAACCACAGTGCCGAGCTAAAGAACAATCTGCTTCTTGTCAGGAACGCTGAATGAACCCTGTTGCTTATTGTTGAGGCGAGCGCGTTACTTGAATACGACCAATCTCCTGTAATAAAAGGGCTGTTGTGCTTTATGAAATATTCATCAAAGGTATCCCTTAGAGACTCAGATGTATTCAGATGCATATCTGAAAATCTGAAACAGACTTCAGCAAACAAAAGATTGCAAGCAGCGATTGGAAGCTTTTGAACTATGAGGCTGACAGCCACGAGGGAAGTGACCTCTACAGTGGATGTGTCTCCTTGTCGCTCTGCTGGTTTTTCAGCCATTTCTAACCTCCTAATAAATCAACAAGAGCACACTCTGGGATCCAGCAGCTAAGTGGCATTTAAGAAACAGCTTGTGAGACCTGTAAGGCGGCAATTTGAATCATTTAGACGCAAGGCAATAATTTGGCCAAATGAAGGACATTAACAGCAAGCAGAAAGTTTGTAAGCCTCTTAAGCCCTTACAGAAAAAAGAAAGTCTAAGTAGCATTGTGTTCGGTCAGCCAAGGTTGAGTATCTTATTGTTCAAAAGGGCAAAAATGCTTTCCGTTTGCTTAGGTTTTATTAGGGTAGTGACACTTACAAATTCACAGGCAGTTTACCAGCTGATGACAACAGATAGTTTACTTGCTATTTATTAGTGATGCATATTATACATATATCCTTGGCCCATTCTGTGCACCAGTGGCAAATTGTTAGGGCCTCCGAGGTATTCAGAGAAGGCCCTGAGGATCATTTATATAAAATAAGTGATAATAATCTGTGGCTGTTTTGTCTATAAGTGTAACATGAGTTGGTTTCTGTGTTTTCTGTCCAATCACCAGGTGCTGGAACAGTTTTGTACTGGGGGGAAAAAAAAATCAAATCAAAAACTTTTAAGTGTGGTCCCTGGGTACAACTTCATCAGCCCCAAATTGTTGTCAGACTCCCCAGGGCCGTTAAAGCAAATGAGAACATAGGTTTGAATAGACAGTTTAGTCAATCAAATTAAATTTGGACTTTTAGCCAGTGAGCATTTGCTTTTGGTTTTTGTTGTTTGTTTTTTTTACATCCTCAGGGCTTTTAGGGTATGATGTGGCAAATGCTTATTAACTGGATATAAAATGTCGCAAAACTAATATCAGTGACCTTTTCAGTACGACCATTTATTAAAAAGAGGGACTTGATTTAAAAAAGGGCCTCTCAACACCTGAATTTTTGGAGTTCTTTCAACCCTTGATTTGATGAATGATACTCGGCTCATTTAGATTCATAAGGTTTGACTTCAGTGAGAACTAGCTGTTTGGGACAGAGATAGTTGAGTGGAATTGAAAAGGCTATGAAAACTGAACCTGTTTAACTAAAGTGGCAGAAAAACAATAAAACACAGGAGGTCATCAAAGGTTAACAATCACCATTATTACTTATGGAGAAGTAAGGATAAATTATTTTTTCCAAATTTGTGCAAAAGTACACAAAAATGGATTTTCATTTTCAATTGAATATCAGTGGCCGGTGAATCAGTTTAGTTTTGGCAGCAGTGGTTTTACAGTGTTGTAGCATATTGCACCAAACTTGGTTGTCCCTGCTTTGCTCCCATACAAATCTTGTTACCTGATATTTAAAAACATGTGTTAAATGTGTGATGCATGCTGCAATTCCTCATGCATCTTGACTTGTTTTGCTTTGTTCTCCTTACTAATATAAGTGTCACGTATTTAAAATTAAGTAAAATTCAACTGGTCTATTTAGTTGTAATTGGAATAGCACTTGGCTGTGCTGTCAGTTTTCTGCTCATCCACATACAAGTGTTGCTTTAATTAAAACTTTAAAAGACTGCATCCAGCTACAACCTGTTTTAGCTATGGGCATGTGTGCCCATGTGGGGTGGATGTGGGGGTGGGGGGTACAGAGAAAAGGCTCAGTTGTGATAGGTACACCTTTTGCTACTGCTATGCATCAAAGTAGTGCATGGAAATCAATAAAAGTCGCTGAAAATCAGCTGTCTACAAAACTGCTCAGATACAGTTTCTACCAGAAATACAGGCAATGTTTTGAAACAGAATGATCAAAGATGGTGCGACTACAACAAAAGCACAACCATCTGTGTTGTTCCCTCCGCCTCTTTTTCATGGGTGAATTATTACATATAGAACAATGACAGTGAGATGCTAGATGCTTTAGAAGAATTTTGAACAGAGCTGCTGAGAGATGTGCAGACTTGTAAGCTTTGTTTAGACCATGCTCCTGCCTTTAAAATGCAATAAAAAGGGGAAGTGATAATCCTATGCAGAGACACTGGGTTGTCACACTGTGACTGAGGATACTGATGAAAAACTCTCAGTTTGCATGTCAGTGCTTCTTTTTTAATAACACTGAAAAAAAAACCACTTTGAAGAACAGAGTAAGCATAAGTCATCACATTCCTGATGGTGTGGAACTTGGATTTTTCAGCTTAACACAATATCTATTCAAAAAGACAAATAACCCCCC
>JAOXNZ010000221.1:21159991-21177465 GCA_028566095.1 Kryptolebias brasiliensis
ATGAACTGCTATAATTTTTTTTTAATTTGCATTTTTTTCATTTTGTTATTTAAAAAGATGGCAGCAATCCAATTTAGTCTTGGCACTGCTTGGACTAGCTGTTAGCTTGTCATTCTGGTCAGAATTAAACAATTTTTCTAAACTGAGGTTCTTCAAAGAGCTATTTACAACAATTATATTAATTGTTTATAACCTTTCCTCAGTACCCCACTTTTAAAGACCTGAACTATCCTCTTAAGTGATAAGGCTAACTACCACAATACCCTTTTGGATATTTGTGCTTTTTAAATTAAAACTCCAAACAGCACTGAGAGCTTACCACTATTATAACTTGGGCTCCTGGAAGCAAATATTGATTAGCATGTCTCACTGCTTTTTAAAGTCACGTTAATAGGAATCTTGAGAGTCATGTCAGTCTGTGCCTTGTCTCTTCTACATCTGATGCATCTCATGATCATATACCAAGTCTCTCGTTGATCAAAGTCCCCTGTAAGCAGCTAGTTTCACCATAATGGCCTCATTCGATTACAATGTGTAAAGTACTCCATTAGTCTCCCTGTTCATGAATCATTAAGTGCTGGCTATGATCAGCCAGCTTCATGATGAACTGCAGATTGAGGAAATGGAAACTGCTCGAGCTGCTTGAGGTCATAGGTGGATATAATATTCTCAAAGGCTAAATGAACAATTGCATATTAAGGTAGCCGTTGAGACATGGAACTGTGTAAAACAAATGAAGAACTCTTTAACATACAGAAAATTCACATCAAAACAAAGCAACGTTAAGTCGTTTATTGCATTTTAGATTTTTTTTAATTCCAGAGATAAAAATAAAGTCAGGACTATATAACAAAATAACGTCATCAAACAACTATATTTACTTTGATGTTATGCCTTTACAATAGTCTTACACTGAGCAAACAATACAGTTTCAAGTTGCACATTTAATCAACAAAAATAAAAAATATCTGAAAGAAAATCTGAAAGATAAGATTTTGGGGGTTTTTTTTGTGAACACATTTATTTTTTAACTGTTTTACATCCTAATTTGCAAGCTTTGTTGTCACATTAGCCAGAGTTGCTCTTCTTAAGAGAAGGTTAAAAAGATCCTAGAAATAACGATGGTAACAAACTAGTTTGGATTATAAAGTTAGACTTTCAAAAAGGAGACACAAGAGAAAATGAGGAGGTGAAGAAGTAATGGAAAAGGTGAAAAGAAGGTGTGAAAAAGATTGAGTCACAGTAGAATAGACAGCGACTGTTCTCCATACTCAATGTGCGATGCTGAGGAGACTGAAACTGATGAGTTCATCTTCATCTCATTATTGTCATGATGGATCAGATTGCTGACTTCCCTCAAAGGCGGCTTAATGAGTCGTTGACACAAATCTGAATGACTGGCTTCACCGGTGGCATCCATTAGTGTGCGACACAAAGCTCTAAGATGTGCTTAAACAAAACTGATAATTACAAAGAGGTTTCATCATTGTAATGAATGGCTACAACAAAGGGAATATTCATGTTGCATTCAATGCATTCTGTCCTGCCACTAAGGATGCCCAGGCTGGTTAACAAATCCAAAGATGCTTTTAAATCTGGTTTCTCGTTTCTTTGTTTTGATCCAGTCATAGATTATGAAAATCCTCATCGAATGGTTTCTCTGATGTATTTGTCAAACACAATGGGAAGCCAGGTAAGGGCCTACCAGAAAAAAATGGATTTATATTGACTCTGTGTCTTTGATTGAGCTGTTTTCACAGCCAAGCCTCGCAGAACAGGATATAATAACAAGGTGGCAATATTACAATTACGGCAGTGCCTACTCTCTTGTCCTGCCAGTTTATTCCCTCTCTTCTTCCACCCCTCAACCCTCATTCTGGTTTGTGTTGTTTCTTGCCTTTGTTAATGCTCAGGCTCTAATGGCCATGGCGTCTACTCCTCCAAGGCTTAAAAACGTTTGTCTGCCTCCTCCATCCTCTTACTTATTTAATAATGAGCCCACACAAGGCAGAGTCTCTATTCATAATGGGGCGTCAGCAGAGCCATCTTGGTTGGCATACAAATCTTAACAGACCAAGGCAATACAGCAGGAGAGATCTAATTGAGAGGTAAATTAGACCTCTGCCGCTGATTGACTCGAGAATTAGTTGAACTTAGTCCTCGTCAGTGTGAGAGCCTGGGCTCTGTGAGTCTGTTGAAACTCACTGCCTGCTGTGCTTTCACATGCCGCACGTAGCTAAATATGGAGATCTGAAGGCATTGCTGTGTTTGTGCCAGTGTTCTTTCGACATCCTGATGGTTGTCTGGGGCTATGACAAGCCCGCTTCTTTGTTTATTTCTTCTATTTGTGCTGGAGAGTTCAGGATCCCATGCCACCCTGTCTCATCTCATCTAAAAGAAAACAAGAAATCATTTCTCCCAGTTTGAAACAGCACACTGGCAGAGGGGTGGGTGAGGTGGGAATCATTTGCTCAAAATATGATTTCAGCATGTTTGACTGACATCAAGTCACTCTCGCAGGTCCTTGTGGAGCAACATACAAATTCATATACTATTACAATATATCATATTTTTATTATAAAAACACATTTGTTTCCACACAATTATTCATAGTATTTATTTGAAGGACAACCCAACAGTATTTAATCTTTATTTACAGAGTTGTATAATTCATAATTGAACCAATGATGCAAGGAAAGGAAGTCATAAACTGGAAAAAGAAGACAACACTTTGTACGCAGGTGGTTGTCTGAGCTTAACAAAAAGCCATGGAAGGCCAGCAACTGTCTTTGGGGATTTAACCATGTTACAGCTTTGATGCATTTTAAATTGACCTCAAGCATACTTTGGAGACAAGGAGAGAGGGCAGAAACACACAAAGCAGACGATCAATTACTATTCTATAATTGGACAGGGCTTTAATGAGGCTGGTGGATGCAGCCTTGTGCACCTTTGTCAGCTGGAGTCACTGACGTGGGTGGCCCAATCAAAGCATGTCCTCATTAGCATATCTCCGCACATGCAACAGTAGCCTTCAGAGTGAAAAGCACTCAGTACAGAAGAGCTTCTTCTTATAGGGTCCAGTTTCCAGAGATGAGTGACCTCTATTCATTTCTGCATTGAGTAACAAGTCATCACTGACACAAAAACATATTTTATTTCTTAAGCTAATAAAACTTGGTAATTTTGAAAGGTAAATATAAGGGCAAAGATCTGTTTGTGTAAGGTTTTTTTTTTTAAGATCGCTGACTTATAAAGTTCTGAGAAATCGTTATAAAATATTCCAACAACAAAAGACCCACTTTTTTATTTAAAGCTTTTGAAATAAACACTTTTCAAAGGTAGCAGTGAATTTTGTCTGCTGCATACATGTGATCTGATTCTCATGCATCATGAATTAGATTTGATTCACAAACCCACAGCACTGACAAACCAAATCAAAATAAGGTTCATACGATTTGTCATTCATTCCAACAGCTGCCATTAAATCTGCACCATATGAGATGTTGGTAGTTTGGATTACTGTCTCGTGTGTTTTACTGTCACATGGTAGATTATTCA
Organism: Kryptolebias brasiliensis; assembly: GCA_028566095.1. Taxonomy (NCBI): domain Eukaryota; kingdom Metazoa; phylum Chordata; class Actinopteri; order Cyprinodontiformes; family Rivulidae; genus Kryptolebias; species Kryptolebias brasiliensis. The sequence continues at coordinate 21,163,553 of JAOXNZ010000221.1, forward strand.
TTTGATTCTAATTTAAATTTGCAGTATTAGTTTACCTTTGTGTGTGTATTCTAAGTGGGGGGTGGACTTGCACATCTGTTTTTCTTTCGTGTGAGCTTCTGTTTGTGTGTTTAAGAAGAGGAATAAGCAGATGATGAGAGTGAATCATCCTGGGATAATTTGTTTTGTTGTTTTATGCCTTTCTCAGTATTCTTTGCTTTGTATGAATTTGTACTGATAGGCAATACTTGTATGTACTGTGCATTTCACAAAGTTATGTTATTGTGATATTTAAATATCTGACTCACATTAATAGTTTTGACTGAAGGCTGGAATCACATGGTAATTATTGTGGATGGTGCAAAGGGAATATTGTTATAGTATTTGCTCCTTCTGAAAACATATTTCATTTCAACAAGAAAACTAACTCTGCAGCAGCTCTTGTTCAGTGCTTTTTGAAATCTGAATATTGCCATCATTTTGTATTCACAAATGTTTGAATGCCACCTTCCACAAAGCTTGATAATGGCCAAAAACAGCATAATTAAAACAGAGCTTTCTTGAGGTACGATTGTCATACAATGAAGCAGGTTTATTTTGCAAAATGAATGCTGGTCCAGCTGCAGCTGTTTTCATATGATGGTGGACCAAGCAACCAACCAACAGTGATAAACTAATTTGGAAATAAAAACACGAATTAGGTTTGTGATGTGTTTGAGTCAGTCATTTTTCTTCCTAGTGTACAAAGTATGTTGTTTTGGTTCCATTTGATTAGGAGGGGTTTGGAGTTCAGATGCAAAAGGTTCAGAAGCAAAAACGTAAAAAGACAGGGTTACAGCCCTCATTGTGAGGAAAACTGCTATAAGACACCACTATAAGTGATAGTTCAGATCATTTGAAGTAAAGTGTAAAGCTTAAAAACATCTAATATCATTCCTGTTGTAGATATAAAAGTTTATATATAAGTTTATTATATAGCTGAACCAATGTAAAGATATTGAGAATAGAGTTGTTTTGAGACTGCAGGAATCCAGGTCTAAATGTTAGATCGTCAGTCGGATCAGAACTAAGCTGTATTTCTCTAAATTGAAGCATCTGAACTATTCCTTCAAGATGAATTAGGAATATTTCTTTTTTTTTAACCTAAACATTTTTTTTAATAAGTCAAAAGAATATTATAAGATTTCTGTTGATATGACATGAAAAAAGTTTTTTTTTCTTATTTGAAAAAAAAAAATACTGCAAAGTTACATGGTGTGTGTCAAATATAACTTTAAGGCTTTCAGTCTTAGCATCTTTTCTGGATAGTTTCATAATATCCCTCCTGTTAATGTTATCACTGATTAGTGGGAATGTTGCACTAAGAAAGGGGATAAAATACAAAGTTTGTGTGATCGTGTATTTTATTTGTTGACTTCATTAAATTAAATTTGCCTGCAATCTTCTCTATTATTTGTGCTCTATAAAAATATGCCAAACAACTTGACAGTTTACAGATAGAAAGAACGTGAACCACAAATGTATCGTACCGCACAGACTCAGAGACTCTCAGTTTACTGTGTGACTCAGCACACACTCACTGCCTTCAGAGCACTCTGCATCAAAGCAACTCAACTGCTCTGTGTTTTTAACATCAAAGTCAACATCCTGTGTTTTGTCTGTGCAGCTGACGCCTCATTATGGTTAGATCACTTAATCTGTAATGTTGTCTCCAGGAAGCAGCCAAGTATTCATGTTTATGTAGCCCGAAACATAAAAACTGACATTTAAAACTTTGCTGTCTGAAAAGTTAGAAGACAGGATATGGCAGTAGCATATGGCCACATAAAAAGTGCATGTTTAATTAAATATTGGAAGGATATTGGAGCTTTGTCACTGTAATTCCTATGGAGACTAAAAATTAAGCATTTAATTAACTTGGATGAGTGGAAATTGTGTAAATAACACGCATGTGGTATAAAGAATAATTATTTAAAATATGTGACCTCTCATTTATTGTTTTATAATGTGTACATTATTTTTAACTGATGTCTTAAAATTGTTGTCCTAAATCTTAAAAGCACCATTTAGTTCCATCAAGGCAGAGCCCAGTGAGGAAAAGGTGACAACAGTAAGAGAATTGTTTTCCTCCAATTTAGTATTTAGTGTCATTTTAAGTTTCTTAAATAGGCTTGTTGAATGAAAGCTGGTCATCAATCCAAATTCCCAAATATTTTTGAGAGGAAATACATTTAATCATTGTACAATTTGATGTAATAAATGCCTAAGTTATCAGAGTAACTTTACAAGGGTAAGGGTCTGGTCCTATGTTCCACAACCCGGATGAAAGCTACACGCTTCCTCCTGAATTTGAGGTTTGACAGTTGGTCGGAGCCTCCCAACACGCTGGAATGAACTTTTCCAGGGAGGCTGGGAAGTGTGATCTCTCGATAGTTAGAAAAGGTTTGTAGCTTCTGATTTTTAAGATTCAAAATAAATTATAGTGTTTGCTTTTCAACACCTGGAGCATTTTTCAAATCACATCCTGCTGAGCTTAGCTCTCGAAATTACATTCAAGTTTTTGTTTTTAGGAGATCAAAGAATCAAAATTGGTCTGCTGTAAAAAGCAGACCAAGACAAGATGTACAAAAATACTTTTGTTAAATAAAAAGAAAAAATTACAAATAAAACAAACTAAAACCTGACACTGTGTCACTGTGTGGTTTCATTGTGTTTCTAAGACTAATCCATTTAGTTTCCTTTTTTTAGTTGTACTGAAAAATCAATTAGGGTTTTTCTTCTTTTCACATTAATAAATTAAACCTTGAGCAGAATGCATTGAACACTGGGTTTTTCTTTTATTTAAATGGTTGCAAAGTTGATAAACATAAATAAATAGTTCAAGTTTGAATTACAATTGTGAATATGTGTTCATAAGGAAGGGAGAGATGGATGGATGGATGGATGAATGGATGGATGGAACATAGGACATGAATAATTTTGATCCATGTGCATGCTTAAACAATAAATATCACCAGTGTCACTGACAATTTGTGCTGTACTTGCATGAAATTTAACCTACTTGCATCTGTCAGCCATTAATGGAAAACGACAAGGATATCTGAAATGTTTGACAGGGGGTTTAAGTGCAAAGAATGCAGAATCAAGAAAAGGAGCACATTGAACAAATGCAAATCTCTTGGTTAGCCCAAGTAGACAAAGTCAAGACGTTCCAAATTTTAAACCAATCTTCCGTTGCACACAAGTGGTAATCCTTTATTTATTAATAAAAACAAATTGAGGAAATTAGGCTTTTGGCTTCTGTCTTGTCTAATATAGTTGATCTAGAAACTGTGGGATTTCTTTCAAACAAATTGAAGCTATATATCCATGGGCTCTGGACATTTTATGGTAGGTTTAGCAGGGAAATCTCAAAGGCTCATTAGGTGTCCTCTGGTTGTGCTTGGTAGCAAAAAAGGATATCTGCTTTTCTTTTCTGAAATGGCAAGCTTTGTTCAAATAAAACAGGAGTTATTATGAAACTAGTTCATGCCAAACTTTAAAATACATGTTACCCAATGAAGGAGGAATATTTAATGTCCTTGCCAAACTGGAGGACAGAGTTACCCATGATAATACCTTTAGCCCTGAAGGGTTATAACCCTGTCTCCATTTTAACTGATAGGCCACATCATTACCAGGCTTCCACACCAGTGGGGAAAGAAGGGAAAGGAAGGTGTGGACTGGGTGAAAAGAAAAGCATGGTGTCTCGAATCTGCTCAGTGTAGCTGCTGGGCTCAGCTGCCCACATATGCGATTCAAATGCAGGGACAGGTGTGCTGCGACAGGGCCTGTGTCGGACCAGGTACATCTGTATCTCTTCCGGCACAATGTGGAGGAGGTGGTGAGTGACAGCAGGTGGGGATGCAGCCCAATTAGAGCAGGGCTGTTGGAGGATGATGAATGGGGCTGGCTTAGAGAGCCTCGGAGAAACATACGCATAGGCAGGCTGGAGATGCCCACAGCTGTCTCACTGAATGAGTATAAACATGCTGAGGGGCTCCTCCATATACAGAATAATGCGAGCAGCATCTGCAGGCTGCTGTGCGCTTTTCTTTCCTTTTCCACTTCTCCTTCACAGCCTATGACAGTTACGAGTTCAACTCTTGACTGGCGTGGCCTTGAACCAAATTTAGAGAATCATGGAGCTTGACACTCACCCCCTCCTGTAGATTCATATAGGGGTTAAAACATATGTTCTATAGCATGCAAAACGCAGCTTTGCAGGTGTAATGCTTATCCATGTGTGGGGAGAAGCTTTTCTGTATGAAGAGCGAGCACAGTCCCATCACCTGTTGCTAGGGGATATAATCAAACTCCTACTATTATTTACAGCCATCGTGAGGATTTTGAAAACGTTTTTGGTTTAGAAGGTGCAGTATTTTTCATAGCACACATTTGTACATGTACAGATGTGGAAAAATGTTTTGATACACTTAGAGCTCATGGAAACAATGCTTCATTTCATGTGACTAGGGATTCTATTAAAAGCAATTGTTTGTATATCTGCAAGCTTATAGCGTGTGATAGTATAAACAAAAAATGTTAAAAGAAATTATTTGTTGTTCATTTTACAACGATGTGCTAAAGTAGTATGGACAAATTTGTTGGAACCTTTAAATAGACTATTAATCCTTGCATTATAGTTATGTTTCAAACTAAGTGTTTGACCTTAATTAGTATCACAGGTGCCTTCAAGCTTTTCATCAGTCATTCAGCCTATTTAAAGGGAACAAACAGCCACTGGGTATTATGGTTTCATTGTGAGCACCACACTAAACATGGAGCAGAGAAATCAAAGGTGTAAGTTGTTGGAGCAGCTCTGAAAGAAGAGTCTAGATATTCATGTTAAAGATAAAGACTACACAACCATCTCCAAGCAGCGTAATGTTTTTTTGACCACAGCCGCCAATATTATTAAAAAGTATAAAGTTCATGGGACTGTAGCCAACCTCCCATGACATGGATGCAAGAGAAACTGCAACCCCAGACTAATCAGATAGATAGTGTGCTTTGTAGAAAAAGTTAAAGAAACCATTCAAGCCAAACTCCAAGGTCAAGGTACATCACTTTCTGATCCCACCATCTGTCACATTTCAAATCATAATGGGCTCCATGGAAGGAGACTTTTGACAGTATCCACCACTGGCAGAAAACCATAAAAAAAAAATTTTTTAAAAAGACAGATAGACAAGATTTCACTAAAATGTGTGTTGACAATCTTCAAAGTTTCAAGGAATTTCTGGGACTGATGAGACAAAACTGGAGCTTTTTAGCCATTCACATCATTTGTATTTTCTATATATTGTGGACTTGTACCAAAAACTTTATCTTAGTCTGGGATAAGAATTTAACCATCCTGAAGCCCTCGAGAGAGAGAGAGAGCTATAGAGAGGTAGAGACACTCTTGTAATGGGAGGGTTAAATGTATACATGCTATTTTAGGCATTAAATAAATAATTCAGTTATTTTGAAGTGACATTTTGTGAAAAGGTTAGGAACAAATATTCCACTTTGGTCTCGGACCATTTCAAACTAGTTGTTTGCGCGTCAATTTATTTAGAAAACTTAAACTTTGATTCTACAAATTTAGGTTGTTCGAAGAGCTAGTTACAACAAGTTAGATATTAATTGTTCATAACTTCTCCACAGAACCCCACTTTAAAATATCTGGATTATTGCTTTAAGACCTTTTTTAAACAATGAAAGAATTGTGCATTTGCTACTTTGTTCTTTGTGTGAATGATCTTGATGGAAGGTGTGCGTAGGGGAGGCGAGGTGGGTGGAGGGTGAGCAGGGTTGACACACCTGCAAGTGGAGCTTCCAGTCTTTTGTTGAAGAGATTAGAGGAGCTTTATAATTCAGTTGCATTACTGTATGAAATGGGAGGTGACTTTTACAGACTACCTGTCTACACTTTTGTCATTACCTTAATTCTTTGGTGTTACGGGTAAAATGGTGCTTAACTCCCATTTTTTTCTCTCTAATAAAAAGTTAGTCCAGTGTTGACTTTCAAATTGTTTCAAAAAAGATATTGTCTAAGTATGAGCACAATGGTACTTGAAAGAAAAAGTATACATTTCACCTGGATATTCCCTCATAAGTTACCTTAGCTTGCATCAGGTTGGGGATGAGGGTGAATAAGGAAAACAATCGAAGAACAGATAAAGTAGATTTAGAAAGGTAAACAGATTTGGAAACTGTTTACTGTAAGAAACTGTAAGAGAAGAAGGGAGATGGAGGAAATGATGGGCTTGGGAAAGGAAAGAAAGCACATCAATGATCAGAGTGTGAGCAATGTTGTAGAGGTGCTCAGTTAAAAAAAATGGGTTCATTTAATCATTTGGCACCTAAACTAACCGTTTTTATAATCAATAATAATCCATGACTTATCATACTATATTAGGATAATCTCAATTGCATGGCCAATTTCATAAAACAGAGCACAAAACAAGGGCGGGCGTGAAATTTACACTGCCCACATTCACCAAATGGCAAAAATGACACCATGAAGAGGGTGTGCAAACCCAACAGCTCCTCCAGTTTCATCAGTCCTATAAAAACCTGCCATGCTTACCAGTTTATATGTACCACACTGACAGTACAGGCTCTGTTTCAGCTTTTTGGTAAGAAAATTAGACAAGAAGATAAAGCAGCTTGGATGCAACTATACATGTATATCAATATTAAAATGAATACAGAAACTTAAGTTAGTTCTTTCACTTAAAAAAAACAACAACTATATATAGATATAGTACATACACACACATCAGACTTTACAGAGCATCTTAGCTCTCTGGACTCACCTTGAACTATTTGTGAAGTCACAGTACGTGATCTTATTAAAGAACAAAATAAAATTTAAGAGAGCAGTTGTCCTAATATATTGCCCTTTAATGCTTGACCATTGTTTTCTTTCCACTTTTTGTTAAAGTCAAGATTATCACCTTCTAAAGGTGAAGGCTGGAGTCTTCTTTTGGCTGTCAGGGATAATCCCCCCTCTCCAAAATGGTTGTGTCCACACACTAATCACCGCCACCAGCATAATTGACTGATTCAAGTTTGGCTCAGACTAATTTATGTGTGCAACACCAGGAAGGCTTAAAGACAATCCTGGGGTGTCATCTCTGTGATAGATATCGCTCCCGATGCCCTTGTTTCCTTTTTTCTGTGTGAAGTCTCACATGTCTACATATCTTGATTTGACAGGCTTTTTGTTGGAATGCAGGCTTCTGGGTATTTTCATAAAACTGTCCTATCTGTACCTGAAAGCATCAAATACAGAGATCTTTGATTTTATGAGGAATTTTCTGCCTAGGGGATGGGGGGGACAACATTTGTGGTAACGTAAAAATAGAACTTTCATTGCATTTCAGTGATCAGATTAAGAATTGTGAAGTATGCATATGTGTTAAAAACAGATAAATAATTACCACCTGTTGCCCTGAAAGGTAGGTGATATTGTAATTACCTGTCTGTGTGTGCATGAGATTTTTTGTCTGCCTGATAACAAAATATTTCCTGGACCACATGATGCATTTCATTGAAACTCCCAGAACATAATCATTTGATGTAGATCTACAACTGATTTACCTTTTGAAGTAAATCCAATTCAAGATGGCTGCCACAGCTAAGTAACCTTAGCAAACACAAAAATGGCTATGACTTTGGTGACTTGGTATGCTAGAAGCTGAGACACACACCCAACACATTCATTGAGTTTGAAACTTTGGACTGCTGTGCAGTAGATGACATACATTCCTTCAAGAAATGCTAGATTCATGGTATTAATGGATGTGCAGTATGTCTCCATAAAAATTAAACAAAAGACTTATAGCAGTAATATAGATTGTATAGATTGTTTAAATCTGCTTTTATGAATTCAGTCATGTAGTGTGGAAGCTCTCTAACCCTTGTTAAAAAAATTGAGTATTGAGTAAGTGTCCAACTATGGGATATTATACAGTATAATAATTATTGCATTTATTATATCACACTAAAATCTGTTTAAAGAAAAGCTAATTGGAAATAGACTTGAAAAGTATTATTAATTAGGCTGAAAGCTGGGACAAGGAGCCTCTTGTACTGAGGATTTGCTTTGTTTTCATGACTGTACACAGTTCTTTTTGTCTGGGCAACAGTTTACAGCTCTATTAAAAGAGTAAGCATAAAATTGTCTTTATCATTTTCAGTTGCTTGATAAAAAATAACACAAGATCTAGCCATTGCATTAGTTTGTCTCCTCATATTTTTTTGATTGCCTACATCACTTATCAATTGTTTTTAGTGGCCACAGACTAAAATCTCTGCTGTGTGTTAAGAAAAAAAAGAACAGAAACAATATTATCATCAGCTACCACAAAAAAATGTTCAAACTCTGAGCACAACACTGACCTGCCAGAAAAATTGTGGTTTGAAGAATCAAATGAATTATGAAAGTGCAGAAAAACAATTTAGTCCTACATATCCAGCTGCCTTTCTAATAAATCACTGCCACCCAAAAAGAACTAATTTGTGTTGTTGTGCTGTGAGCATGATTGATGAGCACGCTCTGGGTCGCAGTAAAGTTCAACAATGCTTTGCAATATCTTTAAAAGTCTCACAAAGAAAAAAATCCTCTTTAATCTCTGTAACTCATATCCATTATTGGTATTGATGAACAGAATTTCTCCCAAGCAAAACAGCCACAAGATTTTTCTTTACCTTTATTGTGTTTGATGTGTTTTTTGTGTTGTGCCACAAAAGCAGACATCAAACAATCCTCTTAAAATCGTGTGTAGTAGCTGTCATCTGTAATTGTACACTTTCCATTTATTCCAGCTCACTCCACTATGCTGAATCTTTATGAAAGCTAAAGTACCTGTTTTATAAAATAATAACCTGTCAAAAATAAAAAGACCCAGCAGCTAATATCCTGTTCTACTAATAATGAGCATGCAGAGTGTTAAATTACAGTAGCTTGTATTATCACACCATGTTATTTTGCAGGTTGTCATATCCTTTTGTGGAGTGTTTTTGTCATTTAGCAAATGTCCTCCAATTAAACCTTTTGCTTACACTCAAAGTGAAACTGACAGCATACATGAGCACTGTTGTATCCTGCCTACATACAACATAAAGATCTAAATTTAAGTGTCCTGCAGACTGAAAGATCATACAGTCAAACAGGAGTGGGGGAAAAAAAACATGAGCTGCAGAGCCTCTGTGTTGTGTAGGGGCAGATTTAACACTGTAGACATCAAATTGATATTAATATCTGTGAGAAGCCTTTACCTTTTGAGTTATCGCTGTAGTGGTCAAATGCCTTGCAGGAGTCATGCACGGCTGAGAACATGAATGTTTAACAATACTGCTGCATAGTTCACCTCAAAGCAAGCCTCAAGCTCATGAGCTGAATTATTAACTGCTACAAGCCTGGTCCAAAGTCTTGCTGAAATTAAATTTATAGTTTTTCTCTTAGTAAAGAGCTGGAAAACAGCACAATTTCAGATCAAGAAATCTCCATTTGCATGCTCAGCCAGAGAAGCTGGTTGCAGTTTCCCAAGGAGCACGAAACAAACTACAACAAGGGAGGTTGACTTTTGCACTATATTTCATATGAATAATTCATGGAGGTAGATTAAAGTGATGAATAAGGCCAAACATTATAGAATGAGCCCAAAAACACAAATTCATGGATGAAGTGTTTACACCTGGAATAACAAGAAGAGGCAAACACATTTTTCAGTTCAAATAAAGCCTGAAAAACGAAGAGGAAAAGTGTCACATTATGTGAAAAGACATGCATCTTTTGTCAACTGGCAAAATCTATTTAAATTTTTAAACACCAAAATTACAATTTAACAAAAGCCAGGTGAGAAGCAAGAGTTCATCCCCTGCAAACCCTGATTTTAACTTAATCACACTTTTATTTCTATTTAAAAAACTAGTGTACATTGTGTCCCTGTTGATTTTTGAAATAAAAAAAACACTCTTCACTGAAATCGTATCTAAATTGCATTAATATGGATTCTTACTGAGTATTTTGAGTATTTTTCAACCATCAATAATCTGAATTATGTTGAAAATTCACAAATAGAGCAGGAGTGGTCTGTTAAAATTTGCAGTTTTATCATAAAGGAAATTGTGTGTGGTTTTGTTTTTCTCCGTGTTTATCTCTGGCTGGCAATGCCAACAACTGACAAGAGGCAGTGGAAGAATTTCAACACCTGTTTTTTGAAGGTTTTGTTGCTAATATGGCAGCTGTCACTGAAGCAGTAATTCAGATCTTTCTTCTTTACCAAGTAAAACTGCCAATAAAGCAATGTTAAATACTCTTTTACAAGAAACAAACTCAGTCAGTCATATAACTCAACAATCCATCCATCCATCCATTTTCTAAACTTGCTTGAACCTGGGTCATGGGGAGCCGGTGCCTATCTCTAGCAGTCATTAGACGAGAGGCAGGATGCACCCTGGACAGGTCAGCAGTCCATCACTTGCCCACATAGAGACAACCACTCACACTCACACCCAGGGCCAACTTAGAGTTGCCAATTAACTTAACATGCAGGTTTTTGGGCTGTGAGAGGAAACCAAAGTATCTGTAGAAAACCTACACATGCCAGGGGAGAACATGCAAACTCCAGCTGGGAGTCAAACTCAGGCTATTCTTGCTGCAAGGCAACAGTGTTAACCAACTGCTCCACCACACAGCCCCAAGTGTAGGTAATGTATTTAATAAAAGTGGATTAGTCCTTCTGATGTATCGTTATAGATCACATTTTGAGAATAATAAAAGAAAAATATTCCAACCAGCATGTTTCTGTTGTTAATGCGGTGTTGGTTCAAACATATTTAAAAGCACGAACATAAAAAAATGTGAGAGGTTGTGAGATGAATTATAAAAGATCATGTAATTACAATTTGTAATGATACACATTTTCTTCCTCTGATATTGAACTTTTAATTAAACAATGGTAATTTGAAGATTTATCAGATGAAACTGTTTCAATGTTTAGAAGGGGAAAAAGCTGTGAACCTGACATGGATCTCTACAATGTGATCTTGACTTTTTGCTTGTAATAAATGCAGGCTCACGCAGTGACCATTGTCCCTTCAATATATCTTTAGGATGGTCCTCATTATTCCACAGCAGACAGAAATGCACATGCTGTTGTTGTTCAGTCAGCTTTTAGTTTTTATGTGCCTTCTGCCATGTCAAAACAGCAATCATGGTAGAATTCAAATTATTTAAAAGTTTTAGGGTGTACTCTCAAATGGACAAATCTTCTTCCTTCAATAATACCACCTCTGTTTGTGGGTTTTAGTTGGTATGGTCCAAAATCTATTTCCTTTCATTTCAACCCAACCACAAATGTATTTTATTTGGTTTTGATTTTTTTTTTATTTTGTTCTGTGAAACTGAGCACAAGACATCAAAAAAAGCCAGACATTCGAGGCATTGACAAACCAGTTTTAACTGTAGAACAGTGTTTTAAAATCATTTTTACTTGTTTATTTGTGTAAAATTCCCAATTAAAGTAACTAAAACTGTCAAATAAATGTGATGGAAAGTACAACATCTTGCCCAAAAATATAATTGGGACGTAAGATTGTGGTAAATGAAAATGTGATCCTCAGCACCGGAGCCTGTAAAAATTAAGATTTGCATTGGGATTTATACCTAGTCAAATTGTGTGCCATTGCAAGCAAGGGCTTGTTTGGTTTATATTATAACACATGACAGGCATCTAACTATAGGACAAAAAGGCATATATAGATTTTAAGTAATTGTTAGGACAGCTTAAGTCCTTGCTTGTGTGATAAGTAAGAGTAAGAATGCTGCCTAACCCACCTGTTGAGCAAACATAATGAAATCTCAGGTAATGTACCTGTGTGTGAGTAAACAATTATATATACTGTATATATATATATAAAGGAAATTAGAGCAACTACGAATGTGTCTTCTAGAATACCACATAGCAAATGTGTTTTTATAATGAGAGGTAATGTTAAACAAGAAAGTTTTTAAGATACTGACATGAGTGATGAGTAAATACTGATATGAAATTAGAAATGTCATTGAAAAAATGTATCATCATCATATCATTTAGCACAAATCAAAGTTGATTACTGTTGTCTTAAAACAACTCCAGTCCTAAAAATTTTACAGTGATTCCTGCAAATGCTATTTTATAAAACTTATATAACCATCAATTTTGCATGACACTATTATTTACATAGAATCTTTTGGTACTTTACAATCACAAATAGCAGCAACTGGCTGTAGCACTTCCAGTGCAACATGAGATACTTGTGGCAGGAATATTATACAATTCCTATCACATTTAATGAGCAATTAAAGGCAGCAAAAAGATTTTATAAAATAGCATTCACATGAACTATTGTGACCTTTTAAAATAACAGTTTTGGCCCCACTAGGACTGACTGTTAGTTTCTTGGACCAATCAGAAATAATATCTCTTCTCCACACTAAGACTGCTCAAACATCTATCTACAACAGGTAAGATAATAATTGATTATAACCTTTCCACAGAACTTCACTTCAAAAGCTCTGAACCATTCCCTTAAGGAAAATGAACATTTACAACATTTTTTTGGAGATATTTCTTCTTCCTAACACCAGAACACTGCTCAGACAAGTGCATTGCAGTTGTGTGGCATTCACAGTTTACTTGCAGCTTCTCTAGGATTGCATTAGGAGTGAGATCTGGGAGTGCAAGCCACACATAATGAACAGAACTTTCTCTACATGTAGCAGTTATAAAGTCCAGATAAGAACAGGCAAACCAAGAGCAGGCCTGATTGGCAGCTGCATTGATAAACAGCTCTTTAATAGGCTGTGGATAGGAACATCCCATCCATGACTGATTCTGACAGCTATGCTGCGCTGCTTCAAAGTGAAACATCCTCTCTCTCCTCACTCCAGCACTAGACCTAATTTTCACCAGCTGCCTCAGAAACATGGATGGCAGCTATGTCATCCTCCAAACCGCAACACCCATTCCCTCTATCCAGTTCACCGAATATGCAGCAGCAACACTGTTGTTTGTTAACACTGGGAGTTACCCTCACATGGTAATTGCTTGATCTGAAGCAGGAGTAATATATGCAGCATATAACCCTCATGACTTGTAAAAGCCGGTGCAGAGGTGATGTGGAAGTGAGAAACCTATATGGTGTGAAATCATGTACGCATACATGTTTTTCATAAACCATACATGCTCTCCTTTATATAATGCTGGAAGCAGCTTGTAGTGGAGCCTAGAAATACAGTACTGTCATCTTCCTCAGGCCATGGTACAAGTGAGATATGATATTAGATGGTGAAGGCCAGCAAAACTGCACACATAATACTTTACTATATGCTTTATAATGCCTGGAGGTTGGAATATTTTAAAATATTCACATTAGAAACACATATATTTCAAAAAGTGTTCTGTTGTTTACTGTTATGGTAATAAAACAGAGTTTGGGTTCAGAAAAGTACATTGGACCAAAGTAAGTTATAGCCATGGGCACTGTAGCTAAATGTATGCTTCATATGCATGATCAACTTTTCTTTGTCCCATGTAATTTGTTAAAATTATTGTATTTATTGAACAAAAATGAATTACTTGCAATCTTCAAACCATCAAATAAAAATGGTTAAGGTCAATAAATTAAACTGAATACAAAACTTGAATGAATTTTGCTCGTAAATACCTTTAGTTTTCAAGTGTCTGGTTATCAAGTGTTGAAGAGATGTTTAATATGTAAAAAAATCTTAACTAAACAATATTAGAAAACCTTTGCAAGTTACTACCTACATTGACATTTTCTTTTCATTGCACTTGTGCAATTTTAGGTTTACATATGAAAATAAAATACTTTTTATGTTTTGTTATTTCCTT
>JAOXNZ010000221.1:21184984-21198645 GCA_028566095.1 Kryptolebias brasiliensis
TCTTCAGGACCTGCCTTACTCTCTGTAGGTACTTGGTTGTGGCTGACTTCCTTGCGGCCTCATTCTGGTTGCCATTTGTCTGTGGTATACCAAGGTACTTGTAGCTGTCCTGGACATCTGCAATGCTGCCTTCAGGTAGTTCAACCCCTTCAGTTGTGATCACCTTGCTTCTTTTGGACACCATTCAGCTGCACTTATCAAGTTCAATAAATAAAACAGATCAATTAAATATCTTGGGCTTCTGAGTGACTGAGTGTTTAATGCATCAGTCTTCCTGCACCAGTGTGCACTGAAGATAATTCTGCAGAAAATTTTTGTTCCAAGCTCAGTTTGTGACACTTTGCTCCATTTTTCACTTCATAAGGTCTTTAAAAGACCAGCTTTACAAAATAGTTTTTGTTGCCATGGCAGATTTACTGCTGACGGTTGGCACAAGTCCACACATGAATCTGATTAGGCTGCAACTTGGTGCTCATAATAATGGTGCAATTGGTGCTGTTCATTTTCAAAATGCTTTCAAAATCCAGTTATCACTGCATTTGTGTTTTTTTAAATATGTAGTGTTATATTGCATGTGACACAGCTCACACAATTAAATTTTGATAATAAATTATCAGAATTTATTGCTGATATTTGGAGGAAACAATTGAGTTTAAGTATGTAAAAATGCTTATCATAACATTAGAGAAGTCAAGGTAATATATTGTAGTCTGTCTTGAGTCAACATAGCCCAAAAACAAACCAAAAAAAAAAAATGTTTTACAACAAACTAAGAAACCACAAAACTGTTGCATTTTTAAATTTTTGAAGCTCAAGCATTGTTTTTTTTTCTCATTTTGTGTTTAAATAGTTATCATCCATTTTTAAAATGTTCTTACATCGCATTTACAAAAATAACACTGCATACAAAAAAACAGTAAAGCAAGCTATCATTCACAGCATTCTATTTTTCAGAGTTGTGTACATGCAGGAAGGCTGTTTTTTCTCATGTATCTCACAGAAGCAGCTAAACACAAGAATAGCAAAGTGGCCTAGACAAGTAACGCTCATTACATTCCTGAGAGACAAAAAGAATACAGACTGAAATGCTTTTGACTTTCTTTTCTATCAAAGAAGCCAAACATCTGGGAGGCAGAATATCCACTCTGTGCTCTCTACACTCATCCACCCACATGGAGAGCATCTCCTTACTTTGCAGACATAGTGCATAGTGAAAGAAGGCCTTTAATACAAATGCTTCTACTAAGTGCCATCAGTGGAAGATTTTTACATAGCCTTGTGGTAATGACGGATGCCACCTTCTCTCTCTCTGCTTTCTCCTTCTCACTCATACTTTTTTTTGCTCTAGCCGACCCTGAGAGCGCTAAAAGACACTTGTCTTCATCTCTTTTCATCGAAACTGAAAAGAAGATGACTTTTCTCTCTATTCTACCTCCTTTGCATATCTTAGGCAGTGTTAAAGGGGAGGATGGGGGGGGGGGCTTCAGAATTTAGCAAGGCCATTAAGTATTCAGCCAGGCTTATGTTGGGAATGAATGCAGATCAGTGCTTTAACTTGAGAATGTTTGATACATCCATAAATCCCTCGTCGAAATGATTATGGATTCTGGGGGAATCTTTGGCCCTATTTGAATAGGGCGAGCTGTAGGCTGATTTCTCTCCTAAGAAGAACAGAAGAGATCAGCCGCTCATTGTCAAGCCTGACAAGATTAAGCTGACTCAAAAAGCTGATCAAACCAAAGCAAGATTCTGCGTGGTGAGGCAAGAAGTAGTGACATAGGTGGCTGCTCTCAAATGTAAACAGAGTTCTGACATTGACAGGGACACTTCTCAATTCACCAGTCAGGGCTAGACAGCCACAGCCTTCTTTGCAACGCTGGAACCACCTTGTGAGATGACACAATGACCATGAAATCCTTATCTTTCTCTTTTCAGCTCCAGCAGCACAACAATATGGTTGCTCTGTCTGAAATGGCATTCAGTTCTACATGTTAACTTCTTTAAATATTTTTTCTCCTTTGAAGTACAACTCTTATTTTCTTAATTGTTATCACCTGCTGCCTCCTAATATTTCTGCTTTTTGAAACAACTGCAGTACAGAATGGTGAGGGTTGCTAACTGTCCCATGTAAGTAGAGGCATTCCATTTATTAGACTAAATTAGTTGGTCCCATACTCAACTTCCATTGTCAAGTTGATTGACTTCCACCTGCAGCTCTATTCTGTAAACACTAGATGGCACTCTTACAGATTTTAGATCTAAAACAAACCACAATCACAGTAGTGAGTTTTCTCATCCACTCAGTCAAAACATGGGCGTTGGTTGTAAATACTCTGTTTTCTTTAAACAATTTCTGACTTGCCTTTTGCCGACATTAGCTTTTCATTGGTGTTTTAATTTTTTTTTCTTTTCATTACACTTTGTCTCACTAAGATATACAACATGGTCCCACAAGCTAAGCTGACAATTCTAGAACGGGCACCAGAGGACACAAGTAGTGTTGTCACAAGTAGAGCAATAGTGTCATCAGGCAGTTGCCTGAGGATCTGACAGTCAGTCAAAACAGAGATCACCAGATCATCCCCTTGTGAAGATCACCAGACACAAAGAAGACCTTGTAGATGCATTAGACAGGTTTAGCACTTGAGAAAGTTTGTTGCATTGTCAGTCATGGATATTCTCAAGACTAACCACTCCAAGGTAAGATCATTGTACTGTGATTCAAGCATCACAGAAACCCATGGCAACTATGCCTGCCATTCAGATGCAGTTATTAGCCATCTTACAACAACTTGAATCATCCCACTTTGTGTCTTAATGACTGGCATCAACCGGACTATGAATTTCATGCATAAATTGCTATTAACACCATACCATTCCATGCCATACCCATACCATACCATTCCATATCAGCTTTATTTATAAAGCACTGAAAACAATCGCAGGTCCAAAGTGGTGCACAGAACAATAAATAAACCATAACAACAGTCACAAGACATAAGAGAATAAAATAATAAGACATAAAAGCCTTATAATAAAATAAAATAAAACAAAATAAGAATCAATTCAAATTAATTGAAAAGTCAATATCTCATGTTGTGTCAAAAGATGAGGAAAAGAGAAGTGATTTAAACACAATCAGGAAAAAGATTTGTCTAATGTCCAAGAGGAGGTCATTCCACATTTTAGGAGCTGCAACAAAAAAAGCACAGTCCCCTCTGAGTTTTTGCTTAGTTTTTGCAACACTCAATACAAATAGATTAGTTGACCTGAGAAAATGTGAGTGTGTATACAGGTGTAGCAGCTCAGAGAGATAGTGCGGTGAAAGACTAGAATAGAGAGGGGTACATTTAGAGTGCTGCCATAACTGAGGGGTATTGAATGATGACAAGTGAAGTTGTATCATGTTCAGAAATACATCTTGAATTTCTTTTACCATAAATTACTGATGTTTGCATATGTATGTGTGTCTATAAACTACTTGCATCTGTTGATGTCCTCCCATGGCCAACCCAATTCCTCCATTTTTCTCCAATTGAACATGTGTGGAATTAGCTTGGACACCAACTCTGACACAGTGCATCTCGAGGGCCATGTACAACAGCTGTGGGCCGACTTGCCAGAGAAGAGGATACAACACCTGTGTCACTCTGTTTCACAACAAACTCCAACAAGGCCTGAGGGGGTGCCACACCCTAGTGACATGAGATGTGCCTATACTGGAAATTCTGTTATCATTTAGATTTACCCGCAGCCACTTACTTAATACTATGAATAACTATGGATTAACTGAAGTATAAATGTTTCCTACATTTTTAACTGAATAAATATACACTGAATATTACCAAAACACCATGCTCACACCTCTGCAGCATCGCGCTCCTGGTTTGCTCATTTGTCCCTTATTTTCTAGTTGGTAACTCTAAGAATGGTATAAACAGAAACCTCATTTAATATCACAACAGATAAGCATGTCTCCTTTGAAATGTTGCCTCCTTCACCCCTCACCCATCTTCAGCTATTCTGTTTTATATGTGGTCTATTATGACCAGCCATGCTAGTTGATTACAACAGTAGAAGAGCTGTGTGCTTAACAGTCAAAAGTATTACAGCATCAACAACTGGAACACCCATGTGTCTTCTCCTCGACATTTTCATCTCCTATGCAAATTCAGACCCAATGGAGCCAGTAATCATTCATCAAGAAACTGTCTCCAAATGGTGACTGCTTCTGTCCTGCTCATTAATTATTTATCACCATGGAAGGGTCAGGCAGCAAGAGGCTTCTCTAGTAGCTCATACATACAGTCAGCTTCATTCTCCTGTTTATCTCTCTCTCTTTCTGAGTACCAAAATGAGGAAAAAGTCCAATGTTCACTTAAGTAGCTGTCTCCTCAGTGTAAGAGGTGAGGCCGTGTGACTTGGCTCACTTCTCTTCCCCTGGTTTTGATAAAACACCTTGCCTGTCCCCGATACTCCTGTTCATTACTGCATTTAATGAGAAACCTCTGCATACCCAGCACAGAACACACAGCGAGTGCACATTTTGGGAATAAAAGGGAAATGTATTTAGAAGGAGCTGCAGGCAGAGTTTCCTCACAAATGTGACAGGTGATGTGACATGCAAGAAACACCCTCATAAAGAGGCCAATACACAAACACCTCAGAGGAAATTCATTCATATCTATTGCCTATCTGTTGCTATCACATTCAGTGTTTAATTCAAATTACATTCAAGCTGCAAAAACAACAACCTAACAGGTAAACCTAGCAAAGAAAGAAAAATGAGCTTCGTTGAACGCAACAGCTCAGTTCTACTGTTTCTTTCTGGTGTCTTGTCTCAGTCCCTGCAGGAATTTTCTGTCCGTGCATTAATAACCACTTCAAAGTGAATATACTCCTCTAAATGTGTTGTGCATCCATTTAAAGGCCTATCTTCCTCTGTTATAAACCCCCTAAGCAAATCTCATGTAAACATGTCAAAGAGAAATCCATGCCAACCTGCTGGCTGTCATCATTGAAGTCAATTTTTTGGATTATTTATTTTTTATTTATTTTATTTTGATGCAAAAGCCCATACTTTATGATGGAAGATTTCCACCTACAGTATTTATCAAATCAGTGAATTGGTTTACATGTCTCTGTGCAAATGAATGGGGAAAACTATTTGTATCATGTCATAAAACTATACATAGTCAACATTTTAGAATACACTGCTAATGAAACAAATTCTGAAATATCATTTGCCTCCTGTCTTCAAGTTAACCTAAATTTGTAGTAGATGACTTTTTGCCCTGTGGCGACAACTTCAGCGAGAGATGCCAGAAATGTTAGTTTTCAGCTGTGAGAGTTTTGTGAAGTTTATAAAAAGGGCCTGGATACATCCCCTCTAGTCTGTCATCATACTTAAGTGGAGCATTGTCTAGGCCCTGCAGCTCCCTCAGATAAAACTGCCTGTGGTGCAATTTTCCCAAGACCCCTTAGGGCTCATAATTCTCTTTGTGGGTTGTCTGACAATTTGCTAAACAGTTGAATCAGGGACACAGGAAGTGCTGCAGCTTGCAAAGTGTTCTCTGCACAAGAGGCTCTCAAACAATTGTGTAAGGCTTTGTTAACCGATTACAATGTATACAGTATATAATATGCAGAAACATGTGAATACATATAATTACAATCTCAAATAATGGAATATAGCTGTTAGATCTATAGCTGGTAGATATTTGTTTTTTAGCTGTTAAAGGGAAAATAAAATCTAGCAAATTTACATTATGATAGCCAAAAGCTAGAAGGCAAAATTAAAAAATAAAAAATTGAGTCCAACTCTAACACTGATGCTTTCTGTATGACCTTTGGTCATCACAATTAAATCACTTTGACAAGAATGCCACTCATGCTACAGTTTGAAACTAAGATCATCTAAGATCATCTTGAGAAATGTTACAGTTGTAGCTATTTTGTTCAAACCTTAAAAATGACAATATGTGCAATCTCAGAATATTGCAATATCTTGTGCGAGCTCGCATGATCTGGAGCTTGGAATATGTGTTGTGAAGGACTGTCAGCTACTACCACATCAAATTGAATTGGGTGCTAATAACTGTGCAATGATAAACTGATTATGATGTAAAAGTTTATAAAACAGTGTTTTCTATAAAATTGGAGTTGTTTTAAGATGGCAGTAATCCACTTTGGTTTTTGCCAGGCTCAGACTAGCAGTCTGAGTCCAGTCAGAATTAAACTCTGTTTCCAAATTGAGTTAATTCAAAAAGCCATCTTACAGCAGGTAAGATATTAGTTGTTCAAAACCTTTCCATAGGATCCCACTTTAAAAAATCTAAGCTATTCTTTTAAAGCAGCCATGTGAGTTGAATAGGGTGGGAACTGAAAGTGAAAAATCAGTATACAATATTATGTGCATTATTCTAATTTGCCACAATTTGTTCTGATATTATTTCCTTAAATTATTTTAGTCTGTGTTTATAAATTTCCCCACAGCTTGGCACTTTAACTATGACTATGTCATAGTATGTCATTTTTTTAAAATGGAAGGCTTTATTAATCTTCACTCATATTAAAATATTCACACTGTATCGTGATTTAGGGGTGAATCGTATGATGCTTTATATGTTTTTGCCACTCATGTGTCTTTATCATGCTGTTAGTTGATAAAATGTGTATCATATTTCCCTCAGAGCAGAGATGTATAAATCTATTTTGCACAAAAGTGTTGTTGGCTGTAAACTAGAATGACATGATTTTAGCATGTGACACTTCAATTAGTGCACATGGAGAAAACCCAAGTCCTCTAACGATGCTCAGTGTGTTGCCCTCCACTCGTCTTGTTGCAGACACATTCATGAAGAAGTTTTTTTTTTTTTGAGTGTTTCATATCAAGCCATCTGTAATGCTGCAAACTATCACTATGCTGCTCACAAGAACAGAACTTCCAACAAACAGTCCAATTTATGCAAAAATCTGTTGTGTTGCCTGTACAGAACGTCATATTTAATTTGTGTTCACTAGTGGAAGCGAAGGACAACAAGAGAGAATCATAAACCCCCTTTTTTCCCATTTTGTTATAGTCAGCCATAAAGTCAAATCATATTTCCATTTTTTTTCACATTTCCCCTCATAGTAAACCATTCACAATCAACCTACAATTGATTGTAAGAATGAAATTGCCTCTCACAATTTGGAGTAGAATTGCCATAGGGATGGCCAAAGGGAACTAAATAACAAATGAGAGGACAGGGTGAAAGACATAGCTTTAATTCACCGCAACTGATTTGGTAATAAAACTCAAGCCCATTTCACAGGATAGCCAATTATGTCCTCAGTGAGTTCTGCCATCATGATTGTGGGAGATTTATGCTTCACAATCAACCATGTGGCATATTCACAACCAATGTGTTGCCTGTCATTTTATGATCTGACTTGGAAATACCTTTTCCTATCTAGTTATTGGGATATTAAGCAAAATTCAACCACAAAACACTAATTGACTCCCGACCTTACACATAAGAAGTTGTCAGAACAAGTTCTGTCTTCATTCAGAACTTTTATTTTAGCTCTGTGGGAGAATTTTGCAATTCAGAATACACAAAAGGGCTCCAAGGTGACATGAATTATGAGTCAATTCTTCATACGAAGGAAGTAATTAATTAGGATGTCAAATTCATGGAGCATCCTTGCCTTCATTTTTCTTCTTAATTGGGGAGTAATTTGAAATTTTGAAAGGTGGCAGATCGCATTTAATAAAGATTGACACCTGTTATTTCTTTCTGTCCTCGCCACCCACCACTGACTGCAGTTTATTAATGGTCATGTCCTTCTGTAAGGTACAGGCGCTTCCTCACAGTTTGCTGTCAAAAGGGTCATGTCCCAACACACAGAGACGATTGGTGGACTGCTGGGTGCCACCCTTAAGGGCAGCACAGGGTAACAAAACAAAACTGCTCTTGTCCTGAACTGCTCATATCTCGAGGAACAGCTGTCTCTCCAAGAGTGATGGCTTTATTTTGACTGCACAGAATGCCTCCACGAAGTCTCCTCAACATTATTATTGCCCTCTGAAACCACTGACAGCTTTAACATATGTTAGAAGGTCAAATGCGTGTGTTTTCACCTTTCACACACCTCACGCTGGCAGTGATCAGCTCACACCAAAATTAAAGCTGCTGCCTGGATGTGGAAGGAAGATTAATTGCTCTCTACAGTCTAGCTGTACTTAATCTTGTGTCCTAAAAGTGTGGCAGCGAGAGAGTAAGTTAGCATTTGGTGTCTCACAAGCAGGAGGAAGTTTTTACACGCATTCGGTGACTTTGGCATTAAGAGGGTCTTATCTGCAGTCTTGGCAGGTTTGAGATTTTGAGCTTCAAAGTTTGCATTCCATTTCACATAAAGGTGTATGTGGAGCACGTTTCTCTGGTTTTAAATGTAGGAAACTGACAAAATGCATATTTATTTCACAACATTTAATTAACTTGTCCAAAAGTCTCCCTGTGAACAAGAAAAATTGATTTATTGCTTTCTATATGACATGTTTATTTTATGTGAAAGTTTTTTATGTCAGGTTATAGTTTCAGCTCTATAATAAGTTCAGCACTGAATATTTTTAACCAGAGTTGACTATTTAGATGGGGGATTGTTATAAAAACATAAATACGTTACAAGATGTTAGTTAAAGTAAACTTTTTTTATGGTGAAGTCTTTCCTGGTAGAAAAGTGGACGGATGGACGGATAGATGGATATTTTAAAATATTTAAAAGTGACTGAAAATAGATCAACAATGATTCAAACTTACACATTGTTTTCAGCAGATTCAGCGGAGTGACTTGTTTACATTGAGTGCGTACCCTCATTTGAGAATTGCATATCAGTTTAACTGAAAAATTATCAGAGTAAACTCTTTCAAACTGCACCATTTGATATTGTTCAGGATAGAATTTTTATGCTTTATTTTATAGTTTGCAATGAGTACCTTTCAAAGAAAATATCTGGATATTAACACGTTCTACATTAAATAAATGCAACACACTGTAAAAGGCACACTTACATCATATACAGCTGAACTCACCACCAGGTCTACAATCCAGAGTAACTCATTGGAGACAGACATGTGTCGCGTTCTCACCAGTGTTGTCACAGGACAGAGAATCTTAATCAAACTTGAGCTCTGTCACTTCATAGCTCCTTTTTTCCCCCACAGAAAATCAAATTGAATGTGAGGCTGGGATGTATATGTGTATGTGGACAGAGTTACTTGCTAGCAACAAGAGCAACACTTCCATCAAAAGCAAATCAAATAATCATTGTTTGTGTGCAGCAGATTGGGCAGCTTGAAAGGGTTAAGCATGAGTGGATTAAAACGCCGGCACACATCCGTTTCCATACTCTAATCCTCTTAGTGCCCACTCCTAATACGTTTTTATATCTTTCCTATCTCTCACAGAGGTGAAATATCAGATTAGTTGCCAGGCTTTGACTATATCTTATTACAACCTTATCTAACACTGAGAGGTTGTGATCTTCCAGCCATTGTTGCCACTGTGCTGGGCGCTGGGTTCACTGCTGTTTGCTTAGAAAATTATAAATTAAGCTTGTTGTTTCTTTTGTGTGCTGGTTTTGTGCATTTTTCTGATTTGCTGTTTGGTTTTTACTGTCAGAAGTCAGTTCTTAAACAGAAAATGTATTATTTTTTTCCTCTTTCCATCCTGGCAAAGAAAAAAAGGTTTTGAAAACCTTATTTTATTGACTTTGACTTGCCTAAATTCACACACACACCCATGTGCAACACATGTGCATACATCCATGTAATAATTCACGCCTTAGTGTAAATACTATAAACAAATAGTCTATCAGCCTAAGACCTAAATTCAATTTCAGCACTGCCCCCGGCTGAACTAGATCTCACACAGTTGAAATCAGTCATTCTGTGCAGGAGTTAATGAAACATATGAGAACACAGGAGTTAAATCAATGAAAGCGCTTTCATCAAAGGCTCTCTGATGCCATTTAACAGAGATCCATATTTCACAAGTAACTCATACAAACAGGAAGGAGCACCATAATGCTATTGACAGCATTTTCAACCAAACATTCTGGCATGATAAACTCAAGACAAACCTCTGCAAAGTTAAAGTTATAAATCACACTTAGAAACAGCAGCAGCAAAGAATACAGTAGGTGCAGTGAAGTGGTGCAACTTATCCGTCACACTAAAGGTTATGAGGTGCAGCTTGGTGCAGCTGGAGCAATGCCTAATCAGGTCACCTTTACAGAGAACTTCATTTAAGTTCCAAAAGTAACACCATGCTGACTCACTTTGCTGTTGTTTTTTTCTTTCTTTCATTCTTTGCATTGAAATTGCAAGCACAACACTAAACTTCACATTGGCCTCCAAGTTCATCAGGATTTTTTAATGCAAACCACACCTCTCACATGGTTGGAGATTATGTGGAATTGTGGCAAATTTGTGCCTTGAAAACAAAAGTAAAATAAAACATTTTCTACAAGCATGTTAATACACAGTAGCAACAAATATTTGCTCCCTTCACCAGAACATCTTGTAAAGGGAAGAGAAGCTCCAATTATCAATTGTAATTAAATCCCAACATTGTTAACTGACAAGTTAAACCAAATGTAAACAAACTACACAGCTCCACTGAAAGTAACTGAATCAGTTCTAACTGTGTAAAAATTGGATTCTGTTTACACTCAACAGCAACAAATGTTGTTGATGTTTTCTTTCTGGCTAATGGGAGAATTTTCAGCTTTCAGATAATGTCATTTTTCTCAGGGAGGCTGATATGAACTTTTTTTTCTTTAACTGTAAAAACATCAGTTTTACAGTCAGAAGTAGATGACATAAATGCAGCATGGAGTTTTTCAAAGATAAATACTAAATGTAAGAGATAGAAACTACAGGATGTTTAACTATTTATCTTTTGCTGATGTTTCTCCATTGCTACTATTAATGGGATAGGGTTGGCTATTTTTTTCCTGTTTGTATTCACAATTTTTTAACCACAACCTATTGAACAGATATGTTTGTTGCTGCTCTACAACACCCAATCATCATCATTGACCAATTTAATGCAGTTCAGTAAACAATTCATCTTCAACTTACAGTGTTCAGTCTGCCTGCCATACTCATGTCAGCGAAGTGGCACACTTTAATATACGCAAAGGCTGAGCAGCAGTTAATCTACCGGGTTACGATAGTGAAAGTTCTTTATGCACCGTAAGATGATCCTGCTTTTCCCATTCTGAGCAGCCCACATATCAGGGAAGAAAAAGTACATAGATATGCATTGAATGTGCATCCTGAGGTCTCCAAAGGGGCCAAGATGGCTCATACATAAACTGTGCAGGGTTGTGATTATCAGGCTGCTGTACTGACAGCAGTATGAACACATATTGATGGGTTGGGTTAACAGTGTAACTGCAGGACAAGCTGGAGGAAGCTGTTTGTTGTCCCAGCATTTGAGTGGACTAATAAGCTAGTCAATAGGAGGAAACTGGGTCCACGTGTTGTAGCTGCATTCCTTCTGATGGTTTTGCTCAAACCATCATAAACACAAAATGTAAAGACAATGAAGAAAAACAACATTGTAATGTAATAAAAATGAACATAGGAAAATTTTAAATTTTAAGAAAAAAAGGAGATACACAGAAGAAGTGAATTGGTTGTATGTCAAGGATACATTTATTGAATCTTTCCTCTTCACCTTTAACTTACAGAGAATCAAAAGCGCTCGTTTCAGAAAATGCTTCTCCACCACATGATATGGAAAAGCACTTCCACATGAGTCAGAAAATAAAACACAAAATGCCTCATGTCTAACATTTCACAGTTACACAGTCAATGGTCAGGTCTGAGTGAGTTTTACCTCCAGACTTCACTTCCACAGCACATTGATCCTGGACTACATCTTGGAAAATAGCCAGAACTCAGGAAGCAAGAGGGAAACTGTTGAGTGGTGTTTCCAGAGATGCCCCCCACCCCCTCCTTAGAATAGAACTGCTGACTGCTTCTGCATCCTTTGACTTGCAGAGTTTTCATAAATTCAAATACATGGATGGTTAAGACCCATGAATGAGAAGGAACAACCCAGGTGGAATACAAAAAGCAAGGCTTTACAACCAAATTATGAAGCAGTTTCCTGAAAAGCACAGCACTGGAGTTTCTAAACATATCTTTTGCTATCTCTTCCATTCTCTCTCACTCTATTTCTCAGACTGCAGCATGAAGCTATGAGGAAATTGCCCATGAATGAAACAACTGTTGACACAAAAAGAAATATATATATTTTTTACCCTCACTCCACTGTATGAGCAGTGGATTATGAAATCCTGTGATCCGGCCTGAGTCCTCAGGCTTTCGGTAAACATAAGCTGACACATGGGGAAAAGGAATCCCCCTCATAGCCTGAGGGCCAGATTGCCTCCTGCCAAAATAAACTGTATCACACCACTACATAATAAACCAGATAATGAGAGGAAGGGGCTTTGGAAGGACATTTAATTATTCAGCCTTAACTTACCTGCAGATTGTATCAAATTAAAAATAAAACTGAAGTAACATCTAGCTAAAGAAAAACAAAAGAATGATGTCAATTATAACAAAACCTTTAAGAAGGACAAACCTGAATGACTTTCTTCCCTCTTATATAATTTATCTTTAATCAATCAATCATACACAATCAACACAAAGATTAAAGACCAGTGATTATAAACTGGTGGCCTCTGGGTCAATCAGGCCCGAAAGCTCAACCCATCTGATTAAAAAAGTATTAAAATATTTATAAATTACACACAATCCATTGCAGGGATCAGTTGTACTCCAGCTCAGAAGGGGTTAATGTTAGCAGTATTTCAGCCAATCAGAGCGCTTGAACACTGCACTATGAGCAAAGCAGGGCAGTTATTGTAGCTTTTCTTTTGGCTGCTCTGTTCTGCAGGGGTTGCCACAGCGAAGATTTGGCAATTGTTTTACGTCAGATGCCCTTCTTGACTCAACCTGGGCTCAAACTCGCAGCCTCAGGATCAGAGCAAAACAGGCCAATGATGAGAGTAAAACAAACCCTGTCTTCAATAAATACACAGCTATTGGTGTTTCATGCATTATTATTGACAAATTTAAAACTCTAACGTTGTTTTTTATTTAATTTACAGAACAAGGCAGCACATGAATGAACTGCAAATGGCTCTTTTTTTGATGCACTTTTTTTATCTTTCTTCATGTTCTACAGAGCAGTACAGCGTGTTTCTTATTCACCCATTCAAACTGCTGTTCTTATTATATGTTTGCACAGTATAGGACATGCAGGGCTTCCTACTCTCTTTGTCACAATTAGACAATCCTATTGAGGGCAATAAAGGGTATTGTCTTCCAAGGACACTTGGCAGGGCTGCAGATCAGACACACCAGTCTTTGAAAGGGAAAATATCCACTTCACCACTTAATAACCATACAGCATGTGTATATCACCTGAGGCAAAGCAGAAGAAGAACGACACTTTGTTTTATTTAGGATGATTCTTTGACTTTAAATCCTGTGGTTCCAATCAGTTTGACTATTTTTCCCATTTTAACAATTAAACCAATTTCTAGAAGAAAAAAAAATTGGCTAAAAGTTAAAAATAGCAGAACAGTACCT
>JAOXNZ010000221.1:21199004-21212051 GCA_028566095.1 Kryptolebias brasiliensis
ACCTAAAAGCTAAAAGTTTTAAAAGGCTAGCTAAAAACTAAAAACAGCAAAAGGAAAACAAAGAACAAAAGGAATCAGAATAATACCTAAAATCAGCATAAGAAGACAAAATAAATAAAAACGACCAAGTATAAGCAGATTTCAACAAGAACAATGTTTTTGATGAAGCTGAACAGATATAAAAGTATAAAAGTTACAAAAACCATATAAATAAGACTCAAGAAAACGAGTGGGAATGCTAAATTACCATTGATAGACAAAAGCTGATGGGATCACTAAAAGTCAAATGGGTCTTCTTGAAAAGCAATAATACATGACCAGTTTAAATGTTCTGCACAGCGAATTTATTGTGGCACAATATTGTGTTTCTGCATAGTAGTGAAGCTTGTTTAAAAACAATAAGGTGGCTAAACCTTTCATTGCTTAAATAAAAGGTTAAAATGCACTGATTGCCGATATTTGAAAAAGTATCCCCTTCACTTTGGATCATTGCTGGGAGCAGCAAATTTGTATAAATAAACAAACGACCTCACACATTAGCTCCATTATAAGCTGCAAGGAGGATGTGAAAGCAAGTCAACAAGCATCCATTTACCCATCAGATTTTAAATTGTTGCACAAACACAGAACACTGCCACAATATGTTGGACAGTGCTCAGCATACTGAACCACATCATAAGTGATGGGCAAAAACGTGTTAAAACATTCACACGTTATGAGTTGGTATTACATTTACAAAGAAAGCATTGGCTTTGGCAAATTGTTGGAACCAGGTTGTTACTTTGCACACAGTTGGCCAACACTGTGCTAAAAGTGTCACTGTAAATAAATACTTCAACTGCTCACCAAAAAAAGTGTTGCTCTTGTCTTAAAAAGTAGAATTACAATTCATCTTACAAAAGTCTAGAGAACTGTTTTTTGTGTTAATTTTTTATCCTGACAGAATTTTCTCCACATTAAAACTCCATTATGAATTTTCAGCTCATCTTGTTTAATCCCTAATACATATAAACATGAGTAATGTTTGAAAATGTCAGAGTTCTATTAATTCGACCAACAATAATCAGCCACTTGTTCCTTTGTGTGTGCTTTAACTGTCACCAGTTCCTCTGAATTATGTCATGAAGCAATGACTCACCTGACATACAAAAGGGAAATTACAAACATGCCATCAGTTTTGTTTTGCTCATTTTTCAAAAGGTAACATTTTATGTTGAATTGAACTGGAAATTTTTCAGTTATTTTAATGAAATTAGATTTTATTTCTGACTTTTTAAGACAGCACATTAAGTGCAACTTAAAGGGATTATTCAGAGTTTCTGAACAGCTTTGTGGAACAATATGAACAATGAATAACTTATTTGTTGTAGATAGCTCTTTAAATGACTGGCTTGACAAGCTAATGGGTAGTCGGAGCAGGCCAAGATTGCTGCTGTCTTTAAAACAACTCTAATCTTAAAAAAATCATATCGGTTCATGCAAAAGCTGTTTTATAAACCTTTATACCACTGTCAGTTTCATATTACATGGTTATTCCAGCAGGAACATTCCTGCTTAATATTCCTGTCATTCCTGCTACAGCCAGCACCAGGAGTGCTACAGCTAGCTGCTGTCACCACTATTTTCATCAGCAAATAACAATCGTGTGTAAATAACCATGTAATGCAAAAATGACAATGATGTAAAGATTTATAAAAAAAGAAATTGCATAAATCACTATGACATTTTTTATTTTAAGATGCCAGCCGTTCACTTTGGTTCTTGGTTTCTTGTGACTAGCTGGTAGCTTTTCAATCAGGCCAATATTAAACTTTGTTTCTCCAGACTGATGCTGTTCGCAGAGATTTCTACCACAAGGAGGATATTAATTGGTCATAACCTTTTCTCAAAACCTACTTTAAAATATCTGAACTACCTTTTAAGTTACACTTTGCCAGTTTCTCACCAGTCCTTAATGCCCCATAAAGTCAGGAAAGAAGCACAATCTGCACATACCCTTAGCCTTAGCGCCATATGGTAGATAGTACAAATATTAATAGGTCTATTTAATTGTAAAAAAAACATCCAATTCTCAAAGGATCAAAAACCATTGGGTTAAAATACAATCTGCTTACCCCAGACCTCTCGGTAACAAATGCACAATTAGAGTAAACTAAACAGCACGATGTGTCTTTCAAATCCCATCTCCTTAATCGCTCATTGCACAGGGGGATTTGAGTTTCCCAAGGAAGTCAGTTCGCCTGTATCCCGATGTTTTCTGTTACCAAGATATCTGTAAAAGGAGCTGCCAACCTCCTGTAGCACCTTACGCTACCTTTAACGCCGAAGGCTTTGAAGACAGCTAATTTCCATACTAATTTCTTTCTTTTCTCCCTCCCCTCACCGTAATTCCAGACCAGGCACAAGGCAAGAAGACATGTGTCGCTTGATCTAATAGCAGAGTTCTAATTGCATTCTAGGATGCATGCCTGGAATTTAAAATGCTTAAAAAAAAAGATATGAGGTGCAAGCAGATCACATGCAACATGGAGACAATTAATAACCATCCTTCAGGGCAGAAAATTTGGACTGTCCAGTTTCCCAGAAAACTGCACGGCTGCCTTTATTGATATCTGTGGCCAGATAGAGACAGGCCTACCATCCCCAGGCAGCGTGACCCCACTGGGGCTCTACTGTGACTGGACTGTTATGAGGCCAACTTAGCCAGCCTGCTCCAATCATAGGAGCACAAACAAGCCCCTAACCATGCTGAATGCTAAGCCAGATCAGTCTCGAGGGTGGTTTGTCAGGTTTTGCAGGGATAACATAGCATGAGATTATTTTCTCTCTCCACCGCTCAAGCTCGCTGACTCTCCCCTCTATTTCTATCTCTGTGTCTGTTATTTTGAATTCATATCTCTCTGAGGAGGAGAATGCCTTTTTGACACATGCTGACATGCACACACACTCACGTAGACACAAACGCTACTGTGTGCTTACACCCACACACACTCTTGCATCCTATCTACCCTCAACACAAGCATCCGAAGCATTCAAGGTCTTCATTTCTATGGTTCAGCTGTGAAATTAAGATGAGGTGTTGACAAGCTAATGTTGAAATAACTAGACCCACTAATTTGCGGCCAGCCCTATGGAGCCTGTGTCATCAAATGTTCCTGAGGCTTGGTATTAAGGTGATGAAGTGTAACATTTTAAACTGGCACAATCATAGGGCAAAGTCCTCATTACCACAAATGCACTAGTGGCATATTATGAAAAGCAATAAACATGACCCTCCTTCTTGGTTCTGCATCTATCAGGCAGACGACATATGGGTTCCCGCAGGGGTGGCTGTGCTTACCCGCCTGGGGTTTGCTAACAACACTGTCACGGTTAGTGTAAAAACCTGCTTTTTCACCAGCGTGAAGTCAACTTTTGTTAGAGTGAGACCACATTGTTCTCGCTTAGATCTTACTGTAAGTAAAAATATGTGCATCTGTTGTTCTAGGTGTGTTTGGGAGATTGAAAAGGGCACTGGCAGGCAGAGAAAATATGTGTGCTTGTGTGGTGGGATGTTGTCATCTGTGAATCTAACCTTGTTGTCTCTCTCTCTCTTTTTCTTTTTTTTTTTTACAGCACACAGCCCATTCAGGCTAGTCAGGATTTAGAGTATTACCATAGCTAAACCCGACACAGCCGCTTAAAACATTTTGGATATTAGATTAGATGGACAGATTAGAGGAGAAAAATCCCAACAATATGTTTTCATCTTCTTGCCTCCCTGGTCAAAAAAAGGCTGATTTTACTTAAAATTGACATATTATACATACCAAATGATTATATTTCCCCAGAAGTGGACAATGTTATTTTCCTTTTTTCTTAGACCCCCTTCACACTGGATTAAAACCCCACCACTTTGCTCCTACACAACCTAGAAGAACATGACTGGATCGCAGAAAATTTGGAAAACAACCTTCAGTGTGAAAGAAATCATAATACTGCCATGCTCTTAGTACTCACAAAATGGGTTTCTGTGTTTTCTGCATCCCCAAGACAGTTTCCTGCCCTTGTGCATGTTTCCATGACAGTGGAATGACATGCAACAAACACCTGATATCACATCAATGACTTGGGCCCAGCCCTGGCATGATTCTCTTGAACAGAGTCAGGATGCAGTTAAACACTAGCCTCTGACCTTGTAAATCACAGCAACTTAATAGACTTTGGGAATTGGTGGAGATCTTTGGAACTGTTCTAGAGTGATTTGGTTCTTACTTTTCTAACACAAGTTTCAGTGTCCATACAAAGCAGATAATGTCAGATACTATTGACACTTTAAAGACTTTTTTATTCTATCTTGATTTTGTTTAAACCCTTTAGTGACACAGTGCTTAAATTGGTTTTAGGTTATTTTTAATAATTTATTTTAAATTTTATGCTTCATCTGTATTTATAGGATATTTGCATATTTTGTGGAGCATGTTGTTATTTATATCTGTGAAAAGTGCAACATAAATAAGTCTTACTTATTAACCTTACTTAGAAGACCGAACCACACGAGCAGGATGCTGCCACCATTAATATCACATCTGCTTTTGTTTCCATGACCTTGTTACAATTGTGGTTGTAGCCTAGGAATAAGGCCAGCATGGTCAGTCTTGCCTTAAATTCTCAACGAAAATGCCTTGCCTGTGTGGTTGGGTCCCACGTCACAGATAATGCCACCACAATGATAAACCACCACAACCTAGCAAGCAATTTATGCTCAAAACTATTGTGGAACCTATTTACTTTATTGCGTGTAATACGGGGCCCACTGCATTTCTAATACTCTACTTAAGACCTCACTAAAACTATGGAAAGATCATCCGTGTTCTGGATAATTTTTTGCAATGTAGTGAGGTCATCATTTAGTGGGAGGAGGGCTATCAGATCATGGGATCAAAAAAACAGACAGTGAGTTGAAACATGGTCACAGCATGCTGCCTGCTCCTCCCAAAACCATCAAATCATCTGCAAAAATATATTGCTGGAGCAAAAGGCTTGCTCTGCTTCACTTATAAAGCAACATGTAGTATATATCAATTCCAGCATAGTTGTAGATTCATTGCTTTGTAATAAAGGTTTTATAGGCAGATATGTCAGGGATCTTTTATTTTTGTTGCTGTTTTCTTTTTCTGATGATTACAAACTTCCATAACAAAGCAAAGTTTAAAGTTTTTTTAGTCAACAACCTAGGTTTTCTGTCAAAAATCACTTTCAGTGATTTATATGAATTAATTTTGTTTTGTTGGATGATATCAAGAGCCAGACAAACACGGTCAGAGAACCACTTCTGGCCCTCGAGCTGTATTTTGCCCATGTGTGTCTTAGCCAAACATGCATCGATTCAAAGGCACAGGCAGTGTTCACTGCTTCACTCTGAGCGGGTGAAAAAAGGTACACAGCAAGACTAATTTGTCTTGACGAGAAAACAGCTGTAAACACCCCCATGGGGGCTGACGAGATAAGTGCCATGTTGTTGAGATGGTATCTCTTGGCAACAGTGTCCCACCCAAACTACATTATCAGGTGTTCTGTCAACCATATTGTGCCTATTAATCAGAACTGACATTGAATAAAGACAAAGCTAATTGACCACTCGCCTGGTGAATAGAGAAGTGTGTGTTTATGGACCATGTCATCTATTCAAAATCTCAGGTTTGTTTTCCTTTTTTTCCTTTTTGCATTTTTTCTTTTTCTTTTGAATAAACGTAGGCCTTCTAACAAAGACAACTGATTTTGCACACTGGAGTAATCAGATCAAAATGAAATTCCAAGCACAGTATTGTGCCTGTGATTACATGCATTGTGCTTCATGCTATGGAAATAGGGAAATTGTGTTAAATATCATAGATTTTTACCAGTCAAGCATTCAAAAACATGCAGCTCACAAAAAAATTGCAGTCAACTTATCAGATTGGCTTTAAACTGCTCTGACTCAAAGATTTTTTTTTTCTTCCTCATTTTTATCAGCTCAGTTTGCCTGAAGCGTTCAGAGCTGTGAAATTTTAATTTCCCAGTTCAGGGATGTTTAAGAAAACGGTGCATTGAGGTCAATCTATATCAGGGGGAAATGAAATATGTAAAACTAACTACTTTGTTTGTGTGGAAGAAAATTTACTGTAAATGGCAAACATAAAAAATGATGCAACTCTCAACAAATTATGCAGCTTCTTCTTTTTTCCCCTCATTTCTTTTTATTTCTTTGTTGCTTTCAGTAGAGCTTATATGTGCATGTTGTATTGTTCTGAATATAAAACCACATATTTAAATTAAAAATCCTTTTTGTTATCTCTGTAAAATATCTCTAGCAGTTTCCTTTATCTTTCGTCCTATCAGGTTGCATATGAATCTATAGTTCTGAAATAAAAGAAGGAAACATGACTTGTTGTTGCTGCTAAACTGATGAAATATGTTTGTTGTGAGCTTAAAATAGAAAATTTTGTACAAACATTCCCCACAATTATTTAACAACAAAACCAAACAGAAAGTCTCCTTTAAATTGATATTTATTATTAAATAGTTATTAAACTGAAGCAGGCAAGCCATGATTGGCTATAAACATTAGAAAACTGTACAAAAACTCTGTTAATTACCATCCAACAGCATAAACTGGTAAACCAATTATGGATAAACAGAACACACTTCTCTTAAACATATTTCATTTCAGAAGCAAATAGGTCATTGGATTACAAATTATTAATTGTTTAAAGATCAACAAACTGCATATTGAATCAGTGCAGCTTTTGATGATCAGCAGCTGTGCCACCCGTACAACTTCAAACAGCTACAGTCAACAATTCTTTCATTTACATCTGCATGTAACAAAGACCATCCATTCTAAAACAAGGCCATCTGCATCCAATTTCTGCTTATATTGGACGGAAAGATAATTTTACTCAACCTGAGTGAGGCTAATTAGGAAAACATCTGACATTTAACTAAGAAACATCAGGTGTGAGGAAATAAACAGCAGCTCCTGAGGACTGAGGTAACATTTGTACCTGTTGTGTCAGCATAGGAGCAAAGACAAAAGTTTTGTTCAGTGATGACACTCCAGTTGACACAATATGGTCTTACAAAAAGTTTTTATTCTTTAATCAAGAACAAAGCTTCTTTTTGGAGGCATAAAAATGCATAAAGACTTTTAGTTGCAAAAAATCACTTTAGTGCCAAGAGCAGCTTGGTTTTCACTCATTGCTTGTTATCTTGCATTATTTGTTCAAAAATTAGGCACCTAAAAATGATCAAGGTTTGCACAATCAAAATAAAAAGGAAATAAATAAAAACTTGATTGAATTGGAAAAACCTTGCAGTAAAATTGTCAACCTTGTAGCTACTTCAGTTTCTGTCTGCTATATGTACATTGTACAGACACAAAATAAACCTACTTCTTAAAATAGTATTTTCTGATTGTTGGGCTGAGTGTCAACAAAAAAAAGCAAGTTTTGTGCTCTTCAGCATCAGTAGATTTGTTTCATATCTATTTCAGGTAGATACTAGAAGAAAGCACAGTAGCCTAAAAATGCACAACCATATACTCTTGATTTCCATTCAGTGAGTCACAGAAAAGTGAACAGGAGGAATCCTATCACGTTGCATTAACAGAAAACTAAGCTGTGCCTGCTGTACTCTTCCTTCCGCAACTTACCCAAGTGTTTTAGGCCAGGACTTCAGGGAAATTAGTATTAAAAACAGGATTAATTAAAAGCCACACAACAGTCACCAGCACATCAGGAAATAGTTACTGAAAAGCCCCAAAAAAATCCTATTTTGCTGTTGAATCACACTTAGCAATGATGGTAGAAAAATGATGAGAGTTGATATTAATTGCTGTATCACAAAAAAGGTAAAATGCAGAATGGAGTAGAGGGCATGTTGTCATTGACTAGAGGCCCATAGATTAAGCCTGTCAGTTTCCCTTCCTGTGCCTCTGGCAAGGGAGGCTCAGGAAGAATCAATTTTTTAAGCAGCCGTATGGGTGAGGACCATAATAATAATAACATCATCTTCAGCTGCAGCCAAAATAAGCGTGACCATCTTGCCCATTCAGAATCAATGTGCCACTGTCTTTGTTGTCTTATGCTAGCTCCTCTAAGTCTGTCTTTGCACGGGCCAAGATCCAAAGGCGCGCAGTACTCAGAGGTGATAACGCCAGCATCTGTCAGAGAAGCTTAGATATTCCTTTCCAAGCAAGCAGCAGGGACAGACTACAGACGTGTGCCATTCCTTGGCAGCAGAGGAAAAAAAAATTATATGAAATAGAATCAGTCATTCTCTGTGTACTTTCAACTGCACTGGTTCAAGCTTCCCACCACAAACGCTTCAAATATGTTCAAAACTGAGGCGAGTTGGGAAATTCCCATGGACTTCAGTGCTGTAGCTCTGCTTTCTGTCTTCAAGTTTTACAATAAACCTCTGCAAAGCTATAAATCACACTCAGCACAGTATTATGGGACCTCAGGAAATACATGATAATATCTTGAATTCAAAGTGAAATACTATCTCATGACGATTGATACCTTTAGATTTTTCTCTGAAATCTAAACCTGCATTGATGGACAGGAGACTTTAACACTCTTTGGATCGAATATTACTTTTTCTGCGTGCTTTGATTTATTAAACTCATAAAGCATGACTAAAATATATAGTTGTTCTATTATGTTCTGAAACATTACTACATTTTACAGTTTTGTTTTGTTTTGTTGCATTTTGTAATTGCATCAACTTTTTTTGTATAAATGATAGACTGAATAGACTGTCAGTTTGTGAACATCAGAAAGAGATAAGGACAAAGTTTGAGCAGCCAGATGCTTCAAAGCTCTACACACTGACAGTTTAATGAAACTGTGGACAAGTGAACACATCCAAACAGTGATGCTTAACTGTCAATGCCACACCATGGTACAGAAATTTAGAGATTTTAAAATAGTGGTAAAATCAATAAAGGGCACAAAGGGGTGTCAACTCAGGAAAAATATTGAGGTAGATTGTAGCTCATAAATGAAATATGGAGTTTCTCTCTGAAAGAACAAAAAATTTCATTGTTGCTAAATTACTGCTGTAGTTTACGATCGACCTTGCA
This sequence comes from Kryptolebias brasiliensis, assembly GCA_028566095.1. Lineage (NCBI taxonomy): Eukaryota > Metazoa > Chordata > Actinopteri > Cyprinodontiformes > Rivulidae > Kryptolebias > Kryptolebias brasiliensis. The sequence continues at coordinate 21,208,111 of JAOXNZ010000221.1, forward strand.
GCTCGGCGCAGTGCTTATTGTTCCCCGTATTCACACTGCACACGACTGCAGGAGGAAAAACATCTGAAACATTTCTAATCCTCTTGGTCTTCATCATGAATTCAGGTTCACTAAATGGTGCATAAATAAAAGACTTGAGGATATTTAACCCCAATAATATTATAGTAATTGGATAAGCAAAAACAGATTTTTCTTTCTAACAAATCAAATAGTGCAGATATTTTCAAGTGGGGTCCTGTGGAAAGGTTATAATCAATTAATATCTTACCTGTCTTAGACAGCTCTTTGAATGATCTCAGTTTAAAGAAATAGTTTAGTTCTGATCCAATTGACGAGCTACAGGATAGTTCAAGCAGGACCAACACCATAGTTGTTTGCTGCCATCCTAAAACAACTCCAAATTTTAAAAAAATGTAATTGCAGTTCTTTTCTAAACCTTTGCATCCCCATCAGTTTTGCATTATGCGGTTATTTACATAAATGTCAATAGTTATTGACAAGCTCAAATAGTGCCAGCAGCAGCTAGCTGCAGCCTGAAGCACTTCCAGCAAGAATGCCATACTAATTCTGCTGAAATAGCTATCAGCATCAGAATTAAATTTGATTTTTTTCAAACTGAAGCTGTTCAATGACTTATTTACAACAAGAAAGCCATTAGTTGTTCAGAGAACCCTACTTTAAAACATTTAAACTATTCCTTTAACCTCTTGAAGAAGAAGACTTAAGAAAAGACATGCAAATCACTGAAAATCACAATCGTGCCAAATTCTCGTTAGCTATTGTTCTCACATGCCACCTGTTCATACAATCCAGCAGGCAATGCCACCCTCTGTAACATGATTTCAAACTGAGAGTAACACAAAGTGAACAATGCACTCTGGTGTACACATGGCCATGAGAAAGCCCCGGGGATAAGAAAAGTCCCCTGCCACTGCCTACGGTTGTTTAACTTGCTGACATTAAGAATTTATGAGCTTAAAGATTCTTCTGGCACCCTCTTCGTGTGGCTGCAACATGTCTCAGAAAGTGTTGTGGCAGAGCAAACAAGTTGCTTTGTTGATACTTGCCTGTTTGTCAAGATGTGACTGCATAATGCAAGAGAAGAGAAAATATTTTCACCGAGGCATAAAGGCATCCAGAGAGACTTTGAGGAGATTTTGGAGCTTTACCTTGCTTCATTTTCCACAGAACTTGGTGATGACTTATTCAACAGTTGTTAGGATATAATTTAATTATATAGAGTGACTTTTAAGTTATTGTTATCACCTGCCACCAATGGCAAAAGGGCAATAATGGTTTTGCTTGTGTGTGTGTGAGTATACACAGTATACACGTGTTCATTTGTCTGTACCTTTTCAAAGTATCTCATGAACAACTAGACAGATTTTGATGAAACTTCCAAAACGTAACTATTGGCTGTACATCTGCAGCTGATTAACTTTTGGAGTCACCTTGATTTAAGATGGCTGCCACTGCTAAGCAAACTTAGCAAACACAAAAATTGCTATAACTAAGCCAGTTTTACAGATATTGAGCTCAAATTTGTTGTGGAAGTAGCTGAGAGTCATCTCCAACCCATACTCTAAGTGCTAACAGATCACACAAGTTCTTTTTTTAAAACTTTGCCATTAATTATGGAAGTCATCTCTGCAGGTCTATTAGCAAAATATCTCGTGAACCACAAGACATATTTCATTAAAACTTTCAGAAAACAATCATTGCGTGTACATATTAAAGTGATTGACTTGTGGAAATCCAATTCAAGATGGCCACCACAGCCAACTGACCTCAGAAAACACAAAATGGCTAGAACTCAACCAATTTTACAAATATTGAGTTAATATTTAGTGTGGTAGTGGTTGAGGATCATCCTCATTACATAATCAGAGCACTACATATTTAACAATATTTCTGCTTTGGCAAAAACTTCTGGCTTCTCCCCTGTCTGTCTGTTAGCAAAATATCTCATGAGTCACTGGACGAATTTCATTAAAACTCTTTACATCTGTACATCTACAACTCATTAACTTTTGGAGTTACCTCAATTCAAAATGGCCACCACATTTTCAAGGTTTGACCAATATGACTACAACTTTGTCATTTCTCAACATAGGATGATCTTAGTTTAAAAATCTGTTGTGAGAGGTAGTGTGCGATATGCATTCCTTCAAGGAATGCTAGGCCATTAATTCAATAAGTGTCCAAATGCATCTACTTATCATAGCTTTTGTCCACAAAGAAGCCCACAGATTTACCTCAAGTGGTTATCAAACTGACCTAGCATGAGTGTTTAACATCAAATTATTAATAACAGGTAAATAACATCTCCGTATTGCACAATCATAATCTAATTCTAATTTCCATTTCGAGTTCAATCACTATTGATTATGAGTGATAGAATGTGTGGCTCTGAGCTAAAATCCACGCCATGAGCAGAATATTAATTGTGGTCAAACTGCAGGCTTCTACTCTAATAAAGAGAGGAAATTGATATGTCGGTGTGTTTCATTAATATTCTTGCAGTGTGCTATTATTTTTCCAGTGGGGTGAGACAGTCTGGGGGGCAAAGACTAGGATAAGAAAACATAAGTGGCCGCTAGGTGTCACCCTTGTGACTTTGAAATCGGCCTTCCTCCCCGACAGGATGTGATGGCGGCTGAATGCGCGCCGGGGAGAGTCGGGCAGACTGGCTGCAGGGCAGGAGGGTGTGTGTGTGTGTGTGTGTGTGTGTGAGAGAGAGAGAGAGAGAGGGAGAGAGAGAGAGAGAGCGAAAGGGACCGGCTGTAAGCGAGTGTCGCCTCTATCTGAATGAGAAAAGTGAGATTTCAAGGAGGGTGATGACAGTCTGCAATATGCGCACAGAGGAACTTCATATTCAGTCCTGTCTCATCGCGGTTTTCTTCCTCCTCTGAGTGGGCTGCCTTGGAACGGGTGGGGAGGGGGGCATTGTTCACAACGCAAGGAGCCTCCTAACGTCGCCCTGAATTACACGAAGATAAGAGAAAAGAGGCGCTTTGAATAATGACATAATTGATGTGTTGCTCCTTTTATTATGATGATGATGATGGTGAGCGGCAGACTGGAGGTCAGCAGCCGCTTCATTGTTAACCAATTAACATACCTCCTCATATGGTGAAGCATATTTGTCTTCCTGTAATACAAGCTAATTATATCTTTCATTAAACAGGTTGTATAGCCTGGCTAGGATGATTTTGTTTCATTATTTTCTAAATCTGGCAACATTTAATAATAAAAAAACTTCCAGATGTTTATTTTTGTGACATCTATTTAAAAACTGGTTTATTATTGATTTGCCCTCTGGCCATGTACCTCCTCCCAATCTTGTTGCTTCGAGCGGAAATCTAAGCACTTTATTCAATAGCTGGAGTTTATGGATGAAGTTAATGCGCATTAAACGCACGAGAGCCGAGCATGTCAGGGTGTAAATGATGTAACATGATAGCTGAAACCGCTGCCTAAATCAACAGGCCCTCCATTGAGTTTGAAAAATGCAGCAGGGAGGAAAGAACTGATTTCACTTGTGAGTGGTTTCTCCTGTTCAACATGTTTAACGAAAACAAAGAGGAAGAAAAAAAAATGAAACAGAAGATTTCCTCGGATGTTATCAATCCAACAATCAGTCTTTGGGATGAGAGGTGAACGGGTTTTTTTTTAACCAAGGTAGGAAGTGTCTTTCTTTTTTAGTGCGAGATGAATGGATGAATCCAACAAAATGCACGTGGCGCTATCTGTTCTGCGCAAAAGTTGCAAAGCAGAAACAAACAGGATGGTGTGTCTCCGAATTGGAGAATCCTTGATGCCTGCCGCAGACGAGAAAACGAGCAAAAAGAAGAAAAGTTTCCTCTTGTGTTTCCCCCCTTTTCCCTGTGACACCCATGGGAGCCCTTTCGAATGTCCCCCTCCCTCTCCTTCCTCCACAC
>JAOXNZ010000221.1:21228978-21239367 GCA_028566095.1 Kryptolebias brasiliensis
AATATAATATAAATTTTCATTTTGTTGCACAGGTACACTTAAGAAGAGTCATATGAAACAAGTGAGTTTCTTGACAATTATTCTGTTGAAAATGAGAGTCAGCTGATATATCAAAGAGCCAGCAGGCTGCTTAAAAGTTATTTTCATTCTCAGATGTTCTAAAAGGTGTAAGACTTAAACAAATTACTGGATAAATATCAGCTAAATTTAGTTATAGTACTAAAGTAAATGTGCTTATTGTGCAGGATATTACTACTCACATATTGTTGTGTTCTTTGTAAAGTAACACTGGAAACCTGACAAGCTGATGTTGGCTAGTTAATTAGCTGGGTAGCCATCCTACAGCAGGCAGTTTATTTTACCAATAGACATGCTTACTTTTGTAGCTTGTTGTAAATGTTTGTTTCAAAACAGTGTTACTTTAATTGAAGTGATGGGTGTCACTTTTTTGGTAGACAAACCATGTTATCTGTATTATTTGCCATTGGAAACATTTTCAAAAAGCTGACTTTGACTTTTATTTAACAAGGAAAAATAAAGTTTAGAGGTATTCTCTTCTTGTTCATCATACACGACTGACAGGTTGCTGGAACAGGTTGTCGAGGATGGAGGGCTACTGTCTGCCACGTATGACCAGACATCTCTGACATTTTAATAACAGGAATTTAAATGGACAAATGATCCAATAAATGGACAAACCCTCTTTATATATACATATATATATATGTGTGTGTGTGTAACTATTAACATTGTGATATGTTTTGAAACTGGACCTTGCCTAGCAGCAGCAGCTCCAGCTTTAAATTGAAGACACTGATATACAACAGTAAAAGGGATATCAATTTTCGCCTCTGCCTAAATAAACATTTTTCACAAGATGTAAAACAATTCAGTTTTTTCTTTTATTTAAATATGTATTTTAGTCACAAAGTAAAAATAATTCTTTAGCTTTAGTTTTTCTCTGAGTTTCAGGCCAAGCCATATTTATGTTGTCTAAATGTTAATGTGTGGCTTCCTCTTTTGTGTTTGTGTGCGATAGTACAGCAGGCAAAATACCAATAGTGTTGGGGGAGGACAGACATGGGAGTGGTATTCTGACTTTTCATTTGTTCGCTACCCAGTAATGATTATTTTAGCCTCTAAGCCGCAGATTTGGCCTTGTTTTGCTGTGGGAAGCAGCATCAGAAGGGACAGAGCAGCATTGCCCTGACTGAGAAGCTTGTCTGCAGCTAAGCTGGTTGGCAATGGGAGTCAGGTACACCACATGGACAACATTTTGAGTGTTGTCACCAGAGGTCAGCTGGGAAGTGAAAGAGACTGATATTTATTTTTTATGTGTGGATGGCTTGGCTTTAGCTACAGTTCCTTTGTGAAATCATATGGTGGCTGAGTGTGAAAATATTCCAAATATAGACTTTCATCATTGTTTGTAGGGTTGGTAACAAGCCAATTTCCAGCTTGCATGAGCAACTCCAGAAAGCTGACTTTTGGTTTAATTTGGAAGACTAGTTATAATCCAGACTCAATCCCCTAAAGATAAAGCCTCCCCCCTCCTCCCACCACTGTTGGATTACTGGAGTGTCTTTAAAAGGATAAGGACATGCTTATCACTGCTTCCTTCCCTCAACACTTGTCTGGGTCTTCAGATGTGGGGGAGGAGGGTCCATCATCACTCTGTGACCAGTGTGGTTATGAGTCATAGAGATTAGGCATCTGACAACTGCAGATCAATGATAATCACAGTTTATGGTGTCTAAACTCCAGCAGTCGCAAAGACATATGGATCCTAGCATATGCCTCAGCTCCCACCCCGTAAATTTCATCTGCAAGCTTCATTTGACTGAAGAAAAATGGCTAAATTACATGTCCAACAGCTTTTGGTGCGTTAGGTTCTTGTTAGCTTTAATTGCTGTCAAACCTTCATTTATTAATGCACAGAGCTGGGCATTCATGGCTGAAAAAAAAGCAAATTTACAACTGTAGGTTTATCATGTCAGCTTTGCACATTGTTCCTGAATTTATTTATCTTAAATAAATACTTCTGACATCTTTCTGGGTTACCAGGCAACCCAAGAAAGTCATGTCCAAGAAATAATCTAACACACAACATTCCTTAAAACCTATTTTTACACTTGTTTTATGCCAAACAGATTAAAATAGAAAAAAACAGCACACCATTAGAAACACTGAAAATGAGTCGATAGAGAATTTTTCTTTTTCAAAGAATGGTTTAGCCTTTTAACCAGTTTTCTTCCTTAACAAAAAACTGAGGTAAGCTAACATTTTTGTGGATACAGAAGATCTTATCTCCATGTATAACTCCGATAACGAAACACAAAAACATCAACATCTTTTACTAGTTTCCATCTGCTGAACAACAAATATGATTAAACATAAAGTTAAGATTTCTACACAAAATCTATAAGCATTGTGACTAAACATCAGCTAAAGCATAGCAGAGACTTAGCTGTAAAGCAGCTGAACCACTGCGTATGTGAGAGACAGAAGCTACAGAAAAAAATAACTTGTCCTATCAGTTTAGGGCGGTTCGTATCACTCACTGCTAAAGAAGTGTTGTTTGGAGTGGTGGGAGTTTGGGAAGGGTGTTGTGTTGCAGCAGGGAGTTCAATACAGCTCACATAAGCATATGTGTTGTTTGAGATGCTATATTTAAGTGTGAGGTTGTTACTTATCTCATCGTGGTGTGTTGGTGGAGCGATGAGGGAGCTGAGTGAACTCCTGGTGGACCCAGGCTGTGAACCCTGAGCTCCCAGCTTAGGAGCAATCTGGGAGTTGCAGAGAGAGCCAAACCACACGGGGGGAACACAGAAATAGAAGCAACTTGGTGTGTGTGCTTGTTTACCTATGTGTCAACATTTTTGGCTCAGCTCATTAACCTGTGCACCTGGGTGGATCAGAGCATCTCTGGCTTGCTATCGCTCACTTCTTATGTTTTTCAGAATTAATAGCAATAACTAAACTCACACATAAGCGTTTTAAAATCTGGCTAATGAACAGATGCAACATAGGTTGACGGGGCAGCTATTGCACCTCCAAGGCAGTGAATCGATTTTAGCTGATACCAGTTAACACATAAACCCTGTAGCACTTTCCTCAAATCTAATCATGGATCCATTTAAACTGTGTTAGCCGGGAGTCTGCTTGCCATTGAAATGGGTTCTCATTTTCTAATATTTTTGAGAGCATTGGCTAAAAATGAGGCAAGTGCAGAGGTAAAGTAACAACTATATGTCCTCCGTCTCTAAAGAGGAAACGAGATGCCACGCTCATCCAAGCTCTCCCTTCCTCTCCTCCCATTACCCATGCAGCCAGCATCCTCTCTAAATTGTTTTGCATGACCTTTGCTACAGTAGCTCTAATTATTACCATCACACAGGCCCTGTAAGGCACACAGCTAATTATGCTGGATTTATCTGAAGGGACATTGGTGCCATTCTTCATAGGCATGTCTTGGCTACCGTCATTGCGGGTGATCTAAACCAAGAATAAGGTTAATTTGGATAATACAGTAATTGTAATTAGAGTCACAATAATTACAAGCGTAGTTTAGTAGCAATATAAAGACAAGTCCATTAGTAATAGAGATCTTAATGAACTTGTTGCATGAATGCAATACCTTATGTAATTGAGAAGGATGGAATTGCCAAAAAAGAAGAAAAAAAAAACAGTGATGGTGAGAAATGCTGTGCAATATGCATAATGACCTTATTACAGAGCCAGATTGTTTCTGTTTCCTTCCCATTGCTCAGAATCGATGCTTGACAGCAGTAACTGAAAGATGTATTTTCAAAGGCATTGCGGGATTATCCGTTAATGTAGGTACCAGGACCTCTAGTCATTGCATCTCATAAAGAGTTGTAACTAGAGGAAGCAATATTTTTCAAAGCTTCGACATGAATAAAGAGGGGCAGTTGGAGCCGTCTTTTGGCTGGCAGGCAACTTGTGTAATGAGCCTAAGAGGGTTCCAATTATTCCACTTGCGATCAAAACGAAGACGGAGATTACTTCTCTTGCCTCTTTTTTCTTTGACATTTTACACAGTAACATCTTTTGATAGGGGCTGGGGGAGAGAGGGAAAAAAATTGTTTGCCAGTGAGAGCCTGATAGTCTTGAACAGTCTCCAGCAGTTCAGTCCTTTCTGTCTAGCAGAGACAACGCAATGCTTTGGCACACATTTTTTTCTTTATTCTTTAAATGTGTATGTAATTTAGTCCATGGTACTTTTTTTTTCTCTCAAAGTAAGTCACCTACACAAGACAAAGAGGATATGACCGCACAATCTGGCTACAACGGACTTGATGGCTGATGTCCACCATATTTTCCACCAAGCTATTATAAATAGTGGAAGGCACACAATAACTCACTCACAGCAGTTGTTTTCTAATGTTGCTTAACAGTGTAAGTTATGTTCCTTAGAATACAAAAAGTGAGTTCAGTCATTTGATTGTGTTCAGATTTTTTTTCTGTGCCTTTACCAGATTACAAGTAAAAGCGCATTAGATGCCTGAGGGTAACAAAAAGGATTTCTCTACTGTGGGACATCAAACTATCAGCCTTGTAGAAATGTTGAGGAAAAAAAAACAACAACAAAAGACAAATAATACTATGTTCCACAGCACTGAGACAAAGAGAACTCCGCCAATCTGCATCAGCACAGATAAACATCCACCCCTAAGATATGTTCTTAGTAGATAACAGCTTAGGTTGAGTATTTGCAACACACAGAAACACAAGCACACAAGTACACAAAGCAGAGCTTTGATAAGCAGCAAAAATTACTACATGTTGTTTACGGAGGCAGAACAAAACAATTCAGGGTCTTCATTTCAAGAAATCAAGCTATGGAAAGGAGGAAGCGGGGTTTAAAATGCATGTCAATGAGGTGGATTTGACTCGATAATATAGTCATTATTAGGGAGAAACAAGATATCTGCTCCTGTGTGTTTGTGTGTAAGTAATTGCATGTGTGTGTCTGGCTGAGATTTGAGAATACAGTGCCTTGTCTTCCCCTGTGGATCCACTGTGGGGGTACGAGGCAGAGATCCACCGTCTGTTGCTGTTTTCCGTGACCCTGTATATCCCCCCACAGTGAAAAACGATGTTTGCCCCCGAAGACAGCCCTAATACAAATTAAATTAAATGAAGTCTGTGCAGATAATCCCTGTGTGTTTCAGCTGCTGAAATGCCCACACCCTCCCTCACGAATGAATGCATCTGGACCCCTATCCACTGGCCTTGCTCTCAAGCTGCCAGACTCCCCCCTCAGACTCTCTGCCCCGCTACAACTGCATGCGGGTGTGTTTGTGAAAGAAAATGTGTGTTTTATTGTAAATTTGTGTTGTGTTTGTCTCTCTCTGACTCACACAGAGTTTATTCTCCTTCATTTGTTTTGCGCGTGTGTCTGCATGTATGCATTTCTTCAAAAAAGATTTATTTTTGTTTGTGTCTGGCTTATGCACGTCACACAGTTTATTTATTGTTCTTTGTTTTATTGTTGTTGCTGTTGTTTTGATGCCTCATCCGTATATATGCCGTTAAATATAGGAAACCATTTGGTTCAAATGTTTTAAGCTGCACACTGAATATAGTGGTGTAATTGAACCACAAAGCATCAGAAATTGTTGTGTTTTGATTGCACCCTGATGCTGGTCTGTCACAGTCCTGCTAATAAGATGGATTTACAGATGCATTTATGATATGCAAGAACCTAATACTCTGCTGTCAGACCCAGCCCTGACAGATGTCTAAAAAGACCACCCTAAATGTTGGATGTGCTTAAAAGTAAAGTCCAAGCAAACAGGATCAAAAAAGATAGTAAAGCTTTTAAGAATGGATCTTTAAAATGAGTTGAAATTATAGTCTTAAACTTCAGGATTAATACAAGGATATTTCTGGTCTTTTGAAGTTGGATTATGTGGAAAGGTTATTAATAGTTAATATCTTACCTGTGGTAGATAGCTCTTTATAAGACCTCATTCTGGAGAAACAAAGTTTATTTCTGACTGGACTGATAAGCTAATGGCTAGGATGAGTGGGCTTAAAAACGGTAAATTGCTATCGACTTTAAACAACTAAGTTCTCATTTTTTTGGCTTTTCAAGCAAACACTATTTTATAAACCTTTACACCACTGTCAGTTTTGCATTACAGTTATTCTGGCAAAAACAGAATGATATTGTCAGAAGTGCCCCATGGTGCGGAAGAAGTGCTACCACTAGCTGATGCTGTTATTTGTGCTTGCAAATAGCCATAAAGGTTTAGAAAACAGCGCTGACATGAAACACTTTGAAATATTTCAGTTTGAAGTTGTTTCAAGATGACAGCAATTGACTGTAATCTTGGCCCCACTTGGACTAGCTGTTAGCTTGTCAACCCAATTCAAATTAAACTTAACTTTTCTAAACTGATGTTGTTCAAAGAGCTATCTCTAACAGGTAAGATGTTTAATGTTTATAACTTTTCCACAAAACTTTACGTCAAAATATCTGAACTATTGCTTTAAGTAAAATGACTCCTCCTAATATATCTATTATATATATTTTTTGGCATCAAGCTGCATCATCTGCCCCTGAATTAAGGACCAGCTTTGTTTTGTGTGAAAGAGTTTTAGCAGCTGGTATACTATGATATCATTTAGGAGGTTGAGCAAGATTGGAGGTTTTTTGATGAGGTGCTGCCTCAGTGCAAGTTCCTACATTTGTGTGGTCATAGTTTGTGCACGTGTGTGCTGCAGATCTCATCACCTGCACACATGCCCTTTGAAAAGCTCCATCACTCCTCCATCCAGTCAGCACGCAGTGTAAACATTGTTTGTTTGAGCGAGTGGCCTGGGGTTGTTAGATTAATGAGCGCTGATGAAGTTCCACTTGTATCCTAGGTGCTGCCTCCCCTGTTTGCTGGAGTGGCTGTGATGTGGTAGTGTGTCTGGAGGCGGTGACTCATTCCCTTTACCCAGTGTCAGATTAAGGCATGTCAATAAACAGACCCACTCAATCCATCTCCGAGTGACTGCATCCGCTCACAGAGCCTCCCAGTCTGTAATGAGCTGCTGCAAATCTCCATCAAACTAAAATGTCTGGAAAGATGCCTTGTCACAGTGAGCAAAAGAAAAAACAGAAAGGGAGGGCAGAGGAGACAGAGTGACTACAGCTGCACTGATGTGAGTGGCAGCCACCTTTAAGCTGCTGAGAGAAATTCCACCAAGATACACTCTTCCATGCTGAAAAGGGCAAGTTAATTTGCTCTGCTCACATTTCACATTTCTGTTGTCCTCATTGTGCATTTAGTTTATTAAAAAAAATCAATCTTTGCTTACGGATTTCAACTGTGAGTGAAAGTAACGCTGTTTATTCAGTCACTGCTCTCATGTAAGCATTTAAGGCGAATGTGTTTCCATAATCTGCAGTGTTTCTGAGTGTTTATTTTTAAGGCCCAGCCCAGGGGAGGTAAGAGAAACCTTTGGGAATATCTTGTGCACTAATTTAACATGCCCCCCTCCTCCTCCCCCCTCTTCAGCACTGGCTGATGTAGGCCACAACTGAAGAGAGAAACTGCTATCTAGTGATTCTCTCAGTAAAATTAAATGACTGCTAAAACCATGTTTGTAATAGTTTTTCCCGGGGGAAGGACGGAAACCACAAAATCTACCTGGATTAGACAGTCTCCTTATAGTTTCCGAAGTCTATCCAAGAAATCACCACCTACCAATCTTGCTGGGCCATATATGCACATTAACGGATTTGGGGATGAGAGGAGTGTGAAAACTTTTCAGTTTGACGTCCAAATTAAAGAAAATCCCTCAAGACTTGCCTGAAGGGGAAGTTCCTGCTATTTGAGTTTGATTGGGCTCCACAGGCTTTATGGAAAGTAAGCCGATTTCTTTTAGGAAACCAGCATGGATATTCAACTCTTTTGCTTCTTTCCTCCTCTTTTCCTTTTTACCCTGTTAAGCCATAAATTGTACGTCAGTTTTCTTTTTGACCTACAAAACGAATAAGCCTGAAAACAAATACAGGCTCAAACACTGACCAGGTGTTAAGCGAAACTTTATCCTCCCTTATGAGCCTGATTGAGGCAGTACACTCTCATTCTCTCTAATGGACACTATAACACCATCTGAAAGGCTTAAAAGCACAGCCTTGTAGTTGCAGACAAAGACAAAACAAAAACACCAGACCCGGACGCCATGCAGCCACCAACAGTTTGAAACACCAGAGCAGTGATTCCCTGTAAGACAACAGCTCTCACTTAAGCCTCTTTAGCGTCAGCCGTCTCCGCTGGAATGCAGACGTCTGCAAACGGCTCCTATTATTTAAAATCTTTTCATCATGCCGAAAGGGAGGGAAATAGCTTTGACGTTGAGGAGCTCATGAATAATGAATGCCGTTTCTATCAATGTATGTATAATTCATCACATCTCCACTAACCGGACTTCTGTGGAGCCTGTAGTCCTGAGTGACGCGGAGACTGGTCTGCACTATTGTCTCCGCCTCGCAGTAAAAAGATCTGCAGACTTTTACGTGGGCAGGATGCACAGGTGGCACAAGCAACAGCCTCAGCACCTTGGCCTTTTTCCTCACAGAACAGTGGCTGATTGTTTTGGTCTTAATGGACAAATATTTGTTCAATTTCACACAGGAAAGGCAAGAGACATGAGAAGGAAACACAAGCAGGAAGTGGCGTTGTGATTCACATATCTGTTTCATTGTGTTTTTGAAAACTTGTTATTTAGTGCGCTCACACAATACTGCACATTTAACACTCATGGTCAGGGACATAACTGACCTCATGACAGCATTTAGTTCATTGAGTTTATTCTTTTTCAAAGTGCAAACAGCACCAAGGCAGGGAAATCTTTTTAAAACCTCTCGACACAATCCTTCACTTTCATAGCATGATGGATTTCCCAATGAGTGGCTGGGTTTGGGGGTGAACTTATGGGTGATGAAGTGAAATGATGCAGAGAATGTGGCAGGTTATTCGTCACACATGTACCCTTCTGTCACAATTGATTGTGTATAATTTGAGTTTGCAGGGGAGCCAGTTGATATTAAATGGTAACAACTCTCTGTATTCATCATGCCGGGCCTCTTTTAGAAGGCAGAAATAGAAAATGTAATCCCATCCACAGCCACGGCTGCGCCTCAGGCACTCTTTCACCCTTTTTACTGCTGATCCTCCCTCTGGGGCCCTGCCCTCTCTAAAGGAAGAGGGAAATCTATAATCTAGCAGATGGCACAGGGTCTATGGGAAATCTTATAATCAAGTTGAAGGTGTTGATGTTGGTCACTGAGGTATGGCGCAAAAGGTCTGCGATAGTTGAAAAACATTTCTCTTCTTTTACAAGAGAAACAAAATATAAGTCCATCCCCAAACAGGTGCATTCATCGTCTACATCTTGGTTGTGGATGTCACACTGACTGAATCTGAGCTGCTTTGAGGCACCGCTGGGTGCAGACCCAGAGGCGGGGACCTCGGGCGCCAGGACAGACTTGTGAGTCAGGGATTGTTGCAGCAGTGCTTTTGTGGCAAATAGGCAACATAGAGCCTGTGTGTGCAAAAACTAGAATGTGCAAAAGGCTGAGAGTGAAGCATTTCTTTTTATAGGCTTAGTGTATCCTGCAGACCCAAACATTAACTAAATTCTTTGCATCCACACTGCAATGTTGCATAAAAGGCAGACACATGTTTATGTGCAGACCATTCTTCATCTGTTGTAATTTCTGCTGCACATTTTATTTATTTATTTAAAATTTTGAGATTTGCTACATACAAACCTAAAAGGAAAATTGTTTTCCCCTCTTTTCCAGTTATGTCTGTTTTGTTTTTGTCCCCTAAATTTATTCCTCCACATCCTTAAATATAGCGATGGGATATCAGTAACAAGAGACATTATGTGGCATGATTTCTTCCTGGTCAGAGGGGAGTCTGTGACTGCACCGCAGTGTCGAGACACAACCTTGTGCTGCTCAAACGCAAAACAAAGCAGACAAATTTCATCTGACAGTCCTAATTGATTCTGTCTTGTCTGTTGTTCTGTATGTTTAAACTGTGCGTTTTCATCTGGGAGCATTCTTTGTCCACAACAAGAACGCCTGGATGTTCTTTGTCAGCTAAATTGATGACATTAAAGAGTTGTATCCATGACAGACATGAGTGAGTCAGTGCTGTAATCAGTTTTCCTCATTCTAGATGCTCAGTTTTGTTTACACCCCCCATATACCCTGTGTCAAATGTACTAGATGCAATTTATCTCAAATGTGAACTTTGCTTTAAAGATTTATTGTATGTGTTGTTGTTCTAGTTGAGTTAAGTCTTCTGTCAATAAATAAATCTTTTTATGTAAATTTGTATTACATTAGATCATTTT
>JAOXNZ010000221.1:21301242-21312226 GCA_028566095.1 Kryptolebias brasiliensis
CTTTTTAGAATATTTCTTTTTTGAAAAGCAAATTAGTTTTATTATATGTATTCCAAGTTGTGTGTCTCTGTATAGAAACACTTTGTCACTAGTGAAGTAATTGTTTGCATCAAAGCAGTGAGATAACATTTTAATTAATTTTTTGAATCATTTTTGTCTCTATTCACGTCAGTAGAAATGTTTGTTTTCTGTCCAAACTAGCCTAATTTGCAAAGTAGAAACAAAAAAGTCCTAACATTAAGGAATGGTGTAAAGTTACCAATCCAACAGCAGCTGACTTGCAACATAATGTCAAAACCCTATGAGGCTTTCTCCTAAAGAAATGTTTTTTTTTTTTTTAAGGCAAGAGGGGGGGTTGTTATGCACCACTAGAGAGGGTAACAACAGCATGCCATAAGAAATTGATACAACACAAAAGAAACTGCCTCCGAGAAATGTTCCCTCTGGCTCTTTATGTTGAGGAAATGGCCTTTTTCAGAACACCACTGGGCAAAACGTTTCCAGAATTATTTTACCTCGCTATTGTTGAAGCCAGCAAACCTGTCAAGCCGGGCCATGTTTATTTTTTTCCTTTTTGTTTGTTTTTTGGCAGCCTACATTGCATGGCATGTAGGAAAAATTAGGATTCAAATTTGCAAAAAAGACAGTAAAAAATGTGTTCAACATTATTTTTGTAAATCATACATTACTAACAGCCACTCTTATCACTTGAGAAAAACAAATGCAGTGTAATCAAACCGTAGTTATTGTATTTTATCTATTGATGAAAGTGTAACATCACTAAGCAATTACAGTACCAATCACGAGGGCCTCAATTATCATTGGTTGATTGCCAAGGAGAAATATGTTGTTTTGCTGTGCACTTTGGCTGATCACTAAATTCTTAAAATATGCATAGTAAACAAACAAAACAGTTGGACAATTTACTTGGTAAAGCCCATAATTCATTATCTTGAACACAGGATGCTGCCCTGTGCATTTTAATGTATGATGATCTCTTCTGTATATAAAACAGGATTTAAAGAATGATTAAAAGAGATAATTGTCAATGTTGTTTAAAAAATACCAGAGAAGAATTGTCTGTATCTGAATTTACAGTATGCATCAGCTGCCACTCATTGGCTGGATGCTCTACAGTGTGTCCAACTAACTGCTGCAACACCATCGACAATTACAGCTTTTTGTGAATCAGTGAGTTCATTAGAATAATAATCATTCTAATTTTATATGCATGCGTAGCTGACACAGTAGTTTATTATACCATCAGAATCTTATACCTGCCCTGCCTATTGGTGAGTACTATTTCTTGATCTATATCAGCAATGTTGTGAACTATGACGCTGACGGCCCAGGGAGGTCCATTTGTTTTTGTATGACTTTCTTTTTACAGTGATGACCGTTTTTCAGTGGCAAAGTGCAGTTGTTCTAAAAACGCAGACATTTTATGCTTAAGGCTTCTAGAAAATGCTTTCCAGTGAACAACAGCCCATTTGAACGTTCAGCCTAAGAGAGCACTGGAGCATAACGAATTTTTAAAAAGTATGTAGTACTGACTATCTCATGCCACTGTTGAATATCTTTTCTAATCATACAAGTTATAGTAAAAAACAATTCCATAAAATAATAATCAAGAAATAAAAAATAAAAAAAAGAGTGTTAACATCCACAGATTTTTTCCATGGACATTGGCAGCCAAGCTGGACTTTTTTTCTCAGATTTGTGTAGAGCTGTCCTGGTCGGCACGTACGCAGAAGAACTGTGTGATTCGTCTATTTACCCACTTACTGTAGCACAACATTTAGTTTTAGTCTACAGTGAATTTTAGGACACTCTAGTACAAATTCAATTTAACCCAAACAGAACTCCATTAAAAAAGTAAAGAATGTAAGTTTTTGATCTATCATGAGCGTATTGATTACCAATGTGTCAAATTTACAGAATTTAAATGTGCAACATTCCTTATATTTAAATAATTTTTCAAAATGCCCTAAATGTTAGACATGTTAGGAAAAAACAACTATTCCAATTTACTTTTTAATACAGTTAAAGATCAAGAGTTTTTTATGTTAAAATTACCTGAACAAGAATATTTTAAGTAGCGTCTGTGCCCTCTGACACTGTAAAATTTAAAATTATATACAACCTCTTGATGTGCCAAACTTTTCAATTTGGTTCTGTTGAATGGTTTGGTCAGTGCTGTCTCAAGATGGTTTTATGTTTTTATTGCTCTACTACATATCTACTCAGAATGAACATTAATAGAAGTTAGATGTGTACTTCCCTCAGACCACAACGTCCAAAAATTGTTGTTAGCTGAAAGATATTGAAAGGATTTTCCTGGAAAGAATGATCCAGAAGCCCTTATTTCTTTAAATAAGAGCTCATTATTTTTTATCTTGTTAGTCTCGATTTACTGTAATAGCACAGATGTCACTATGTCTGAGCTTTTCTCTTGAGATAGCAGTCATGAGGGATAAGACATAGATGACTAAAGCTCAGGGAAAAAGACTAGGTCCCCTGTGAACTGATGGAATATCTGAGTTAGTACAGTACTACAGTTCTGAGAATAATAATAATACCAGAAAACTCTAAAAGGAGAGAAGGAAAGGGCGAGAGACATTTGATTGCTATTTCAGCAAGTAATTCATTAGTTTCTATTCATTCATTCTGTTCAGAACCTTGGGAAATTGGACCATATCTCAGTATGTGCTGAATGAGAGACACAAGTCTCTTAAGTTTTACGTCTTCTAATATAAAAAGTACGCAAAGTAAAGTTCTGTGATATGTTAAGATTATCAGAGCAGTCATTATTGCACTTGACATAGAATTTGACAATGTCTGTGTGTGTGAAAGAGGATTAACTAAATCTTGCAAATTTAATTTTAGGTGTATTTACATAATTATCAAAATCAACAATGCTTTTATATTTCATGCCACAGTCATGCCCTTTTAAACTGTCACGCTGCTACACTCACTGAAAAGACTGCAGTCAAGTTCATTCCAACGTCTACTTGGGAGAAAAAAATGACTACATAAATCATGATCAGCTCCTTGTGCTTTTGCAAAAACATGATGAAGTAAAGAAAAATGTCTGGTAATAGCCATATGTTGTGCTTTTAAACGCTCATTAAACTGTTTTTACTAAAATTGGATCAGATAGATGATTGTTAACTGCAGTCTGCAAAAGTGACTGTAATGTATGACTCACAGTATGTAGTATTGGAATCAGATTTTGCAGTATTTTCTGCTTTTGCTTATTAATACTTTTTTGGCTACTCAGTTTTGATTTCTGTCCTAAGTTAGATTTCTCTGAGCTAGTTTGTCCTTTGTTTTTAGGTATTTGCATTATTTATCTAACTCAGCATCTTTATTCTTAACAATGTCCAAACTATTAAGGCTCTAACATTTTTTTTTTCTTTGGAAGACAGAAAGGTCATACAATGTGGCATAAACGTATGTACAGAGTGAAAAAGACTTCTTAGTATTATGTCATGGTTGTTGGCAGAACACGCGTGTCGTATGTGTTTTCCATTTTGGGTTCTATGTCTACATGTTAAAAGAAATATTGTTTAAAACGTCATCATTTTCTTTTCCTGTCCAACTCAGTGTACATTTTGTATTTTGTTCTGGTCTATAGTAAAAAAGTTTACAAAGAGTATACTAGAGTAGCAAATTTAAACTTTTTTTTTTTTTTCAGGAGCTGTAATTTTAGCAATGTAATGACCTATTTGCTTTTCATACTTTGGACAGGGGAAAAAAGTCTAGATTAGTATATTATTAAGTTCTAGTTAGAATACAGTCATACAAACATCTGTTGTCATATCCAGGCTGTTTTTCAAAAATAAATAAAAGAAATATCTATAGTAAGGGTTAGACATTTCAAGTGTGAGAAGAAAAAATCTATTTTAATGTCTCAGTATATATAATATTATATTTCAGTTTAGAAATGATGAAATTTCAAATCATGAAGCAGGTTGGTTAGGTTTCTAATCTTAATGAGGATTCTTTTATTACTTCACTGGCCTGATAAGGTACCAGTCAGTGACACTCAAATTTTAAGACCCTAAGCCTATCAAGGAACCATCAAGTTATATGATAGCTGTAGGATCATTAGGTGAATGTCTAATTAACTTATTATAAGGCATTTTTGTACTGGCGATCAAATCCTTTCTCTAGGCACCAAGGAATCCATCTGACCTGATTTGATTGCAGCGTCACATTAATGAGCTTTGCAATGTCCCACATACAGCCTCACCTCGCCTCCCAGCTGCTGCCAGGAGAAAAGGGGTATTTAGGGTGGGGGGGTTGATTGTGCATGAGGAGGGAAGAGACCTCAGAAATACAAGAAGTACAAGAAGCACCTAAATGCCCCTACCAGTATTTAAAGGTTAATTTGTTTGTTTCTGTGATTAAATGGTTCTCCATTAACTTTGTGTGTCAGCATTTAGAGAATGATTGATAAGCCTGCTAATGTTTAATTCTGCCAGGAATTTATGAATGCTAGTTTTGTCTTTTGGGGGTTTAAAAAACAGTGAAGTAAAAATGGCAGATTTTTAGGTACAAGGATTTCCCAAAACATTTAATTTAGATACACACAAACTGCACCCACAACTCGGAGCAGAAACATTTTCTGGGATCAAAGCTTATTTTCACTCTTTGGGTGTCATATGTCTGTGCTTGTGGGAGAGAAAAGAAGAAAGGAAGAGTTTAGTTTCATGCAAAAAGACAATTTGCATAACACGCGTGAAACTCGTTTGCAAGGCTCCCCTCAAACTTTGCATTAGAACAACATGAAAAACATGAACAACAAAAGAAGATTGGATTTAATAATACACTGAATATACTAGCAATTGAGTGACATTTTGGACTATATAACTTATTTTACTTACCTGCTCTCAGATATGTTGACTTTTCTCAGTGTTTTAAACTTCTAAAGTTGCAGTTTGATGACATATTGATTAGTTTGCTTGTTTAACACATGTTGACTTTACAGTGTGTGACCAAAAGTATAGCCAAAGGTCATTTACTTAAATGAAATGTGAAGGATAGAGGAAGGAGATTTTATTAGGATCATGGTCTCTATGTGCATAAGCCCTGGATTTAAACTTTCACTTTATCTACTATTCTCCAAATGAATTCCTCAACTGGCTAGAGTCAGAGAGGTTTGCAGCACTGCCCCCTCCTGCATGGGAACAACTATGAATATAAATAGGTGAGTTCCTCCAAGGTATTACAACTCATCCATGCTTCGCCGCTGGATGAGAATGTCAATACCTGCATTATACAGAAAGTGTAATTTCATTCAATTTGTAAAGGTCATAACAGCAGAAGTTTTCAGGTTCCATTTGAAATACGATGCTACCGTAATCTGCCCCTGCAATGGTCAAGGAAATTGTTAATCAATGTTCTAATAATAAATAAATTGGCTTAGGGATTGCTGCTTAGGTATTATGTTGTACAGAAGATATTTAACTATTTGTTGATACTCACGAAAAATAGTTTTATAACAAACATCCTAAAAAAGAAAACCATATTTTTGTTTGAGTGTTTTGGGCGTCTGCATATGCTACTTTTTATGTAGTTTGAAAATTCAGCATGAATTCCAGACCATTTAATGCCTGAAAAATCAATAAGCACAACATAATAGGTAGAGCAATCCAAGAATTTTATGAGGATACTCAGTAAGTGGACCACCATCTTACATTGCATAAAACAAATAAGCAAATACATGACTAAACACAAAGAGCATTATCAGGCAGGAGACAAATCCGGAGACAAATAGAAAAAGACAATGATGCAGTTTTAGCAGAGTAGGCCATTAAAATTCCATTTGAATCATAGTGGTCTGCAGTTGTGAAAAAAGAGCAAAGCTGGGTAACGCATTGAGCCTGATGCTGGGACTGTGTGACTCAATCCTCCCTGGAATTCAAAAATGTTGCTCTTTCCTGTGATCAGTCAGCCCGGGGCAAAGCTGGCACTGCTGGACTGTGCCTGAGCGAGGTAGAAATGGGGAGCACGACAGAGTGAGAAAAGAAAGGGAGTGGAGAGAGATGCTTGTGGTGTGTGTGTCTGAGCTGGGCTGCAGGCTATGATACTAAACTTCCTTTGAAGCAAGCTGCTGTGGGCTGTAAGACTGATATAATATTTAATGAAATAATTACATATACAGGGGAAATATGTATTGCTTAAACAGTGTAACTTTTTCATGCGGAGAATCTGGGGAAAACGCAGCACTAATTTATAGGAATTGGCTTGTTGCCCCCTCTCGCTGTATAATGCGTCATGCAGCTCAACTTTGTTATTAAAATTTTTGCATAAAGTTGGAATTTTAAACCTTGATAATGTGCGACTGCATTAATGTTATTTGTTTTTGTAGAAAAGTTTTATTGTCAGCATTCTTACAGGAACATCATTAAATTCTGTGTTTGAGTTCCTGTCTGCATTAAGAACAATTCGACTAGATTCACTTTAAAAGTTAGTGCTATAAAGTGAGATATTGTTGCGTTGTAATTTATGTCCTATGTAAGGGTACGTGTGAAGCACTTTTTAAAAAGGTCTGCAGAGGCAGGCCTGGCCGTTAGTATGTGCATATAGTGATTTAGAAATAAATAAAAATGCATTATAATAATATATTATTTAATAGTTTTATGTCCACTGAGTTGGATTTTTGTCATAATGGATATAAAGTAGCTATTTAATTTGGAATAGATCCTCTGGGCTGCTGCAACTTTCTGTGTGATCTATAACCTGTCAATGCTCTCATCATTTCTGCTTACACTGCATCCCCTGCCAAGTGATGCATACATCAAATCCCTACAGAAACCCATAGCTCATCTTTCCTTGAGCAAACTACAACACTTTATACACTCTTACCTGGAGTTTCATATAAGATTAATCTTCTAACTCAGGAGTGTCAGACAACTTAGAAAGTGCTGATAAATTTGTACTCACCTACAATGTGCTGTTTTCTCATAGATTTCACTTCTATCATGTATCTTTTTATTGGACATATCTTTATTATCAAATCCTACAATGTATAACATGATAAATTTTAATCATTTTTGCGAGAATGGATAAAATCTCTTTTCCAAGACAAGTGCTCCACCTTCACGAAGTGCTGGAATTAGCAGTGATTTATACATATAGGCTAATAGCCATACCAACAAGGCTTGCTCAATAACAGATAGATGGTGTTGCTTAGCAACTGCTGAGTCCCATAACAGTGACTAGTACCTGCTCCTGGAGGCAGACTCCATCTTGTAGATTTCTCTGTCTTCTAATTGGTCAGGTGGGTAAACACTGATCCCTTGCTCCTCCATCCTCCCATTTTCATTCGTGGTCTTAAGTGACAGATAGCGCCAGCATTATGCTAACCCTCTGACTGTGAGCACTCGCAGCACAAATGCACTGCTCCTGGCATAAGCTGAATTGAAATGAAAAATGGAAGATATTTACTTCCCAACTGAGAAGCCTGTAAATTTGCTGTCTAAAAGTATTTCATATTTCAGCAATGCATCAAGTTGTGATATCCCTCTTTCCCAATCAATTAGAAATTATTCAGGAGGTAAATAGAAATGCGCCGGTGGCACCTCGAGTGCAGAAGAGTCAACAGGCGGGTGGGCTTGGTTGCCAATTATAAACAAGTAAACAAATGAGCTGAGCTCAATGCAAAACAGAATGTGGGTTTTACACATTGTACTTTTAGTAATTTAGTCTGTGGTTACACTCGTCACAGTAGAACATTAGTTGTCCTTAGACAGATGAGAAACTGTCACACAATAAATTAACACCAGCTTTAAAGGTAATGTTTCACCACCCACTCTTTTCACAGTTGCCTAGACTGCTTCACATTTGATCATAGTACAGTTTTCTGTTTGTATTCAGCAAATCCTTCTGATGAATCTATAACTTCACACATAAGTGCTGTCAACTTACACTAATGCACCCTAAAGTACAGATTTACATGGCTGTACCAAAGGAAAAAACAACTAGAGAACATCTAAACCAAGAATTAAAGCTGGTTTAAATGAATAGCTTCAGTTTCATTTTTTGCTCTGACTCAAGATTGTTCCTCAGTTGTTAATTGTTAGCATTTAACTGCCTGGTATGATGCGACTGCACTTTGGGTTTAAAAAAAGAGCACACCATTGCAACAATGTGTTTCGGTGTTGACCCAAAACTGACAATGTTTTACTGAAGGGCTGCTTTAATGCTCTGGTGAGGAGCAGCTTCTCTCACTTCAGCAGCAGAACTTGAAGGATTGTGTCACTACTCTTATCTGATTCAGATATTTCTGTGAAATGTTATTAAAACTTCTCCCTAACACTGCATTTTAGATATCCTTAGTGCTGTGAGAGAAAAATGTAACATACACAATTAAAGAAATAATCTTCTAAATTGGATAGTTAACAGAATTTACATTTTCTTTACAAATTGTCACATGGAGTATAATTTGAAAGGTTTTTTTTATGTTTAAAAAGACAAATGGAACAATACCTGTCAGTCTATGAATGGTAATCTTTTAGCTGATTATCATGATTCACTCGTTTTTTGTCATTTGATAATAGTCAAATATTGACTGTCACTATTATACGTATTATACGTAATTGTCTAAATCCATTCAGCACAAAGCATAATTCTGTTTTAAAGGCATTTAAAGGCAAAATTATTAAATGGGAAACAAACTTTCTGCAATTAATTAAGTTGACTGAGAATCTAATCAAAATATATTTTGGTTACAACCAAAATATATAAATTATGATGGTTTTAGATTTAACTGTACAAGTAAAGTTAAATCTAAAACCGTCATAATTTATGGTTAAGCTTGGCAAGAGAGACTGGAGAGCCTACATCAGTAATTTCATTACACCGTCTTCTATAAATAATAATAAAAGGAATCTTGAGCTGAAATAATTTGTGTAAAGCTTACTGTAGTGCTCATTAGTACAGTTTTGGTGCACCTTGCCATTTATTTTCCCAGTATTGTATACTATTGTGTTTGGTTAGAGTTTTAAACCCTGGAAAGGATAAAACTTATCCCATTTTTGCCACTGTTCTTGATTTTCTTGACTTAGGCAGATACCTCAAATGGCATGACTTACAACAAATTCAAATCTGAGCAATTACTTAGCCGAAAAGACGTTGTTGTGATGGTGTGCTCTTTAATCTGTCCAATGGCTACATTTAAAAATGGTGTGCCATTTTAGTTCTTATCGATATTCACATCACTGCCTAATTAGCTTCAATTAAGTTTGGAATGAGGTACAAATAGGTGGGTCAAAGAAAAATTCTTAATTATCTTCAAGCTGTTTGGAAAATGCTAATTAGTTGATCCTTGAAATAGACTATATTTTGGATTACTAAGTAGCAGTATTTCTTTAAAATGCTTCACAGGACATGTTTTCAAAAATTTTGTAAAAGATAGGAAACTATACATACTGGGCATAGTATATTAAGTCTGAGGCTACACTCCCTCTTCAAATGGAACGTTAAATTAATTAATAATTTAGAGTAGTCATAAAAAAACTGCTTGAATTTCACACTGAGATGCTGAGCTGCCTATTGGCTGAAATTACTATCCGCAAAGTTTACAGGTTTTGCCAAAATGCATATGAGTATGTAGATGAGACTACATTGATAATTAGAATCTAACAAGCATGCTTCTTTCATAAACATCCACTATTGAGGGTATAGTGGAGATTTTGTACATGTGTTTCTGTATGTGTTCATGGTCATATTTTTGTTTGTTTATAAATGCCAACAAATTAACTCCAAACAGAGGTGTAATATTTCTGGTTTTAATATTTTTATAGTTTATAGTATAATGCAAAATACAATGACCTGACTGTGGAACATTCAGCGATTTAACATGTTTGTCCTATGGCAAATACATGAAATTTACCTCTAATTAGTATTCTTTCATATCTGCAACATATGCAGTAATTCAGTCACATTTTGTGATTTGTTTTTGGCCCTATGGCATGCATTAGTGCAAGTGAGAAGAGCTAAGATAGCCCCGCATCACTATATAGACAACCGGGATTCGGGTGTGCATCTCAAGAGACGTGGAGGGGAGTAAATTCATTTGCTGTGGAGCAGATGATAACACGGGTCATCTGTTTGCACAGTGTGGATGGTGGTGCTTCCAGAAGAGCAGAGCAGAAAAGAAGAAAGGAGGAGAAATTAAGTATGAGAAAAGGGAGGATGGTAGGTTTGCAGGGGTGCATCCGAGCTCCTCTCACACTGAGCTGGGAGGCGAGATGGAAAAAACAGCCACAGTGGTTGATAAAAGAGCTATTCAGCTGAGAACATCAAGGACCTAATCACCAAAAACAGGCTTGATATTCAGCCAAATCCCAGAGGAGAGTAAAATGGAGAGATAGGGGTTTCTATAACCCCTTCATTAGCAACATGTATTTATGGTCTGAATGACGTATATTAATAATTTTAAAATTAATCTTCAAGTTTTGTTTTTTCAAAAATATTCAGCATATGACAATAGAGAGGAAGACGGAGGGGGAAAAAAGACGGTGAGGAGGAAGGAAAAACAACTTGAGTTGAATATATTTGAGATTACAAAATGCCTTAAGATATGTCATGAGTTGCAACATTCCTGCAGTTGCTGCGGTGCAACAAAGTATGTTTACATTTTAAATCAAATCCAGATAGAAATGAAATATTTTTGCCCTCGGTACTTTTAACCATTGCGAAGCAGCTTTAACTCTTCACATTTGACTGCAACAATGTAGAAAAGACTTTTCACATCTCTGTTTCACCTAGAATGAATTTGAATAATGAAGAGTGTATTGTCTATTTTGGTTTTCTTATGTTTTACTCTCTTGTCTCTGGCTTTCTATGCACTTGCATGTATTTTGCTTGATATTGACAGTTTTTTGTCACCATATGCTATAATGGTGGTTTATTTTTTTAAAAACTTATTTAAATTTTATTTATACAGAGTATCTCTTTTAGTCACACAGATCGG
>JAOXNZ010000221.1:21387246-21401989 GCA_028566095.1 Kryptolebias brasiliensis
TTCATTTTGTTTTTTCCCAGGTTCCATTTTATTATTCTCATATTTTTTATGTAGGCTTTTTTTTATTATTTCATATTGTTTCATGTAACCACATTTTTCACCTAAAAACATTCTACCCATATAATTGACAAATACAATCTCAACACATTAATAGGTAAATTTGTCAAATTTCATGAATATAGCTAAATTTAAACAAAAATGCATCAAAAACTTTTCCAGTTGAACAGAGCATTCAGTGCTTTTGTAAAGTTAAGTTCTTAAAAATCTATTTTAGTCATTAAACAAACATTTGCGTCTTTGTAAGGTAAAATACCTCACCTATTTGTGTTTTAAGCAATGTAAAGAAATAGTTTGTTTTGTAAAATAAAATTGCTTTATGTCTAATACACCCAACATTTCACAAGTATTGTGGTCTTTACTTGACTCACCAGGAATTATATTCAAAACACTGCAATCTTTTATATTTGTTTTATTGTCAACAACTTATACCCCCAGAACTTCATCAGGTCAGCCTTCATATGTTGCTCCAGCATGTGGCTTTAACAGAGACTACTATTGTGTTCTGGAAAAACACTTCACCTAAAACTGGTGTAAATATATTGTTTTACTAACAAGAATGTCTGATTCAGCACATTACAGCTACAATGTCCTTAATAAATTCACATCTTACTTCAGATGAAGATGTTTGCATGTGGGAGCATTTGCTGAAGTGTCAGGCTAATGTTTGCTCAGTTCTTCCCTGTTTTGGAGAATTACACATTTTCTTGTGGTTCCAGTAAATCATATGCCAACAGAATTTACAGAAAAGCTTTTACCCAGTTCAAATTGTTTGAATATTATTTTGCCTGAAATTCATTATGTTGAATGTCAACATTTTTTGTTATAAATGTAGTGTTTCTGCTGATCTCTTCTTTACAGCTGTATGTCTGAGGGAAACCTGAGCTCTGGATTATCCTCACAGGTCAGATCACATAGACAAGTGACTACATCAGCTGGTATCTCATTCATTTTAAACATCATTGTACAGTACAAGAAAAAGTTAGATTGTTAAAGTAAGCCAAGAGGCATTAGATCACCTCCACTTAATAACAAATTCCATTATATTCTGTATTTTACAGTGGGTTTTACTTCATTTTGCTTGTTTTCCACATCACATATATAATAGGGCCCTACTCGTGAATAGTTAAAAAGAATATAAATTGGGAGAGTCTTTGTTTATTGGCAATTGCTTTTGTTGCTTGCATGCTTACTGAGCTATCAAACTCTGATTAGTATATTTGCCAGGGTAGACTTTGGTAGACTGAATGCCTAATGGAAATTGTACAAAATAGGGAAAAATCAGTACTTTGGCCCTGCAGATTTTAAAGCTGAAGTTGATAATTGTCTGTAAGGCCACTATTGTATGGATGTAACTGCAGAAATTTTAAGGCGAAAGTTATTATGGCTTCAAACCTCCTATAAATGAACGTTGTTGGATGGTGCCCATATAACATCTATCCTATGACATCTGACAAATGACCTCAGCATTTTTCATAACCCCTCCCCCAACAAGCAAATAAATAAATAAATAAAAAGTTAGTAAAATTAGGGTAGTCTATGCAGTATTTCATACACTCTTTTGTTCTCTTATGCATGTGCTATAATGCTTTGGTGAAAGCTATTCAGAACTAATGAATAAATGTAATTGAGAGGCTGGAGTATTACACAATTGAAGTCTTTCATGGGTTTTATGGATCTGAGGCTAATTAATGAAAAATAGGGGCCGCATTGTCTCCCATCAAATCCAATTCCTAATTCACCAGGGTCCCAATCACCCCTTCACTGGAGCCTAACATTTTAATCATTCTACCTCTAAAGCACAAGGCCAGTCCCCTAGTCGATTATTGCAATTCAATTTAGCATATTAATTATAGCCACTGCCAAAGGATATGTACTTTCTCTCTACTAGAGGTGAACCTGGCACATGCTTTCCTTTTTTAACAAGTTTGCTTATCTCTGGACTCATTAAGGGTGTGTATATGTTACAGTGTTGCAACTGGAGACGGTATGGTAATCTACCTCCCTGTGCCCTCAACTATCTGTATGAATGAGCGGACAACTCTGCAGAGGAGCTTCCATTGTTAATCCTTTGGTAAAGGATAATGAAATCAATAACGCCACCCATGGGAGGTCGTGGAGTTCAGTGGATTCTTGCTGGTGTTGCAAATGGCCTTGAACTTTCTAAAAGACCCTTGTGTGAGATTTAGGAGAAAAAAAAACTGTGCTGGAGGTAGACTGAGGTTAGCTCTGTTTTTGCCCTATATAGACTGAGGCACTTGGGTCAAGAACTGGCGTTTGAATGAAAGGATGCTCCAGACTTGCACTCAGGGCAACAAAGAAACTGAGCAGGTAGTAGCTTAAAGCTTTCTGTAATGTAACACAGCAGAGGGGCTATATCTTACAAGTGCTTATATATTATATTAAGTGAATAGATCAGATATTTTGAAGTCATGTTCTGTGGAAAGTTACGAACAATTATTATTTTACCTGTTGTAAATAGCTCTTTGAACAAGCTAAGTTTGGAGAAATAGTTTACATTTGAGTTTAATTCTGATCAGATTGATGAGCTAACTGACACTCTAAGTGGGGCTAAAACTGAGAGGGATTGCTACGATCTTAAAGAAATTCAATATAGGATTATTTGATAAAATGTTACTCTTCTGTCAATACACGTTATACAGTTATTTTGGAAGAAATGTGATATTCCTTTTGGAACTGCTTCAGGTTGTACTAAAACAGCTATGGCCAGCTATTGATGCTGTATGCTCTTGCGAATAACCATTGAATTACATGTAAATAACAGGGTAATGTGAAATTGTTTGATTGAATTCTAAATGTTTGTAATAGCATTTGCAGTAAACCGTTATGAAATCTTTGAGATTGGAATTGTTTTAAGACCGCAACAATCCAGTGGGTCTTGGCCTCACTCAAATTAGCAGTTAGCTCATTAATTCAGTTAGAATTAAACTCAGTTTCTCCAAACTGAGCTTGTTCAAAGAGCTATCTACGATGGGCAAGATATGAGTTGTTCATGACCTTTTCACAAACCACACGTCAAAAGATCTGAACTGTCGCTTTAATGGTTTACTTTTAAAACAGATGTTTTTTTTTATACGCCTGAAACAATTTGCATTTAGTGGTAATATTTTTACACAGTATAGGTAATGTTGATTTATTGGTTGATAGATTGATTTGTGTACACAGCTCTAAAATGAACACACCTAAAGGCACGTTGATGCTATCCACATTGTGATGCTACAGAGCCTGTGAGGTGATGATAAAGTAATTCCCCCCTTACTGTTGGGTTCTCCTTGCTTGATGCAGAGGACTGCCTTCCTCCTCCTGACACCCTCGCCTCATCTCTGCTCGGCTCTCCCTAGGCTCCTGGCATTCCATACCAGACCCCTGTCAAATCCCTGAGAAGAGGCAGATGGGCCTGGTTTTTTATGTACTAATCAAGGAGGAATTTGCTCCCTCACAGACACGTCACCTCTGACCCATGCGTCTAGTCACATTCATTATTCATTCTCACAGAGGTGAGCTGCTGTACAGGGTTGAGAACAGAGTGGAGGATGTGCAGACTGAGTTAAAGAGGATACAGGGTGGGGGTGATGAGTGCATGTTGTGCTCTGCTCCGGCTGCCACCTTATCCTGATATTCAAGTGTCCCTTAGTCCTTCATACCAGGCAGAGAACCTCATGGGACATTTCAATCAAAACATTGTAGTCCTTTTTGTACTTTTTCTTTCTTGTACCCCCACACTCAATACCTTCCTCATGTCATGTTCTTTTTGATGGTAACTTGGGACTAACCTGAAAATGATCATAAGCAGAATGATTCAGTAGCTTCGTTTTGACCAACAAAAACTGGTGAAGTTTGGTTTCTTTCTTATTCATAAAACTTTTGGCCTCACTGTTGGTTTTGGTTATATTCCTAAAAATTCCTATTTCCATTTAACCCACCTTTTTTATGTGCAGTTTCTTTGGAGTTTTTAATGTGAATACTCATCAACTAAGGAAGTCAGTATTTGCTTCCTGCCTTCTGTTAGCCTTTTTTTATTATTGTTTTAGTATTGTTTTGTTAATATCTATTTAAAGTAGTAACTAACTAGGCTCATTTGTAACATGCATTAACAAGCTGTTTTTAAGTCTTAGCAAATTTGCTGATTTTTAAATAGATTTAAGTCATAACATCCGTCTTTAGTCTGACATTGCCTCCACCTTGGCTAAACGCCTTAAAGAAAGGGATTAGACTTTATTTAAACAATCAATGAAAGATGAGCATATTGTACACTCTGCTTGACAATAGGGCAGATTCTGCTCATGACACTGATTAACTATTGCTTTGCTCAGGATTTTTTGGATATTGTATTCTAAACACTATTCCATGTATTTGATTTTTTTTTTCTAAATTACAGCATTAAATCATTTTTATGACAGATAGTTTGCTATTGTATACTTTGTATCACTTATGTAAAGTACCTGTGTTTTCTAAAGATTCAGTCTCCACACACTTGTTTTTAGTGTACTTGTTTGGAAATTAGTGAACCATTAAACCTGTTGCTAAAAGATTAATAATTAACAAATTGGTTGTTTTACCATTAAGGTAAGCTCTGATGCAATAACAGCGTTACAAACTCAAAGCACCTCCTGACCATCAGGTAAAATAATTTAATAAACATGGTGCACTGAGTAAAGAGTTTTGATAGGAGACATGTATGTAGTATAATCAGTATATTTGGTTAATCATAACCAGACTTTAAACAGTAAATGTATATGTACATAACACTAGATACTTCTGCTTATTTTTTGTTTTCAGCATGAGTGTAGTAGTTCATTTTAATTAATATCTGGTGAAATATTTAATGACGTTTAATTTTGCATACATTTTACGTAATTTCTTCTATTACTTTTACATTCTTAGGACTGTGAAGTACTTGAAGTAAATTACTCGCTGAGCTACATTAGCCACATGGACTATTAGAAATGCTCATATGCCTTTTAATGTTTTGTTTGCACCACTTTTAGATCACTGTGAGAACAAATAACCATGACAACATCAATATATTTTTTAATCATCACAATGAGAGGGAGATAAAATAGGCGTGGAGTACATACAGTAAAAATCAATAGCTAGAATGCAATAAGGGCAGCAAGTAGAGAAAAATGTGATCACACTTCTCAAAGGCTAATTCCATATTACATTCATGTTAGCGCACTAATCAGTTTAGATTTACCCATCAAGCTCAGTCAGATCATTAGGAAGCAATTTTCATTTTGCCTGAGACTCCATTAGTTGCTTGAGTTACATTGGTCTCTAAATTGGTGCACTCAAATTGCATCTGGACTGATTTCTGAACAATAACAAGCTCACAGAATTACATGCAAATGCATCATTAGATCTAAAAACACATTGTCAGTTGCCGCCACTGATGGTGCACACACATCAAGCAAACATCTTCACATTAGCAGCAACTTTTCCAGTCATTCCAATTGCTTCCTTTATTGATGTGTTTATGCTGGCTTTGTGCACCCTTGCTGCTTCATGTCTTAATAGATGGAAATAGCACCATGTACGCTCCACTGAGCATTACAGGAAGTGACTTTCAGCTACCTTACACAAGGTGGGCAAATCAGTGGGGAGCAAGCCATTATGGCAATGTTGTGGTTCATTTGAGTGCCATGCACTGTGCAAGAAAACACGATCTTTCAAAATGGCCAGGGGATTCTGCACAGCAGGGTCGCTGGGGAGGAGTTGCCCTGTAAATTACAACTAATTACAGCTTCGATTGAGCTGAAATCCAGTCTGCTCAGGCCGGCGTTTTCACTGAGGCACGAGTGATTTCATGCTTTTCCACTTAAAACCCAATATCAAGCTGAAGTGAGAGAGCATTTAAATAAGCATTTCAGTATGCTTTTAAATATGGTGTGCATGAAAAGCTTAAATACGTACAAGATGCTAAAATGTGCTTTGTGAAATTACAGTGACTATTTGCAATAAAGCTAATGTAATGTAATTTTTTAAAAGAATAATAAAGACCATAAATTGTCATAGTTTGAAATTGTCCAAAAAATTGTTAATGTTGTTTATACTCTGACATAAGCATTTTTGCAAAGCATATATTTGTGTTATTAGAATAAAACGTAGGTGCTGTTCAGTTTTGACCACCACGTAAATGTAATGCAATTTCTTTGTATTTTGACTGTTGGAACAGTTTTATTTTCTTTTTGAAAACAGTACAAGCCATGACAGTACAAAAATCCTTTAACAAATAGAAAAATCTATATTTTTGACTGTCACTCCAAAAGCCTTATACACTATATTGCCAAATGTTTTTGCTCACCTCCCTTCACACGCATATGGACTTGAGTGACATCCTATTCTTAATCCATAGGGTAATATGATTGTTGTTTTGCTGCGATAACAGCTTCAACTTGACTGGGAAGGCTTTCCATAAGGTTTAGGAGTGTGTTTATGGGAATTTTTGACCATTCCTCCAGAATTCCAAAATTCTTTGTGAGGTCTTCCAGGCCTTTTTGTTCACAGATGTTGGACGAGAAGGCCTGGATCTAATTCATCCCAAAGGTATTATATCCTAAGCGGCCGAGCCCAACTCCTGAAAAACAACTCCACACCATAATCACCTCTCCACCAAACTTTACACTTGGCACAATTCAGTCAGACAAGTACTGTTCTCCTGGCAACTACCAAACCCAGACTCGTCCATTAGATTGCCAAACAGAGAAGCGTGATTTGTCACTCCAGAGGACATGTCTCTACTGCTACTACTGAGTCCAGAGGTGGCGTGCTTCACTCCATTGCATTTGACGCTTTGCATTGCTTTTGTTGATGGAAGGCTTGGATGCATCTGCTCAACCATGGAAACCCATTTTATGAAGCTCTCTACTCGCTGTTCTTGAGCTAATCTGAAGGCCACATGAAGTTTGGAGGTCTATAACTATTGACTCTGCAAAACATTGGCGACCTCTTAGCCATATGCGACTCAGCGTCTGCTGAGCCCACTCTGTCATTTTACGTGACCTACCACTTCGTGGCCAAGTTGCTGTCATTTCCAATCGGTTCCACTTTATTACAACACCACAAACACTTGACTGTGGAATATATAGTAGTGAGGAAATTTCACAACTTGACTTACTGCACAGGTGGCATCCTATCACAGTACCACGCTGGAATTCACTGAGCTCCTGAGAGTGACAAATTCTTTCACGAATATTTGCAAAAGCAGTCTGCATGCCTAGGTGCTTGATTTTTATACACCTGTGGTCATGGAAGGGATTGGAACAGCTGAATTCAGTGATTTGGATGGGTGAGTGAATACCTTTGGCAATATAGTGTATATTGTGCAGCTTTTGTTCTAGACCAGGGTCTTTCAAATTCCCCCAGAATCGTGCTTAATGCGCACAAGGCAATCTATGACCCACATTGTGTATTGTGTTTACAAGGATCTTCTGTTAGTAAAGAGAAAGTCCACAAGTAACATACATTCTGACAGGGAGGGAGTGATAAAAAAGCATTGGATAATGATGGTTCCTGAAAAGAGATGGCTAAAGATGTAGTGTTCCCATTAAGAAATTTCAGAACCTTTTAAATGAGAAATTTTAATTATTACAGGCTGCCCTATGTTCTTTTCTTCTTTTTAGTGTAGAGATTGTATTATATCACTAGAGAAAAATGAAGATTATATATTTTGGATTCCATTTAAGCCCCCAATCAAAAACTCAACAGAGCCAACAGTGACCATAAATCCTCCCAGCCCACCTCAGCTTTGTTAAAGATGATCTCTAAGGAATCATTCATTTTACTGTTACCATGGGCACAGGAACAAATCTCTTTTCCTCCCCTCCTTCTGTCTGTTCTCTTTGTCTCATTTTTTCATTTACTTGCCAAGC
Source organism: Kryptolebias brasiliensis (assembly GCA_028566095.1). Lineage (NCBI taxonomy): Eukaryota > Metazoa > Chordata > Actinopteri > Cyprinodontiformes > Rivulidae > Kryptolebias > Kryptolebias brasiliensis. Next base: position 21,395,196 of record JAOXNZ010000221.1, read on the forward strand.
TACTCTTATTAAAAACAACAAAACAAAAGCAACAGAAACCAATGAATTGCATAGCACCAGACACACTAAGCATGGCAAAGGCTGATTTTCACCCACTTCTGCTACTGTCTGTCATTGAGATGGGGACATTGCTCTCAGATCTCCTAAAAAGTAGTTAAGTGAGCTAAAGGTGGGAACTTTTGTGCCAGCCACCTAGTTGTTAAAAGTGAGTGAGGTGCTCAGTCTTCTCAGCAAGGGTGGCAGACAGAGCGCACATTAACACATGTGACACTGGTAAGCCACAGCGTTAGCAAAGCCTCTTTGCACATCGCCTGTTTCATCCATTTTATATTGCTCTGGCAGAGGGGCATTTATACTCCCTTCTGTATTACAAAGGGGCATATGCTCAACAGCACACCCTCTGTGATGAAATGTCTTTCTGTCCTTACTGTAGTGCGGTTTTCACAGAAGCATGACTTTTACAAAGACACCCTTTAGTTTCTAAATCAGGCAGAACACCTGTGGACAGAATAATGGCTGACAATAGCCATCATTCAGCCATTCTGTTTTTATTTACATTTTACAAAACAGCCCAACTTTTTTGGAATTGGGGTTGTAAAACAGTCAGTGCTGATACCAAAGGTCATAACTTTGGTAGATTGAAGACAGAGAATTTTTAGAAACAATTTTGGAATATATGCATGGCAGTTATTAATTATAGTAAGGTTATTTTGAATGAAAAGAGACATAGATGGCAGAGAGCTAACATATTGGATATAATGAAAACTGGATGGGTTCAAAGATTGAATCTTATTGAACTCCACATGCAGAGCAGAAGTAGATTTGTACTTATTAATGAATGTCTAACTATCAGACAGGTATGATGAAAACCATTAAAAAGCAGCATCAGAAATCTAGGTTAGTTCAACAGTTGGTCCTTTAAAGATAATGTTTGCTATCAAATGCTGTGTATAAAATAAGTAAAATCAGAAGAAAACACTCACTCTTACTCGTGCACACACATTACCAATGCTTTAGCATCACAGTTTCAGTGCTGTTTTTCCGATTGAATCCAAATTTGTCTAACATATTGTTTCCTTTCAACTGTTGAGCTACAGTTTTCTCAGAAATTTTGAACATAAGAAAATTAAGAAATAGGCTCAAAATTGGGCTAAGTCTGTGGCATTTTGTGAGGAGTTTGAGAAGAGTGACTGTTATATGGAAAATTTTTGGACATGTCACAAGCACTGATCTGACTAAGTTTTGCAAGTTGCCAATACAATGTGTCAGCAGTCATAAAGTTTAGGAAAAACATTAATTGATGTGCACTTGGAACTGCGGTAGCTTGGTGGTCAGTGCCGCAGTCTTGTAATCCTGAGGCTGCAGGTTCAAGCCCAGGTTTCATTAGAAAGGGCATCCAGTGTAAAACAATTGCCAAATCTTTCATGCGGGTTTTCTTTCTGTGGCGACCCCTACAGAAGGGAGCAGCTGAAAGAGAAACAACAGCAAGAGCATTGATTTATATGAATTTTATGACTTCAAGAACTTGTTTTAGATGTCCCACACTTTCATATTGTAATGCTATTGTTATTCAGTGGTTTTATGTTACTTTTGTTACTTTGCTTTAATTTTTTTTCTTTTTTAACTTTTTATCATTTTTTTAACTTATTATTCTATATTCCTGTTTAGTGATGTAAGGAAATGGTAGTTCCTGTGATGTGAAGTTTTATTATATTTGCGCGGTAGGGAGAAGTAAAGGATGTAATAATTTAATTGGACATCTTTTCTGTGAATTAGTTAATACCTCTTTTTTCCCCCTTTGGCTAACATCATGATTGTCTGCTTTGTTGTGCTATGGTATGTGTGTTAGATACAGATGCTATGGGGATGAGATGTACCCCAGGCTAAATAATGTTAATAGGATTCTCACAGAAATACCTTTTACGTATGTCTTATGTGAATGTTTTTGTTTGACCTGCCAGCTTAAGGATAATACAACACATACTATAATTTTTTTTTGTCATATATCAACTCAGTTACTGTATGTCCTTTAGCTTGATGTAAAACAAAGCAACATCACCACTGTGCAAACAGTGCTCCAAATGTATGAAGGTGGAAAACAACATTTGTGGGGAAGTGTGGGAAGATACAAAGAGGACAAATAAAAAAATGATGGGGGAAAAATGTTGGGCACATCTGTGTGGAGGATGCTCCAACGTGGAGACACACAAATAGAATGCTATGAGAGTCTCCTAGGGGAAGTGAAGTGGGCTACAGCTTATGCTACATCTCAGTTGGGTGGTTTCAAAGAGGAGTAGAGACTAAAAATCATCATTACAATTATTAAATCAAATTGACAGGTGGCAGCAGTCAGGTAGATGCTGATTTCGGTCCAGTATCTGGGGGTTTAAGGAGTGTTGAGTTTTTTGTCGGTAATTCTTCAACACAAATAGCATGGCTCTCTAGACACCGCCCCCTTCAAGGCAGCAGGCAGCCTGTACTAATTAGCAAGGGAGGTGTGAAGGAGAAATCATTACTTTATCTACACACTGTGCCCTACATACTCTCTCTTTCCCTTCAGACACCATTCTGGCCGCTTCTCATCTATCTACTCCCCACCATCTGCAGCAAGGTGTGATGCATGTGCATAAGTGTTTGCTTGGATTTGTGAGAAAAGTTTGTGCCCAGCAACAATGATCACTGCCTGTGAATTTAAAGTTGAGGGCAAATGGATGATCAAAGACAAAGACAGAAAGCAGAAATTGGGGAAAAAAAACTTTGGAAGAAGGCTGATGATGATTGAGGAATTGCAGGGTATTAGAAGAGTGTCATACTTAGAAAAAATAAAATGAAGGAAGGAATGAAAAAAGGGACTTGTGCTGCAAGGTGTGGACAGCTCAGTGCTATAACTCCATGGGTGTAATTACAGTAGAATGGTCTCTGATTGATTGTTTGAGCCAGCAGGACCTCTAAAGCACCTCTGCGTCATGTTCGAGGCCTTTGTAGCAACGCTCAGCCCTCCTCCTGTGGACCTTAGCTGGGCTCCTATTCCCAGCAGCATGATTCATGAGCACTTGAGCACTCTTTTGACCCAGGCAGGCTTGTAGTCCAAACCATCAAGTAGCACTCAAAACAGTTGCCCTCTTCACAATTAATTAGCTTTTAAAATCTGAGGGCAGCCATCACCGGCTCAACCTACCCTCTTTCATTCTTGTATTTTAAATCATACATTCACTGTTCATAAAAAAAAGATCTTGGTTTCCAAAGAGCAAAGTTCAACAGGATGAAAAATAACCTCTATAGGCTCATCTCGCAAAAAGTGCTGTTTATATATGGACACAATCCGCCACAGGCCTACCAGCAGGAGTAAATTGTCCAACCAGTCAGATTTAAGGCTAGATGCCACACGTAAAGTGATGCACTTAGTACATCCAGGCGACTATCTCTTCAAGAGCATCTTGAATATTTAACCATGGCTCAATTTAACGTACAAGCTTTTAAAATATGTGATATTTATTTCATGGAGACAGAATGGGTAAAAGCTACAAAAATTGAAACCTGTTACTTCTGGCCCTTTTTTATTTTTTTATTTTAAAAAGAAACCCTTATATTCAGCAGTGCTTACCAACAGAATGCACTTACTCAAACATAACGGTATGGAAAATGAATAAAGAATAAATACATTGTTTATGAAGGCCAGCAAAATTTGCAACTGGTTTTAGCAGTTCAGGTTTACAAGTGCATGAAAGAAAAGCATCTATGAAGACAGTTCTCTAAAACAGTCATTATCACCAGCAACTCAAAAAAGGAGTGGCAAAGAATAAATAAAACAGTTCTCTAAAGTGTTGCAAAGAAATCTAACATTCATGGGTGGTTTGCAAGAGCATCCAAGGCAAATGATAGCATTCCACATAAATCCCCCTGAACTACATACCCACTCAGTCCCCACCCCTGAAAAAACATCCTTTCAGCACATATTCATAAAGGTTCTTTAATGGCTTCCAGAGGGACATGGGGGCCTTCTCCTCAGACAGAGACATTTCACAGGCCTACAGGCAGAGCAGAGAGGAGCCCAGAGAAAAATATCAACTCTGAGAGAGACAGTGAGAGGAAAGGAGGGAAAAAAGTGAAAGTAGGAGAGAGGGAGGGGATGTCTTCATCATGAGTGGAATAGAAATGATGCCCCACTGGGGTCTATTAGTGAGCCTTTACATACAATGGCAGCCTCACCAATTTTCAAGTGAGGCAACAACAGTTTACAATGACAGGGATACAAGGTTTTTCAAGGAAAACATACATTACCTTTTGCAAATCCAGTATAACTACGCTCACCTTGGACTGGGTCATTGTAGTTTTAATTGATATTACATTGCAGTATGTTGGCTGAAACCAAATTCACGTCATCACTTTTATAATTTCTCTTTAGTCGCCCAAGCCTTTAACATGTGTACATGGAAGCTGGCAAACTGTCATGAAAGGTGCTGCCGGATTTTCTTCATCTGTTTGGCATTATTGTTCTTGTATATGGACACTTGTTATCTAAAGCAAAGATGTTAAGAATAACTGTACCAATAAACCTCCCTATTCATGATTTATGTGGCAAATAAAAGGTTTGTATAACTGGCAACTGGGTCACGAACTGAAACATATTTACTTTTACTCTATTATTGCAGCTAAAGTATGATAATTCCATGATTATATGTTAAACATGCTAACGTGTTAATCAAAAGGCAGGGTAATACCGTATTCAGATTTATTAAAGCAACAAAAGCACAATCAGATGTTTGTGTAGTAAGGATATTCTAAAAGTCAAATTATAATAGGAATACTTTTCCACTCACAAATAAAAATATAAATGAAAATTAATGTTATTTTGTTCAACAAATCTGGATATTGTGCATGATGAAACAGCAACTGTTTTACATCTGCTGTTTTTTTTAATGACAAAACATTGGATTAGTTTTTTATGTATTTGGATACCATAAAGAGTTTATCTTTTGAATCATGCTATGCAGTCCATGCACCAATACATCAATGATGAATATCCCTCTGACTGACTTGTATACAGCAAAACTTTAAATGACATTCAAAGACTAAAATTAATCTTTGTTCTACTGTGAACCCAATTTTGATGAGCCTTTAGTTCAAGTGCAATTACCAATTTTCTTCCTCAGTACTGGGAATCACAAGCAGCCCATTAACAATTCTTCATGAACAGAGCCCCCTGCTCAACATGGTGCTCATTAAAATTGCATTGGGAAGGTGCCATTTTCACTTATTAGCTTAATTGTCAGGTCATGTAGATTGGAAGCATGACAGTGAAGGTGTCTGTGCCAAAGGACGTTAGTTTTGGTCAGCCACTGCTGCTGTGGAGTATAGGTCATTAATTGTTGAATATGCCACATATATGGGCCACATTAAGCCACAGACAAATTAAACAAGCCTGCTCATAAATTATAAGACAGGGATAGGGGCACTCTATATATCATTGCCATAATAGTCATCTATCACAGAGAGGCTGCAACTCTTTAGCTTCTCGTCTCATGGATGAATGTGTGGGTTATTCTCTCACCTACTCGTTCATTGTCCCTTTATCCTCAGATAAAAGTGAGATGTCACAGTTGATTTCACCAATAACCTCTGTCTTGCCAACCTCAGACTTGCTACATTACACTGCTTAATTTATGATCATGTATTTGAACACAATGTTTGGATCCAATAAGCCTGTCAGAGTAGGTATTAAAATATTTTGTATAGCAATGTGTGAAGTAAAATGACCTTGTGAGCTTCTAAAGAAGTAAAAAACAAACACTACTGTAGTGTTGGGGGGTATGTTCAAAAACTTCTAGCATAGGTTTTTGGGGTTCTTTATTATTAGATAAAATTGGCAAGAAATCACAAGAAATTAGTTTAGTATTTTTATTTTTCAGCTTTAAGCCAAGGTATTAAAGTATTAAAATTGTGTATCAATAGTAACCCTTCAAGTACAATATTCAGGTATTTACAATGTTACTTAGCCCTTGTTTATTTGTTCATAAAAATGAACAAGCATATGCAATCACACAGCAATGTCATTTAAAAATAATATCAGTATTAGGATTTATGAAAGAAGGTAAAGCTCAAATATAACAAAAACAGACTTTAACTTCAGATTTTTATGGCATCAGATTTTTTTTTCCCCAAATGAATGAGCCACTAGTGTCAGCGTGGACCTATGTTAAAGCTTTATTTCCAGCGACCGTAGTCACAAGCACTCTTGCTAATTCACTAGTTTTTCTTCTATTTTTTTTTTTTTTTTCACATGGTAATGTAACTTCTAGCAAGGATGAAAGTAGCTAGATAAACATTTTCTCTTTTTGGCAATGTCAGTTTTCTTTAAAAAAAATGAAAATGTCCAAACTACAGATAGCTTTGTCATTAGCAAAGTTTCCTGGTGCATCTCAAATCTTTTATCCGCCTCTTCTTTTTTGTACTTTTTCATCTCTGTTTCATGGTCTTTAAACTACCAAAGCTTCTCTCATCTCCTAACAAGTTGTGCTAACTGGCTAACTTGCTGTAGTCATCAAACCACACAGCAGTGGAATCTGTAATCTTTCAGTTAGTGATCCAATTACTGAATATGTTGCAATATTGTCCTGTTCTTTGGTGTTCTTTCTCTCTTAGAATATGCAAATATGATGAAGTTTTTTTAAGCAGCAAATAATAAATATGGAAGTGCTGCCTTGTAGCTGTAGGTTTTACAGCTGTTTGAAGGTACAGTTTATGGAAATCTCATACCTAAACAGAAAGTAAAGAAAAGTGTACTGCCTTGACTT
>JAOXNZ010000221.1:21414514-21432022 GCA_028566095.1 Kryptolebias brasiliensis
GGCTCTGCTAAGGATCCACAGAGGAAGCGGCGTGCCAAATTTCGGCTTCCAACGGTAATCACAGCGCCTGCGCTGGGGTACAGTGTAGATTATTGTCAACCTAAAAAGAAAAAAACAACTAAACTAAAATTAAAAAATCTTAGTTTGAGAACAAAACAATTTGACTTATATTCTGTTAGTTCAACTAACAAAGTAAAAGTTTTGTTGCTTTGTTTTCAGACTTTTAGGGTTATCTTGTCATGAATGACTGAGAATCTACGCCAACATCAATGAATAAATAAACAACCAAAAAAAATGACACAAAAAACAAGAAAGAAACGCTGAGCATTCAAATGTTTAAAACACAAAACAATCAAAGTAACAAATAAAACAATACATTATAAAATAAATGACAGGCAGGGAAGATGACAGTCATTGTCTTTACTTTAACTTCATGAATGCACTTTCAATTTCTGGAATCTTTTCTTACTCTGTTTGGTGAAGGTGAAGTCTCTATTTGGGAAAAAAAACAAATATACATCTTGTGTCATTCTTATTCAAATGGTGGTGGAGTGACTGATCATATTGTTTGACGTTCCGTCATTTAGATAACACTGTGAAGTTTGTTCTGATGCTTAGGTAGCAAAATGTGTCAATCTTTTCCCCAGATGAATTTGATATACTCCTTCACTCAGAACACACACCCATTTATCAAACTGTTGTGTTTAAGAGCTACGTGCTCTTTGAATAAAATTCCTCCAACAACTGAATTAGCTCGGGTAAGGAAGGAATCGTTACTGTCTTCTTCTTCATCTCATCTCCATAATGTTTGCGTATTCCATTAGGTGGAATGCAGAATGAAACATAATTATGTTGTACCCCAGCTGACAACTGATCTGTCACCAGGAGCATTAAAAACACGACTGAATGTAGAGTTGAGAAAGAGGGTGGAAAGATAAAATAGAAAACTTGTGTAGGCCTGCCTCATTTCTCAGAATTTGACAAGGCTACTTACCTGAAGGTTGTTAAAAAAGAAAAACAAAAAAAGTAAAGCCTGCCTCTTACACACAACTGTAACCCTGAGCTCATTAGACAAACACAATTCCACATTCTCATTCCTAGCTCTTCCATCCCAGTCATGGCTGATCTCCCATTTTGGTCCCAAGCACAATTAAACCAGACCAGACAAATATACTGAGGAGGAATAATCTTTCTGAATCACCTGGTGGAAAGTCAAGAAGATAAAAAAAGCTGCCCTTCTTTATAACTGCAGTGCTGGTGTCTTGTACGGAACTAGGTTGGCCTATTTCAGTATGTTTACTTGCAGCCAAGTACAAATTAACCTCCCAAGATCAACAATAAACCTAATTAGAGTTGTGTTCTGCAGCACACATCTCTAAACACAGATCACAGCTTGTTGAGAGATGAATCTCCATCTGTCTGGCTCCACACTGGGAGGAGGAGACTCGGAGAAGATCCGTCCCAGGATTCCTTGAATGGAGTTCTGTGTGTGTATGTGTGTGAATGTGTGCGCACGCAGGGGAGAGAGCAAGCCGGAGAGGCCGTTGTGGCCAGGGGGTTACTTCCTCATGTCGGCTCCTATCTTTTGATGTCATGCTGCAGCAGGGAAGTGGGACATGGCACATACAGGGAGAACACGCCATTGGATTTGAGCATGCTAGGTGCTGATGGGAGGGGGGGTGGGCTGTCACGCTAAGGGGCACAGACAGGAGCAGCTCTGCCCTGTAAGTTGACACTCACCTCTGTGGCTCAGGCAGCCAGACGGGGAGGAACACATGAATGTGGGATCAGGAGTCATTTCACATAGTCAGGGCCAAATATAAATACTTTGAATTTTCCTCACAATTTGACTTGGTTCTTTATTTTTATTCTCACAGAAGACTTTCACTGCAACTGCATCTATCTCATTAAATACTTTGGTATGAAATATTAATTGAGGTATTGATTTTTCTATGCTGCTTTTCAGTGCTCTTTAATAAAGGAAGAGAAATGTTAGAGTCATAGATTTTCAAATAATTGGGGAAAAAAAAGGGTAATTTCTCTTGGTATGCATTTTCTAAGTCTCTTGTTATGCCCATAAACTGCCAGTGGACATGACAATATTATCACTTTGCTTTTGACACTGTGCAAGATAAAGCAGTAGGAACACCCAGGTCTGAATATGTTGCTTTTATAGTTGGGAGCTGTCCCATTCATCATGTGCCAACACCAAGAGCTTTCTGTAAGTCCTGTCCGTAAGTCACCAGGGGGCAGGTATCTTCTGCACTGCCAAAACGTAAACTGAGGATGTAACTTTTAGGCTCGAGTGTTTTGAAAATCTTAGGATTGAGTTTTCATCTGGTATTGTGACTGTTTTCACTGACAGGCAGGCCCATTTAGAACTAGACTTTTTCTATTGAGTGTTGTAATAAGTGCAGAATATTGTCTGACAGACATCTGGATGACGTAACATATGTTTTTATTTGTATTTAAAGAATGGTGCCGTGAGCACTACTTCACATTCATACTGTGAAATCTGGGTTTGTTCTTGTAACAAACTGAATGATCGATTTTCTCTTTACTTGTGAGAATACACTTTAGTTTCCAAAGATTGTCAGATTTTACTAATTCACTACCAGATTTTACATTCCACTTTAGTCTGTGTTCTTTCACCAAACTGATGCTGACAAGCCCCAAAGTTTGACAAGACCAAACTGGAGCTTTTTGGCCAGTTACACCAATTGTGTGTGTATTTTTTTTTTATTTATTTATTTTTTATTGTGAAACAGTACCAACAAGTTTATCCAGATCTGAAATAATTGTTATTCCTAAATTCTTTATTCTTGTTATCTTACTGCCCTGGCTGTATTTCATGTTGCGTTAAATCACCTAACAACTTTCTATCTTTGATATGATTTTTTTTTTTAAACCAAATAGTTGTACAATTTTCTGGCTGATGCTTTTTATCAAGTTTACTCTTTTATGTAAATGTAAAGCTTAGATGATTTGTATTGGTTTACTGGTTAATAGTTGTACTTTTGATATGAATAAGTGTTAATGCACAAAAATACATTTGGAGACTTCACAGTATATAAAAGACAATGAGGCGATAAATCTTTTAGAAATGAGTTTATATAACAAAGTGGTTATCATTTAGTACCATACTCCATTACATATATGGAAGGACAGTCTGCATAACCATTTAGTCTTTTCTATGTTTCTAAGGATACAAATGAACTTAAAATGTTACAAATATAAATTCTTAAGACATTAAAACATAATACAATAAACTTAGCAACAAAGAGGGTAGGTAGGGACATGGCAGCTCACACATTTTGGTCAGACAGGGTTTGTCAACAAAACCTCTTTGCATCGCTTGTTGATTCAGCCATAAATGATATTCCATAAATCAATAGTAAACACCCCCAAACTAGGAAAGAATGTGGCAGCTGGTAAGTGTTTACCAAAAAACAGGCTTTGCAAATAATTTTCTCTATTAGTGGCAGTGTTGCATTTGCATTTTGAACAAATCTTTCTCTGTCTGAGCAGAATATCATGCGAGGTAAAGTGCACAGTCAGTGAGTGTAAGTAACATGAGGAACTTTTAATTGACTTTAAGCACTCACCACTAATCACCACAGAAATGGCACCTTTACGCTTCACACCCCTGTCTCCCCTCTCACATAAAGTCACATCATCAGCTGAGGTTTGTTAGTAACAAGCACAAAGATGATGGGCTTTTTATGTGATTATGATGGATCAGTTCAGGCTCGTTGACCTGGGAGGTTTTTTTTTTTATTACTTCCTATAAAAAATACACAATCACAAAAATCCTACAAGATGGAATGGGAACAAATACAACATTCACTTACAGAGACAATGAGGTTTTCATTGTAGAAGTCTCTTTTACAGTTAAATGTACTTGGAGGTTCCATGTTAGCAGGCAGAGATTTGCAGTTGTAGTCTTTTTTCATTTTTGTTTTTATGCGCCTTCAGTTTTTTGTAGTATATGTTCAAAAATATAAACTTTAATCACTGTTGCAGGGAAGAAGTGTGATCTGAAAGTTCTACAATGGCTAACACTAACTTCTAGTTCATTCTATAATGATGAGTTTATTTTAATCAACTTTAATCTAATTCTTAAATCTAATATCAGCTAAAACAGTCATATTCACAACAAATTTCCTACTTTTAACTGTTTAACATGTTCAGTATTTATCAACAGGGACCAAAGTAAAAAATGTTAAGTTAGCCTGTTTGTACAATATTCCTTAAAAAAAAGTTGACTCATTTTGAGTTAAACTGTTCAAATAAAATCACTGAATTATAAATAGCATCTAATCAGAAAGAGAGAAACACCTGAATCTCACAGGAGATCTTTGTATTGCTGGAGTACTAATAAATAAAAAAAAACACACACAAAAAAAAACAGGTCTTATTCAATGCTTGAAATTGTACAACTGTGGTGTTGCAAAAAACAGAGGGCAAGAAGCGATTACAAAGAGGAAATCACTTGCTTTGACAACACATCTCTATCTCAGCTGTGTACAACACATCCTTAAAACTCCCGTCTTTGTGCAGAGTCCCTTATCCAGGAAACTCATTCTCAGGGTTTTCTCTCTGTGACTGCTGGGACCTGATATTCAGAGGAGAGTTATTGTCTTCTTAAACATGCAGACTTCTCAGAGCATTGTGAATGCACCTTGAACCGAGATGATGTGTAAAATTGCATTTTTAGAAGCATGCAGGCTGTGAGAGGGGGCTTGGTGAGACAGACACGTCACAAGTAGCGCTGGCAGATTGTTTAAATGAAAAACCTCCATCTATTCAGCCCAGAAGTCAAGCACACTGAATCCTATTTTCCCCAGGTTCCTGTTCTGATTACTGAGCTGGCATGAAGCACATACGCACACTCGTCCCAAAGAGAAACACACAGAGCCCAAAGCAAAGTTATAGTATTAGTAAAGAAACTTGTGTTATGGTAAAAGGGTCACTTATGTCATTAGTGCTGGGGAATTGGATGGCAGTGGGAGACTCACTTGCTAAGACAAGCTTCATCCTGTCTGCTGTAGCGCTCAGACTGTAATTCTGGTCATGCCCCGTCTCCTTGTGGATTTAATAGTTGTTTTTAGGAGCATCTGCTTACAGTTTAGTGAAGTGAGGGGACACAGACACTCTCAGCATGAATACATGAATAAATAGGATGTGTTAAACTGTGCAGAAACTGAGGGCTCATACAGAGACACAACTCTTAATGAGTTGTTCAAAAACTCGGTGTCAGGTGATTTCTCCAGGTAGACATATTATTCTGGTGTTACAGATCCCACCAGATATTCAGGCATGAGTTTCCTGTTTATTGAGAAACATGTTTCTCTCCCCATAGAGTTGTACATTTATTTATAATGTAACATTTCTGTGAAGTGGTTATGGACAATTTACCTCTTACCTGATGTTAGATACTTTATGAACATTCACGCTGCTGTCAATGTTGCATTAGACTGTTATTTGGAAGCACAAATAGCAGCAGCAGCTAGCTGTAGCATCTCCAACAGGTACACTGGAATATTTTTGCTAGAATGATCGCGTGAAAAATTGACTGTGATGGACAGGTTTCTGAAATAGTGTTCACATGAAGCACTGTGGACTTTTTGAATTTGGACTTGTTTTAAGATGGCAGCAGTCCACTTTGGACTATCTGTTAGCACATCAGTCTCTGCTGGTGTAGATGCTCAGTCATCCACAACATGGTAAATCCAAACTGATGTAATTCAAAGAGCTATTTGTAACAGGGAAGATGATCATTGTTCATTTTCTTTAGGGATGAAAACAATTCAGACTATGTCCTATAATGTAAAGTATTCTTGGCAATCTGTTAGTTTGTATACAGTAAAACAAATGTTCTATTTACATCAATTGAATTATACTAACCAAAAATGTTCTTACAAACATAATTTTTTTTTTTTTTGAAAACTCAATAGGGACAACATCCACACATAATTACTGGAAAGTTTTTTTTTATAGCCTTAAAAGTGCCATAAAATGTTGCAATACCTTTTATGTCTTGAGGTGTCCCTCACCTAAAACCTGTGTGATCCAAAGGTAGATTAGAAAGTTCATGGAAATTCCTCCAAACTGTGAGGCATAATTAAAAAATCTAAGCCTCTGCATGTTAACAGCAAAAGTGACCTCAGGATCAGCACCTAAATCTGTTAGTTATTAGACATCAAAGTAAAATGCATCTTATCAAAATAAAAACTGCAGTTTAAAATCCACAAGTCTCCTGCTCTGTAATGTCTGTGTAGACAGTGAACAATTCTTGTGGTTTTGTTAGAGTGCGAAGACATGATTATTATTGAAATTTGTCTTTGTCGGTGGCAGGAAACAAACATTAACAAGCTGTTCTCACTTCGGTTAAGACTTACTGACACAGCTTCCATTTAAAGGACAGCTGTCCACGTTTCTCCGTTACAAGCATCTAGTATTTTGAAGTCCTTCATGAGAACATCTATGTTTATGTTTTGATTTGTGGTATTTTGATTACAAAAGGAATAAAATAGGTTTTTAAAAATGTTAAACAATTTTTTTTTCAATCAAAGTGAGAAGACAGCCATTTAAAGCAATGGCAATTAAATAATAAATATATAAAGTGTCTCCTCCTTCAGTTCTGTTTGTTTTATACTTGGTGGTGTGTGATGAGTGTGCCACAGTGAGGGGTGGTCTGTCCCTCCTTCGGGCGTCTTCCCCGTCTTGTCATCGCAGGCCTCTTTGGCACTTATCTAGCGTCTTGTGGTAGGCGCGGGTAATCATCGACCCTGGTAATTTGCATTGTGGCGCGAACGGGACCTTTCCAGGAGTACACGGCGGTTGTCTGTTCAGGATAAAAAGAAAAACAGAAACCAGGGCATGAGACTGAGAAAGCACAAGGAAATGTTACATTGATCCATTTTGCAGAGGACCTCAGCTAAATGAAAGACTGCACAGAGGAACTAAAAGATGCAAAAGAAAGGCGACAGAGGGGAGAGGAGAAACAACATGAAGAAAAATCCAGGCTGATTGAGAGCGAAGCAGCAGGGGAGGACGGAGAAACAGAGGAAGCTGCTGGAGTGGAGGTGCTTGTGTCTGGTGTCATAGTAACTCCATTCATCCCCTGATCCTGGCTTCCACTTAAGAGCCCCTCAACTATTCTCACATCAGATGCAACATATGCACAGTAGACAAAGCAAATGAAGGAGAACACAAACAACCAGAGCAAGGATTACTAGGACAACACATATGCGGTACATGAAGGGTTTTTCCATTAGTCCAGGTTAGCGCATGTCTTTGAGGTACAAACTACTGCAAGTGAAACCCAAACTTTGGAGTTTAGTTGAAGCTGCTTCAAAATTCTGATTTAATATATATTTGTTTCTATTTACTGATTATTTTCACAGTTGTTTGAAATCAGCTGTTGCTTTTTTCATATCAAAAGCTTTTCCCTGGTGGACTGGCAGAATCCTTTCATTGTAGAGAGCAACAAATTGTGCTAATCAGAGTTCAGGTAAACTGTTTTGGCTTTCTGTGCAGCGCATTAGAAAAACATGAGCAATGAGCCAGAGCTGCTCAACTGATGTAGCTGTGGGGGAAAATGAGAATTTGCTTCTTGAAAGGTAAAAATTAAAAGTGGCCTTTTAAAGTGGCAACACATGTTTCACTGCTACGTTTGTGGTTAAAAAAATATGAGCAATTAAAGTTTGGAATTTCTCTGTTGCCAGTTTAATGACAAAACCATGCAAATATTTCTTTTTATGCTATCCAACCGTGGCTGGCCACAAATGGCCGTAACATTCGCTGAGCAGCCAGGTGGCAGGTGGGGCTGGACGGAACCAGGAAGCCAAGCCACGAAGACGACTGCAGGCACACCCACACAGGACTCCTGGTATTTCTAAGTGTGCTGCTGCCAATGTGCCTATTACTCAGTGCCTGCTGCAGGGTGCCAGGCGTCCGGTGCTGGACGTTGTTTAATGGCACTCATTCCATCCATCATGTCAGGTAATGAGCTGAGAGTGAAAGCGATGGCTAGGAGACACAAACATGTGCGCACAAACACAACCCTACTTTCACAGCAGTGAACAGAAATCACTCCCTTCTTCAGATTGAATACAAAGCATCATGCAGATGGTGCACAGGAGGAGAGAGGGAAAAAGAGAGGGAGGGGAGGAACAGAAGGAGCAACAGGAAGACAGTTCAAGATTTAAGAAAAATGAAAGGTTCTCTATTCTCTGCTTCTTGTAGCCTAACACACGTTTATATACTGTACGCAATCATAAATGCTAACATGTTCTGGCAGTTTGTCTAAACACATCATACCTACTTAACCATGCACTAGTTTTTTTTTTTTTTTTTCACTATCCACAGTGCTTCATTCTGTAAGCACGACCTACACAGCTTTCCTCTTTTCAAAACAAGCTTCCACGGTACACAAAAAGGACGAGAAAAATTGGGACAGTTTAATAGAAAAAGAGGGAAAATAAAGTAGATCATCCACAATCCATCCCTGCCAATCATTTGAAAGCCCAAGTGCTGTGACCTCATTTCTAGACAAGAAGTCGCCTTTAACCTCTCAGAGGAGCATGATAAACAGCTGAGAGAATACGGACCCTCTGTCTTTACTGTGTTCAGCTTGAACTACATTTAATACAGTAAATAGGATGGGAGCGATTAACTGGGACTCTACAGAAAAAGCTACATGTACATTAGAGGACAGCAAAAATATGAAAAACTAGAATTAAGCTGCTTTTTTTTATTAAAACTAATATGAGCACTAACCATTGAAGTAGGAAGCACAATATTGTTATAAACCACCATTTTTCTCACTCATAACTTTTTCTTCTGTCATCTAAACTAGGTGTGGGCATCAAAGGCAGCGCAAGTCCATTGAATTGACCGAATATATTATTAACATCTAGAACATAAATGCATGTTACCTGAAATATAATGGCTTTTGATTTATTTGCGATATTGCGATGATGATGATACATTTTTGAGATGTTGTGAAGCCCTACGCTGAACATGGACAGTTTTTAACCCTGTTTATTTGAAGAGGCAGCCTTTTATCTGCTTTGCAAACTAAAAACAATAGAGCAGTAATGTGACCACTTGTTGAAACCCTTCAGAAGCTCTGCCTGACTGTAGAAATATCCAGCAAAATGCATCTCCCATCAGAGGATTCTTGAATGGAAGAGCTTTTAGGTTCTCATAAAGACTTTTCTGTTCCTATCTTCAGGTGCACACAAGCCCATCTTTTTTCACCCCACATCAATCTATCACAACAATTGAACAAACAGCAGCCATTTCTACAGGGAAAGAAACATTACTACTAGCCTCTACTGAATTGAAAGCTTCAAATACACATGCACAAACCGGTGCAGTGGGAAACAAAGTGAGACAGGGGAAAAGGAGGACAGATCCACACAAAAGACTTTTTTTTGTGCACTGATTGCAACTCTCTCTACTCGTATTGGTTTTGATGGCTTTTTTACCTGCATCTCCCAGAGGCGACATCTTTTCGAGTTACAGTAGAAGTGACACAGAGGAGCGCAAGAACAGGAGAAGAAATTGACAAAAGAGGATCAGGTATTCCATGTTACAGCAGGGACATGTTGGCATCCCGACACTTAATTAAGTGCTGGCTGGCATCATTTTACAAAATGTAGCTAAATGCACTGTGGAATTCAGGGAAGGGGGTAGATGGAGGGTGAACACACTGACACACATGCTTTTTTTTTTCATTCCCATGTACACACAAGTAAATGAATCTTTCCTTATGTCAACTTCACTGTAAAATGGCTAAGTGCATAGCTTTGAGATAATCACACACTTACACTCCTCCTCTGTTTCTAAAAACACAGAAAGAGATCCACACATGTATCATGATGGTCCTGAATACAAGGAAGAGGCTGTGAAAAGGAGAACAGTAACACAAAGAGAAGAAGATGCTGAGATTCTTTAAAAGTGACAGCAGAGGTTTTGAGGTGAATCAGAAATCCAACCTTTCAGAGGACTCCAGGGAAATGTCATGAGATTACTGAAAAGAGATTAAATCTCATTATGTCTTTGTGTTCCTGTGATCTTTGGCTAATTGCGCAGAATTACATCATGATGGGGTTCTATGATCTGCAGAGGAGGAAATCCAGCCACTTAGCTATCAAATGCTTGAGATGCTTTGAGGAATTACCTCTCATTGGTCAGTATAAACAGGAAGACTTTGGAGGGATTATGCCATGTTAGGTAAACATTGTATGGGTAGCATCAGACTCTTGGCAAACATCTGAGCATGGCGTTCATATTGATCGAGGTCAGGTTCACATAATTACACGACTGAACAGCTTCAGAAAGCAAGCAGAGCTGAGCTGCAGCTATTGTACAGTTTCTCAACTCTGACTGTCTTTGTGTTAAACAAGTGAGCAGTGGCGACTTCGACGTGTTACTGGCTTTGTGTAATTCTCTCTGTCTGAGTCGCTTCACGCTTCACTTTGTGAGGAGTTAAAACATAATAAAGATGATTAAATCTCAGCTCACTGCACATCAACATGTTGTGTTTGTAAAGGAAAAAAAAAAAAGAGAAAAGGCAACTGCAGCAACAGGAACAGCTGCAACCTTCTATCACCCCTTTTCATCTCACCCTCCTACACCCACCTCCCCGTTACCAGCCTCCAAGCTACAGAGTAATGGACCTCCCCACACAGAAGCAAGATATGTTGTATAAATGGGATTCAGGGGGAGCACTGCTTTTTCTCCCCACTGAAAGTTATGGGAGCAAAACTGTAAAGCTTAAGTGTTGGCATATGCAGCCCCTCGTTCAGAGGTAAACATCCCAAAATGGACTAAAAGTCATAAGCATTCCTTGAAGGAATGCTTATGACTTCCCACTTTTCAAGATATAGTTTTAAACAAAGATCATGCTATGATTAGAAATGACAGTTATACGTGTTTTGCGCAATCTTGTGCGATATTGCAAGATCTCATAAAATGTGTTAGCGCTCAGAGTATGTGTTGAGGACGACTCACTAATAGATTTATGACAAAGAGCTGAAATGCATGCAGACCAATGGAAAACTAAAAAAAGAAGGAAATAGTCTACCTTTTAAGCCATTGCATTTAAAAAGGCAAAATTCTTAGTACTTTTTCTTGTCTTCATTAGTTTTGTTGAGCACCAAATGACAACATTATCAGTACCTCTCAGCTCCTCTTTAAAAATAGAAAGGGCCCAAAGTTAAGGATGAAACATTTTTTTCAGTATATCGAGTAGTATTAGTATATTTAATTTTCTTGAAGAAAATAAAGAGACTTAAGCTTCTTCAGGGACCATAGTCTCAAATGATTTAGCTATGTCCTGCATATAGCCATCACTATGAAAAACTAGATGGTTCATAGCTAAAAGCTTTAAACACTTTGACCCCTCACATCTTGTCCCAACTACAGCAGCCATAAGCTGCTCCAAGCAACTTTCTTACAGTCTACTAATTAAATATCTTACAGCCACAATTTAGATTTAATATCTAAATGAGTAGTATTTGTTAGTACAAAAACTGAAGTTTGAATTTGAAAGAAAAACATGACCCTTAAGATTACTAAAAACAAAATCAAAAACTGAATTGAATACGTCCAGTTTCAGACTTCCATATACTCCTTTAAGATAAACACAAGAACAAAATGAAATGTGCTTTCAGTTAAAAGAGAAAGTGATTTACCTGAAGCCAGTGATGATTTTCAACTAAGTGTAACCTAAATGAGTGGGTAGTAGAATGTCATGGGCTCTTAAATAGAGAGGGCTGCAATCTGTGATTTTATTTTTTCTTAAAAAAATAAATAAAAGAGAATAAAAAAAAAAATAAACCCACCATGTTACAGCAGGCAAGGGTGATCAGACTGACAGAGGGAAATGTCTAAGACGGGTTTGGATAAACATGCTTAGGCAAGATACAGAAATTCTCCCACTTGCTGTGTTTCTCTCTCCTACTTCTCTCTTTTTAATCCCTCGTATTACTGACATTACCTCCAATGTTTACAACAAACTGCAAGCCACTTGTGATTTCTACACACTCATGGAGCACAGAAAACATGTTAAACATTTAAACATGAAATGGACACCGCATCATGCAGTATTATGGTTCAGCATGTGTGTTTACAAATTCACATTCTCAGTTGACAGTTTGTATACAGAATTTGGAGGAAAAATAAGTCTAAATGTCAGTATTTTGAAATAAATGGTAACAAGGAGAGGTTAGCTGAGAGCACGATGGTCAAAACACGTGTGATTGGCTTTGACAGCACAGGGGATGTGGTAAATCTGTTCATGCCTCTATCACCACTCTATCTCATTGGATGTGTTTGCTTGGCAATAGTAGTGAATGACCCAGACTCTGAATACAGACATTTTTCTCCCAGCAGCCTCACACAGCTCATTATTGGATTCCACTTATAGTCATGGTGAAAACCAAGCATAGGGGTAAGTTCAATTCTAAGGTTGAAATGACAGTACAAAAGAAAACAATCATCTGGTTTTACCAGGTCTTAAAAGTAGGTCAGTACATCCTCAGATAAATGAGACAAGATGACAGCTTCTATGAAACTAAAGAACATTAAGGTTCTGAAAAACCATAAAAAAAAAAGTTACTCTGTTGTGTTGGATGTCGGAGAGCTCAGCAGGGACGAAAACAAAAACAACACAAAACAAAGGCAGAGAGGGCTTCAGTGGAGTTATTAGCAGTCAGTATCTTACCTGCAGTAAACAGCAATTAGAGCATTATCGGTTTAGAGAATCAGGGTTTTCACATGTCAGAGACAAGCTAATGGCTAGTCAGAGTAGAGCCTGTTCCGAAGTGGACTATTGCCATTTTAAAACTCAAAATTCAAAAAGATTCAAACCTCAGTATTTGATAGAAAAATCAAAATGAATAAAATAGCATTTGCTTGAAGTGCAATGAGAGTTTTAGATTTAAACAGCATAACTTTTGCATCAGATGGTTAGTGATAGAAATAATTACTAATACAACATGGAGGGTAGAGCGAGTAAAGACAGCAGCAGAGTGAGGGAATGTGGTCAGTTTGATCTCCAGCAGTCTTAGCCTATAGCAACATAACTAATGGCCCTTTTCCACTGGCGGCTCTACAGCTCTGTTCAACACAGTTCAGGATGTTTTCCTTCACTTCAGTAACAGCTCTAGAGGGTGGGTTCATTGTAAATTTGGGTGGTCCCAGAGTCCAAAACTTGACACCACAATCCCTACCAGCTGGTGGCGATAATGCTCCATTAAGCTGCTTGCCAGCCACCACTAAAGAGGTAGTAGAAAAGAAGATGCCGAAAAGATACGCAACACAACAATGGAGGACATGGTAGCAATGCTGAACATTCTGCTGAGTCTGTGGCTTTCTGTCAGACTCAAAAAAGAAGAGACCCAGAAAAGGCTGTAGGCAGTGAGGCGAAACACTCTGAAGTACAGGAGAGTGACTCCCATTCCCAGTGACTCTACCCCCTAACCAATCAGTGACCGACAGTCTTCTGACATCGCGTTTTCAGGCCAGCACGGTACACTTGGAGCCACAGCGAAGTACGTTGTGGAAAAGCTTTGGAACCATGGAGAGCCAAGTTGAACCGCGCTGTAGAAGCGCCAGTGGAAAAGGGCCATAAGGGATAGCTCAGGAAACCCAAGCCAACCCTAACTATAGGATTTATCAAAAAGGAAAGTCTTAAGCCTGGTCTTAAAAAAACATGGGGTGTCAGCCTCACAGACAAAAACTGGAAGTTGGTGTTAAGGTTTGCAAAGTCACACCTCTAGACTTTATGTGTAAAACCTTAAAATTGAAAGAGGGTGTGGGACACCCACACTCAGAAATGACAATCTTTCAGATCTTCTGCTTTTCACCAGCCATGCTTAGCATTCCTTTCCTTCTTATTACCACAACCTTCCACCGAGCGCTCCTTTTCTCAGGCTCACTGTGCATAAATGCAGCCCTTTCACTGTCAATTTTTTATATACACACTGTATTTAATGTACACTTGCTGACTTACTACCCCACACTGGCTCTTTCACACCAAGTGAAACGAGCTCAGTCTGAGAATAATGCTTCCTGACTGCTCGATACTAAATATGTTTCAGGAGAGTAGAAAATTGCTGCACATGTTCCTACACAAATGCTTATTTTTTCAGAGTGTTGAAAACTACTACTTTGCCTACTCAGTGGTGACTCTTTGACATGTCTCACCAGGGACAAAACAGCAAGACCTAAAACATGTCTGCACCACATCCACTTAGGCTCTGTGTGGGATAGACTCAAAGAAAATCAGTCCTCTTGAAGCTTAGTGAAAGTTTGTTAGTTTCTTTGATGGAAAACACCAAACCTGACAGACTACAGGTAGCACCAACTCCTTGTTAGGCACACATGGTTCAAAAATTTTCTTAAAATTTCTCTGCTAGACTTCATTCCTCAGTCACGGAACAATGCCTCTCAGTATTCTGGGATGCAGCCGAAGCACACACAATCCAAATGAACAGTTATATGAAAACACTTTTGCAATCGATCAGTGCCTGAGGCAGAACTCTCATTCATGATTGTCCTCTCAGCAGTCGAGTTTCAGGAGGCAAGCTTCAACCTAAGTATAACCATGAAAGATAACCAATATCCTCAAGAGTAAATCCCTGGAACTGCTAAGAATGGCCCACCTGTTTGCCCATCGTTTGAATTTGGTTAACACTTTGACATTATCTCCCTGCTTTGACTTCACGCTGGATTAAGGTGCAGCTTACAATTTCAGGAATAGTAGGATGTGCAAGAGCAAAATGCAGCAACATTTTGTACAACATTTAACTCTAGTTTGTAATAAATCTGTCATTCAAGTCTCTCACTGTCTGTGAACCACAAAAAACAGTATCTTAACATCTTTTGTATCTTAGAGTCTGTGATAAAGTGATTATATTTATTAAGTCATTCTAAGTTGAACAACCTTAAAAGTGAGAAATAAACAGTTATAAATTGCTTTTTGTTATTTACCATGTATTTTTTAAACAATTGATTCAATTTACTGAAGTAGGATTTATGTATGGAGGCTACTAGCATTGTCAAATATGCACACTGCGTTAAAGCTTTTGATTTTGGCCTTGACCAGCAGCCTGAGACCATGACCACAGGGCATGCAGGAGCCATGGAGAGCACCAGATGGGGCCTGTGGCAGAGACCTGGGTTTCACAGGCTGAAGCCAGGAGAGAAAGTAATCCATCAGGCAAAGGCACTCTGGTGCCTTGGGGCGTCAGTCACTGATCGTGTAAGACTGATTAGGCCTCTGTGGGAGGCCAGAACCCCTGACAGCATGGACATCAGTGCCCGGCTTGCTCCACTGAGGCTTGAACTGATCTGGACTGAGCCAAAGCAGTGACCTGTTTCCATTTGGATTTTGTGGAGGCAGCTATGTAGATCAAACATATCAGTCTGCACTGAAAAAGACTTTATAAACTTTAGTGTATAAAATATTTAAATCAAAATTTGAAAGCATCATTATTTATGTGAAAGCATTTTGTTTTACCAATAATATTTATTAACTTCTCTCAGAAACAGTATTTAGTTTTGTAGCTAGACATCACCATAAAACTAACTTTAATGACACTGTACAGTGAAAAACTTAGGATGAAGTGATAAGAATCTAATTACGTTATTCAACTGTCTGATGAGCAGATGAGGTCAGAGATGGCATCAGTCAAACAATCAGCTGGAATCGGCAGCAGCCAAAACAAGCTGCCTGATTGACAGGTGAATGAGTAGACAGAGAGATAGTTAGACAAATGGAGGCTAAGATATAGTTTGACAGACAGATGGGAGCGTAAATGGATGGTTTGGCAGCATGATAAGGTAAATAGGCTGATGGATCGCCAAACAAATGTGGGAGGAGGAAGGAAGAACATAAAAGAGAAGAAAAGAAAAGAACGCCTGCCTGCAGACAACAAAAGATAGGAAGCCAGATAGGCTGATAAACACAGATGGATTGTGTTGATACACAGGGAGGTGGGGCAAGATCGATAGATTGTTTTATTCTATTTGCTTGGCAAACTGGAGATTTGATGTGGCTGGTATCAAGGCGATCTGTTTCCGATGACGCCAGGCGTGACTGTTACAGATGGCGAGATAGCGACACATCTCAATCTTTGGCTAGCCTCTCTGCAGTATATCTTAGCTGTTGTGGCAGCATCAGTTTCAGTGGAGTCATCACTTCTGTGCTATTAAAAAGTCTAGATCTATAAAGCTGTACCCCTACGCAGGATTAGGCAGTGGTTTAAGTTAGTCACTTTGGATCAAAAGAAAAGGTGCTGTAGCTTTGAGAGAACAGGGTCTTTGTGTTGCCAAATGGAGATAGGGAAGGATTCTTCCTCTTAGTTTGGAGCAAAATAAAATGGATGGCTTGACAACCCGATGTCTCATTACTGTTGCTTACGTTTATCATGTCAAAATGGAAGACAAGGGTGTGCAAAGTTTAGAGGCAAGGGCTCTCCTAGTTAGAAAGGTGGCTTCTGTGTGTGGCTGCTTGAGGGACATGGGGGTGCAGTGCAACAGCATTGATGAGTGTTCCAGGGCTTATAATAGACAGGAAAGGCCTGGAAAGCATGCCCTTTAGAGGTGCAGCATCTCTCACTGTCTGACAGCTTACAGGGTCTAGGCTTCACAATGACACCTTCACGGCACGCTCAAGATGACACACAAATACACATGCTCACAGGTGCAGAAAAGTCTCTGAAACACAAATAAGTTTGGCAGCACAGGCAGGCATAAGCACAGGCGTGCACTCACACTCACACACTAATGCATTTGCGATGCTAAGATAATGCCTGACAAGTGGAATTTCAGCATCAAGCTGACAGTATTAATACGTATAAAACAAACCAGGCTATAAAAACATCCTGCATTCACTCCAAAAATGGGCTTCTGGAAACAAACATCTGTTTGTGCCATGTTAAGGAAGAAGTGCAACTCTCACAGTAAACAACAATATAACTAAAGTCACATTTCTAGAAAAAAAAAAACTGAAGTTCTGTCAGTCACACAGGATGTGAAAACCAATCATGGGCTTGACCAACTAAGACTAGTATGTGAACTGATTCATTACATAACAAATACCAGCTTGGTACACAGCATCATCTCTCTTTTCAAAACCCTAAATAAACTGTTAAAATGAAAAATAAAAACGTATCCTTTAACAAATTTAAACAATCTTAATCCAAAGAGAAGAGGAATGTGGACAGATAAGCATTTTGACATTTAAATTTGAGAAGTTATTTTCATTTTTATGTCTTAAATCACAGGACCCCGAATATCTATCTGAGAGACTGATATTTTTAAGATTTAACCCCAATTAATTCAGCTGCAACACTTCTAAACTGTAACAGTCATCTGGCAACATCAGATCTTCATATAAGTTTAGGTGTGAGAATATTATATTTTCTTTTTTTTTTTTTAATATAACTACTACTTGAAATTATTTGGGAATGTAGGACTTATTTCAAA
>JAOXNZ010000221.1:21442821-21454985 GCA_028566095.1 Kryptolebias brasiliensis
AGGGAACATCCTGACGCTTAGACAGAGAACAGGGCACAGACTTCACCCTCATCTGGGGGAAGGGGTGGAAGGCAGAGCGAGAGAGAGAAGAAAGGAGGAAGAGGAGGCAGCTTACGGGAGACTGCAGTTATAATGTGCAGGAGAGACAGTGAGCGACAGGGCGAGAGAGTTTAAAAGGCATGGTGTCTGTTGGCTGGCAGGCTGGACGGAGGGAGGAGGAGGAGGAGGAGGTGCGCGACAGCAGAGTGTGGCAAGTGCGGCAGAACAAACCGGTGGTGACTCATGGGCTCCTTCATTCACCACTGTGATCAGATCCAGCAGGACAGCCCACCATATGGGATGGCACAACTTATTCATCCAATCACTTGGACTACACACAGGAACAGAAGAGGAAACGAATGGTGTGTGTCAATGTGTGTGCCTGTAGAGGAAGACGGTGTCAAAATATGACAGTAAATTTAAAAGAAACTGAGGGAAAGAAAGACTACAATAAAGGACGTAATCTATCTGCGCTAAATGTAAACAATATTAAAGGAGTAAGTGTCAAATTTAGTAAAAAACTGTTTAAAAAAACAGTCAGTGTTTTAGAATTGTTTTATAATGACATTCGTCAAAAGTAATTGTAAGCTGTTTTTGGCTACTCCGAGCATATTTCACTAAATTGCAGAATGTTTAATTTACATAAAGCTCTTTACTCATAAATCCAAACAACTGTGCTTTGCTTGACTGCTTATTCTAAACACAATTATAATTAATTGAGAAATTGTCAAACAGTTAAATTAGCTGTTTATAGTCTGTGATTTTTTTATCCTCTTAGGAAAAAAAATTTAAGTCTGTCATCCAGATGACATATTGAAGAAGTCAAATATATTTAAACAAATTATTAAATAAATTCTCCTGAGCATTAAACATTGTGATAATAACTGCTGTTTTTTTTCTGGGCTTCTGTTAAAAGCAGATTAGGGCTAAGCTCTGAGAGGTGAAGGGCCTGGCAAATCGAGCCCCCAACACACCAAGCACAGGAATAGAAACAGACATAATCTAACCAAAGCCAGATATTTTTGTGAAGAAAAGAGCGTTTCTACCCAGTTGGCAAGAAGCATCATAAACCCTTTTATAAGGTACCTAAACTAGACTGCGCTTCAGAGAAAGCAGAACCAATTCGCTTAACTTCACAACATGCAGGAGCCCGCCGATAAAAGTGCCTGTCCTATGTTGTGGCTGGCAAAGATTTTGTTATCCATTTTATTTCTCTGCCACCTTGCCAGCTTACACAAATTTTGCAAGACTGATATCAATCGTTTTGGGTAATTTAGGGATTAGACAGGAGGTGTGTTGTAATCACATCCTTTGTGGGAAAAACAGTCATTTAGTATACAGGATAGCAAGTCTGGCCAAGATATATATGTTTTTTTCTTCTTTCTTATCTAGAAAGGGGGGAAAAAGCCAGCCTTGAGATTAAGAATTTGGTTTCAAATAGTACCACCCTTCCAGCATTCATATTTCAGTACGGATGCTGGAAGAATTTTGGAAAAATTGCAATTTCATAAACTGAATTTGAACCAGAATGTTATGTTTGTGAGTAGGAGGCAACATTACCCCATTTCATATTTAAAGTTGTTTTTTCAAAGAATAAAATCACACTGCCAGCATCCTTCTGCCACGTGTCATGTTTGTTTTACTGCCTATTAGGAAACCTTAAAGGCTGAAACTGACCGACACATTGTTTTTATTTAAAATTATAACACACTTATTTTTTCTAGAACATAGAAAAAATACACATTTGTAGACTCAGGCAGCAGCATTAACTGAGGAACATTTTAAACACCCACAGGGGTTAGTTGTGATATTATCACATGGCCAATCAGTCTAATTCAGACAATCCTGCCTTTTTGTTCCTTTTGCCTTTTGCTACAAGCTTCCCTCTTTTCTTACATTTTACACTTCAAGTGATCTATTTTTTCTTTTTGTGTTCATATCACAGACAATTTAAGTATAATTCAACTTGGCAGGTACAAATCCGCACATCTAAGAGCACACTGTATTGATGTCTGAATGCAGTGACATGTATCTTGTCATCATATCTTCTCTGTCAAAAGTGAATAAAACCTCTTTAACCAACAAGATGGTCTCAAAATTATTTAGTAGGAAGATGTGACATTTGTATAAAAAGTAGATGTGTACTATATATATATAGTTATTTATTTAGGATTAATACATAAATAAGAGTCTTAAATCATATACTGTCAAATTTAACTTGTGGGAATTATTGCATGAGCAGCTCATTACTGTCTTAAAGCAATTTCATGGGACTCAATTGGACACATGGCTAATGCTGTTTAATAACAATGTGTAAGATACTTTTTATTATTTTAGCAAAAAAGAAGGTTAGAAAATCTTAAGTTCCAATGTTAATATAAAGAAATTCCTCAAACCAAGTTCGTGTTCCTAATGAGAGTGAAACAGGTGCAAAAAACAAGAACAAATCTATCAGAGAAGAAGCACATTGAGTTCACCACAAACTACAAACCTTTCACACTTTCACCGCTATAAGAAAACCAGTGTAGCCTTTGTCAGGCCAGAACTTCATGCTAGAACTT
This sequence comes from Kryptolebias brasiliensis, assembly GCA_028566095.1. Taxonomy (NCBI): domain Eukaryota; kingdom Metazoa; phylum Chordata; class Actinopteri; order Cyprinodontiformes; family Rivulidae; genus Kryptolebias; species Kryptolebias brasiliensis. Next base: position 21,445,422 of record JAOXNZ010000221.1, read on the forward strand.
GGTTTAGACTTGTTTAACCTAAGATCATCTTGTATCAGAAAGTCAGGGGAAAATATTTTTAAAAGCTTAAAATGATTCATGGTTTCAGACATGGCATGATTGTTCAAATGGTACCAGGCCTCTAGTGTTTATTGATAATGTGACAGAAGACAGACACACAACCAGAGATGAATCCTGATAACTCTGCTCAGATTCAACCAAATGCAGCAAACTGGCTGAGTGGGGTTTCACAATACAGACAGGCAAAAACCCCAAATATACCAAAGCAACAACTGTGTCAGCTACCTAATCTCAACCTATAGAGAGAGGGAAGCTTTGAAAAATGCTCAAATATTTATTTAGGAAAAAATAAAGTCAGAAAGACTCACAATTTTTAGCAATGTTTGTAGTTTCCAGATTTTTGCTACCATTGTTTTATAAGAAAAATAGTATATGTATTTTTTGTTTACTTTATTCATTTATGTTACGTTTAGTTATAAATATGTTTTTATAATTACATTATAGTGCTTGAAAATGGCTCAATGTGTCTACAAGAGTTTTCTTTCATATATTTTTGCTATTCTTAAATCTGTAAATCAACTCAGACACACACAAATGTTATGTAATCAGGTAAAACAAATGAAACAAAAAACCTATAATTGAGTACTAAATGGAAACCGTAAGCTGCCATAGTTTTCTGTTGCTTGAGAACTGTACAGCAGCTAAAAGGGGGAAGGTGGAAGCATGAGGAACCATAACAAGACCAAAGCTCCATCTCAAGGCAAAGCAAACATTAACAATTCCTATATCTGACCACTGCCTGAAGGCTCTCGCTCTGCACTTTTTGCCCATTGTCCTATCTGGGGCAGTTATATTTGATGAAAGTTGACAGTAGTAAAAGACTGTCTGTGTCAAAAAAAAAAAAGCTGTATTCTGACTCGAGATAATAGATGTTGCCATTCTAAGCCAATAATAGTGTCTATAATAAAATCAGTGAAGCAGAAAAGAGGCACTCTTTCATTTCCTTATGTGGGGCCATGAGTTTTGTACATCCCATTATTCATCAGGTCCTGGCTCCTGATAACTGTCCCATTTGCATCTGAATTAAAAAGTCCTTACACCCCCCCCCCGTCCAAAATAAACTCCACCTTCATGCAAATGAACTGACCTAAAAAGGGTTGGTACTGTATTTAGTTATTTGTGAGCAAATATGCCCTGCTCTTTAGGTTATGCTAATAAGACACCCGAGAAGGGTGGAACCTGTTATCCTGGGTGATACAGACATGTTCAAATACTGTATCTCACATCTGAAAGTGCTGTGATTGCTGTAAAAAAAACTGTTGGTAGGTTGTTTTTAGATTCCTTTACTCCTAACCTGGAGTAGTATTTGGCAGGATGCTTTGGTTGCCCCCTTTTTTTTCCTGACATGACCTACTTCCACAAATAAAAGACAAGACAAGCATACATTGTGGAAAAGTCTAAATTCTTGGCCTTGCTTTTCAGAGAATGCCTGACTCACTTCAGTAGACTTGTGGTTTAAAGGTAAAAGACTTCCTAATTTAAAATCTATGCTGCAAGTCTGGCGCATACTGTGTGATATTTGTGATCAATCATAGCTGCAAAAAAGATTGTCCTGGCTGAAAATAATAAAAAAGATGCTATCCATAAAGCGGCGATCTTTTGAGGGATGAACTCCTCAGAGGAAAGTCTAGCTGTGCCAGACAGACTGCTCAAAATCTCAGTAGACGGACAGATTAATGAGCTATGCCTTCACATACAGTACAGCAAACCCAAGATAAATCAGGGTGCAATCCTCAGCAGCACTGTAAGGCAGCATATGGTGAATCACATGTAGTCTCCTGTAAACCTATATGCTTGACACTATATAAGGATACTCTAAAGCCCTTTCCTGCATTGACAAATCCAAAAACAAGCAGCCTCTCACTAAAGGAAAAAAAAAAGGTTTCACACATGTAAGTGGTCCAAACACACCTCTAAATGCCAGAGGGCAAATGGATAAAAAAAGGGATGTGGGGGTCCTTTGTGCACCCTGAGTTCAGGTCTTGGCCATTAAATAAGCAGGCACTGCAGATGTGAGCTGCATTGACAATGATGTATGGGAGAAACACAATCCAGTGCCGTTGTGAATCGGTTGGCTTTGCTGTGGACAATACTCACTCACGCGCATGCACAGATGCACACAAAAAGGCACTTCTAACCAAGTGCTCTCTCTCTCTCTCACACACACACAATCAGAAAGCCAATAATATCTTCCCCTCTTCCAGACAAATTCAATTTTTATCCAAGACATATGTAAGCTGATTAAAACGGCCAACAAAGACTGGAGAAATATGTCACATCCTTCAGGACGGGACACAATATTGAGTGCTGCTTTGGCAATGGCATGCTTTTTCCTCTCTGTCCTTCTCTACATCTCTTCTCTCATGACCTTTCTGCATCACCTGATGGCATCATGCATCCATTTCAGTCTTTTCTTTATCTTTTCCCTTCCTTTTTTTCCCTGTGTGACTTTCCTCCCTCGTGTCCTTGGAAAGGCAAACACATTATTCATGATAGGCTATGAAAAGCCTTTTATGACTTCATTCATACTTTTTTTCCCCCCCCTTCACTATACATACTTAATGATTGAAACTGTGCATTAGTAATGGCCTTATGAATACCAGCTGGCAGAATGCTGTTAGTTTTCACATATCTTAGTGTTGCTTAAATCTATTTTTCTGAGAGGAGGAGCACAACAACTTAAGACATTTTATTGGATGCAAAATTAGTATTCATTCGATTCTAACATATCAGGAATTCCTCTATTTTTTTAGTGTTATGCCAGATATTTTATATTGATGGAATATAGAGTAATTAATTATTAGTAGAAAATGAAAAGATTCTTAAAAATGTACTTTAGATGTCACATACTATCTGAAAACTGTATAACAAAGTTTAGTAAAACAACTAAAGTGAGATAAAATATGTTTTCTACTTGGCACTTATGGGATGAGTGGAAGCTTGCCAATCGAAAGTATCTCACAAACACACAATTCTTGCACAAGGGGCTCACCATCGCCTGTTTAGCCTCCGCACTAATGTCATATCATCAAAAGATGTGTGAAGAACATATCTGAATTATGTATGGAGGGAAGTTAAATATGAATGAAAGGAGGGCAGAAATAATGCCTTAGACATTTCTCCGAAATCACATGGTTGGATAAAGTGGCAATAGACCCAGTGTACAGTCCTTTACTAGTATTAAGTCAGAGAGAGAATCCTCATTTAGCTGTAATAGTTTTTCTCTGTGGCGTGTGGATGTTTTCAGTTTATTTCTCTTACAGAACATGCTTTGTAGTTTGTGTAGTATGAATGAGCTTAACTCAAGTTGACAGGGAAAACTGTTTTCCTATTGACAATAAAGCCGCACAATTATTATATAAAAAGCAATTATACTCAGCACTCATCCTTATAGGATGATGTGGAAAATGATCGTGAAGACAGATGAAAGAAATCCTTGAGGAGAAAAAAAAGTATTGATGTTGACTTCTGTCAAAATATTTTTGGAAAAAAAAATAATTCTTTCATTATTTTTATCTTTAAATGCGCTTATTACACAAATATTTGACTGATTTAATTTTTCTTCTTTTTATACATTTGGAGAAGCATGATCTATTTAAGGTGATCAATTGTCTGCAGTTTTTTTAGACTAATGATTTCTTCATAAGAGAGTTGCACCTGCAGCTCTGAAAGATTGCAATGGGCTGACAACCATGAACAAAAGCAGTGTCCTTTTCTAAAGGGGGTCAGAGATTTGTTTCGATAGCAAGAAACAGGGATATGCTGACTGGCTTGGTGGCATGACATAAAGAGAGGCAAAAGGATCAGGGTGGAACTAACAAGGGGCGTGCCATCGCCTAGCTGAGAAAAAAGACAAGACTGCTGGTGAAGAATGATGCTCCAGACACCAGTGGAGCATTGTTTTGGGGCCTTGTGACCTCTGGGGTTTTTGTAAAGGTGAAGTAGGATTAGTCAAATGGTTCCACTGCATTTGTGCCATAATCTGAGCAGGGTGTTGTCATGGTTGATTTTGTCTTGAAAACAACAGATTCCCCTCAATTGTTTGCTGTCTATTCACACCATCCCCCACACACTTTGCATCAAAATTGGGTGATAAAAATTTCTGATTCATCTACATGTCAGTCACAAGTACCGGAAAGTTTTGTCTTACATGTAATAGACTTGTGTTTGACAGTGGTACATAATTTCAAAGGAACATATTACAGCATTTTTGAGATAGAAACACTGCTGTTACTTGCTCGAGCTAAATCTGTTTCCAGCTACATCTGTAACTGTCTGTCACCTCTGCTGTCCTACACATCAAACAATAACTGTAGATATTTAAAAGACTGGCAGTTTCTTTATATAGAAAGATTACTACAGCTGAGTATCTGTGACATAATACTTGAAGAACACACAGGCTCGTTCAGCGGGTGTCTGCACTTTTCTCTGATTTGCCAGCTGGAAAAAAAAAGAGTGCAACTCAAACAGTAAAAATGACTAATAAGAGCAAAGGAGTGAAGAGTTTCTGTTTAGTTAAGGGTTTAGAAAGATAAAACAAGTAGAGCTAGAAAAAATAACTTTGCTGTGTCATCATAAAGGTCAGTAGAAGAAAGGCAGTGATGCCAAAGGCCATGTATGCATGTTCCCTTGTTGAAATTTTCAGCACTTAAGGCCTTGGGACATCCACCCAGCTCTACTAAAACATTCAAAGCTTTGCCTCCAAAGAGCCAAACTTTTGTTCCTTCACAAAAGGTCTGACCAGAGGTTCTCCCATAGAAGGCAACCCCATACAAAATCAGATTATTTCCAGTGAAATCATCCTTTCTCCACCTGCCAGTTAACTATGTCACTGCCATTGTGTCCTCCTTGATAAAGCTCTCCAGTGTGGCATAATGGAGGCTGGATGTGCATTATTGCTTTTACTGCCATTTCTTCTATGAAGAGAGAGGCACACCCCACCCCCTCACTCCTTCCTTTTTCCTTGTATTTTTTTTTTCTTTCAAGAGAAATCTGGGCCACATGCCCAGAGGAACGCAAAGTGCTTTAATTCATTCGCACCTTTTCTCTCTGGCTGCCATCTCCAAGGCCTCTCTTTATGCCCAGAAGTGATTTGCTCAAGCTGGACCATCAAAGCAATTATGGCAGTGGCCTGTTTCCCTATTATGAAGAGAGATGACTGACAACAGGGAGACTGTGCGGGGGTGGAGGGCACTTTGCTTCAATTTATTTGATCTGAAAACTGTTTTTTTTTCACCCACTTGAGTAACAAAACACAAGCAAACTCTTCAGATTATCTTTTTGAATTTTTGTGACCAAAAACATCTTATCCAATTTTCGATGTAACATTTTTCAATTACTTCTCTCACCTTCCAGGGCAAAGCAGTTCTGGGCCACAGTTAGGGGTTGTGGGAGAAAATGCATGCGATGTAACAAAATACTGGGAGGCATGGCAGGCAGTGATGTGTAGCAATTAATGTAATGGACATGAGAAAGCAAAATCTTTGGCCTAATGAGAATGTCTTATATTACAGTGCAAATGCACAGGGTCGCCAAGACTCCTATCATTACTGGGCTACAGGAAGATGGCTCACTACAAAAACGGATACTCCATAAATGAATAATGCGGGTCGAGAGAGCAGGGTACGGCGCCACTGAGCCTATCTTCCGTCCAAGAGTAATAATTATGCCTTGAGTACCATGGACTTATTGGGATAAATGGGTACAGGGTGCGAGGAAAACCTAAGTATTTGAAGAAAACAAGGCTTTAATGTTGAATAGTGGGACGGGAAGGAATGGGGAAAAGTAAAGTTTGAAATAGACAAACTGCAGAAACAGAGTATAAAGAAAAAAGCCAAGAAGAATCAAAAGAGAAGTAACTGATCAGTGCAAAGAGGAGAGGGAAAAAAGAAGGAGCAAAGTGTACAAGCAGCGATGTGACACACTGACTAATCAGGCTGCTGTTCTCTTTCTTAAGCTGTCAACTTGGCCATCAAGTCATCAAGACCTTGTTCTCCATCTCTTATTGACGGATACCCCTGTTCAATTATTCAAGGTTTATAAGCACGAGACATCTCTTCAACAACCAGCAGAGCCAGTGAAATAATGACAGGGTTGCATCTTCAGCTATGCTGAGTGTCATAAAAGTTTTACATTTGTATAAAGAAAAATCAATTTCTTAGACTTTTTCTACCACCATAAAAATATTAATGGAGGGGTCAGAGGTTAAGCGAGAACTCTAGAATATTCATACAAATGCAAAAATGTCCTTATTCAGCAACCATTCATATAGGATGTGTTGTTTGTGAGTAAGTTAGGCAAGAATTGAGTAATTTTGGTTTACACATTGACATTACTTTTTTATAAAAGCTAATCTGTGAGTCACTCTGTGAAAACAAAATCAGGTCAATTTATGGCTTGCCAAGGAATGCTAGGCTTCAGTACCCATTTCCACATGTAAACAATCAAACTCACACAATCAAACAAAAGCAATCTATGCAGCCACACAGGCATGCTTGCATGCACGCACAAAGAACAAATATATAGGAACACATCCGGACACACACTCCTCTTACTTGTTGGAAAGCTCAAGTAGTATCGCAGCTTCTATCTGCCGTAATCTGCCCTCAGGCAACAGTGACCTGAGCCACAGAGAGAAACTCATCTAGAGAGGGAAGGAAAATAATAATAGTTGAGGTAATGCAGTGTGCAGCCTCATCTTTTACTTAGCTGGCGATGCCTTCAGGGTGGAGATGTTACAAACTCGGAAACCTCGTCTGGCTTTAAACTAAAGCACGTCTCATACACGCTTCAGTCACTTGCACATCCTCACAGTATAGACTTAACATGCCAACCAGAGCAGTTTACATAAAGTGAAACTGTATTTACAAAGGCAAAACTTTTCACATATACACCCCATAGTCAGCACGAAAGTAAATACCCTTTGAAATCTAAAATTTGTAGATCATAATAAAAAATGTTTTTCATGAATTCTTAAAATGAGCTCAATACAATTTCAGATAAATAAATTAATATATCAATTACCAGCAAGTGTAAACTCCTTTAAAAACAGAAATTCTGTCAGTTGGTTAGTCTGTTTCATTTAGGTGTGCATGGACATAACGCCAAAGAGAAAATACAAATGCAGGATTTTAGAGAAGCAACTGTTGCTGCTAGTCAGTGTCATGCCACCTTCAGATGATCTGAATCCATCATTTTACAACAAGAAACTTTAAAAAGTGAAATCATTTAAAACAACAGCTAATTTAACTGGCAGGAGATATCTCTATAAGTTCACCCTGAAGTCAGACAAATTTCCGTTTCTATCTACAAACCTACAGAAAAAGCTGCATGTTTTTAAATCTGACTTTCTTCGGGCCTGACATAGCACACCAAATTAAAAATCACAACAGTGTAAATTTGGGAATGACAAAACAAGTAGCTTGTTAGCAAGGTTTTTAGTTGTTGTTTTAGTAGAAAGCCACTTTTTGTTTTGATCTGACTGACAAGCTCAGCAGTGAAAAGCAAAAGATTCTTTGTTGTACTTTTTTTTTTAACATACCGCTTCTGAAATTGAGCTTAGTTCAAAATATTAAAGGTACATAAAGTGTCACGTGTTGTTGTTTTTCAAAGGGTGTATTAATTTTAAGACCGAGGATCAGATTTTGTATGTTCTTAGTTTTGAAGTTTGTACTTACTTTTACCAGAACTGTATACTCACAAACCAAATCCCCAAATCTCTTTTTATATCTATCTACTTAATCCTAATCCACTGGAAGCAGAGGGTCTGTACTGCGGCAAACTGTCTATTTTTAAAAGTGACATATTAGTCATCTCTTGGGGGAGTAGCATTGTAATTTATGGAATTCATGAATACCAAGCTGTTGTGCTTCCTTCATGTTTACCCCCACCTTCCTCTTCTTCGCTCCCATGTGCTTCTGAGCACACTCTACTATCTGGATAAATTCAGATAAACTCAAAAAGGCAATTAGAAAGGATTTCCATTTCTACCCCTTAATAGGACGTTTCAGTAGATGCATAGATTCATAGCTAAACAAGTCTTACAATTATTATTGTCAGAATATATTTTTATTCCAGTCTGCATGTTTAGCAAGTTAAAAAAAAAAAGTCAGTTTAGGCTTCCTTCATTTCTGTTATCACTAAGTTATCCCATTTCAGATTTTCATAGGTAATCCCAGATTTATTCTTGAAAATAATCAATTTGTTCAATTGAAGTAAAACCTTTCTATGGTTATAGTTATAGTGTTGAACCCCCCCCATCATTGCTATTCCCTCTGCAGTTTATAACAACAAATATTTCACTGAGTAAATGTACAACAATTCCACTCATTTTATACTCATTACACTCTAATTGCATCAAAAACACAACCAAGAGGACATTTTCTACAAATACAAAGTTATAATAAAATGGAGGACTGTGACTCAAAACCTTACAAATATGACTTACACAAAAATAGAAGGTTTTGTGAACAGAGCATTTAAAGTCCAGTTAAAGTTCTCATTTACGTAAGACTGAGAGAGCTACTAAAGCTCTGAAAAAAGTAAGGGAGTCATCTGACCACACTCAAATTCTTCCATCACATACTAACCAACTAGAAGACCAAAGAGCAAAAGATAGAAAAGTGGGGAAAACAAAAACATAGAGAAGAAGCTCAACCATCTGGATTAAAACTAAGTAACTAAATGGACACACCACATTCCCATTACCTGAAATGGAATGCTGTTTCAACTGCTGGAATCTAAATAAAAAGGTGAACTTTGTCCTTTGTTCATTCAACTTGTAAATGGCTTACAGCCTTCTGTTTCTTAACTGCCCTATATGGACAAATGGATATTTGGCATTTTACAGCATCCTTTAGGCCCATCAATAAATAAAGCTGACACAAATAAACAGATAAATAAATAAATATGAAGAGCCTAGCAAATGGGCATCAGTCAGCATTAGTGATGGAACCATGTCAAGCAAAATCATGCCTGACTGGAGGGGGGGACAGCCTGAGTGCAGGCAGTATTCTTGCTGATTGCACACTCAGTATGTGCATCTATTTGTGTTCATGGAAGTGTTTCTATGTGCAAGAGTACAGGGACTTCACCGTGGTTTTTGGCTTTGTGCTTCATTTAACCCTCACCATCATTTTTTGCTTTCTTTCAATCTTTACTACTGTCACTACTCATACATCTTTCCATCACTGCACAATTTACCCACTTCAACTTACTGATGACTTTCTATTTTATTTTTTCTTCCTCACATGGTCTTCTCTTTTCTTTCCACAGTGACATATTTTACCCTCTTTTTGTGTTTCAAAAATAACTTTCATTTTTTTAATACACAAAAAGCAGATTTCTTTTGAATCATTAAGTTACACTTTGAAGTACGTGTTAATAAGTTTCCAATTTGTCTAAGTTAGGTCAAATTATTGGATTAGTCCATACATTCATGAAAAACAAAAAACTGTGAAGGTGAAAGTATTCACATCTTACTAATGGTGTGAGGAAAATATTGCT
>JAOXNZ010000221.1:21567414-21578922 GCA_028566095.1 Kryptolebias brasiliensis
AATTAACTGTGAACTTCAAATAAATTTCTAAAAATAAAAAAACACATTATTCGGTATTAATTAAAAAAATAAAAAATAAACTGTTTCTACCTAAAACATGACGACAAAGCTGCATGCAGAACATTTACTTGGCAACAAACTTTTGAAGGTGGAGAAAAGTGGATGCACTTTTCTCTGTAATTGTCTCTCATTTGTGAATATTCTTCCAGTGCAATAAAGTCGTCCTAATACAAATCCAGCATATGAGACTGTCAATCAAATAAGAGGAGAGCAAGCATGCAAAACAGTAATAGAAATTAATTTGTTTGTGGAGCCTGCTGTATGAGTGTCTTTTTGATTGATGTGCCATATGTCATAGAAACAAAGACAGAATTGGAAAATGAAAACAGAAAACTTTTTTTTTTTTTTTTCCATAACTCACTTTTGTATATACAGCACCCAGCATGCTGGAGGAGACGCTGAATGGACGACATAATCAAACTTTAACTGCTGTGCTGCATTGTGCATTAACTCCCTTGTGGGTGTGCCTTTGAGTGTGAGTGTGTATGTTTGAATGTATGTGTTTTAAATCAATATTCAGCCTGAGGAGAGTGTACCAGGCCAAGACCCTCTGGCTAAAGATGAGCTGCTTGGTGATGATGAGTCTAAAGTACATGCAGTACTTTGGGTCCTGGCCATCAATTTCTTAAGTATATTTGATATTACACCAAACTAAATTTTGTCTTTCTTTATCCTGACTCTACTTTGCGTTTACTATGTTTATTCAACACCCCTACTTGCTTTCTTGTCTTGTGTTTCCAGACCTTCCAAATCTGTATATTGTATTTCACATTTCATTGTTAAATTTGCATTTGATGCAGAAGTGTTTTGTAGTGTATGTGCCAAAATAAACTACAATTAAGCCCATGGGGGACTTGCTTTTCCCGCTTAAGCTCTAATCCAACATGCCCATACTTATCGCTATGTCCCACATGTGCACTTTTACTCTGTGAAAATGATGCCCAACAATGTGCCAGTCTGCCACAATCACCTGTTACAGCAGCAAACAAAGGCTGGCATAGGCACTGGCAGGCCCTGCAGCCAATGAGCAACCACGTGTAATGACGGGGGCCATGCATATGGATGAGCATGGCGGTGATGTGGATGATTGACAAGAGAGATAAACAATAATAACAAGGAAGGCTAGCTCGAAAGACTCCTGTGAGACCTGGTGGAAAGGTTGTTGCCATGGCGAGCTGAAGGGAAGGAGTGAAAAGCCAAAAGCTTGCAACACTCGTGTACAGTAGACAATCTATTTATTATGCATTTTGATTTCATGCAAAATCCTAAATGACTGACTAAAAAGCTACAAGATTCCCCCTTCCCCTGACAGCAACAGACTAAGGCAATTCACCTTTTATTTAAGCATTTAGAATCATCATTCAAGTTTCAGTGCAATAAGACAGACTGTACAAGATATGCAAAGAGTGAAGCATTTCAATGTGTTAAATTTACAAAATAAGAATAAAAAAAAAAACAATTCAAACTAAATATTTGTAAAAAGTATAATAGTTATGATCTAAGGCACAGGTGTCAAACTCCATTCCTCGGGGGCCGCTCTCCTGCATGTTTTAGATGTGTTCTTGCTTCAAAATGCCTGGTTTAAATGAATGACTTCTGGAGAACTTGGTGATTGGTGAGGAGGTAATTAAACCATTTGAATCAGGTGTGTTGTAGCAGAAAAACCTAAAACTTCCAGGACAGCGGCCCTTGAGGCCTGGAGTTTGACACCCTTGATCTAAGGTAATTTACCTATATGAAAAAATAAAAAAAACTAATCTAGTAACTGAAGGTTTATCAAGGTTTGTTACATTTGGCCAAGCTCGGCCGCCTAAAAACTCTAATAAATCTTCTTGATTATAACACACAACTATAAGCACAAGCACTAAAACCAGCACACCAAAAGGTTAAATTTAATTAGTATATATGTAAAAATATGACAGGATGATAACAATAATATGACTTTGAGGGTCAGGGGGAGAGTATAATATGACTGAATAAAACATTTTATATATAATATCTGCTGCCAGTGAAGGTGGCATGAGTGCACTTGATGAAAACCTGTCTATATTGTATTCTAGAAAAATACATTTTAAATCAATGAAAACAGAACATAATGATGCATAACATTGAAAAGAAAAAGGGCTTTTATTTTGTTTTCTGTCAATCACTACTCAAGGCTCAAGTTGGTGAAATTTATGTCCAATCAACATTTAGTCTAAATATACTGTAAAATATTTGTAGCATAAGAAAGACCACAGAAACGCACTGATGTGACCTTTATTCCATTCATTTTTTAATTCAAATTTTGCAGTGTATTGTTTTTAACGTAGACATAGGTCTCTTAGAAAAATAATGGCATGAAAACCGTATGCAACATTTTACTTCTAATGCTAAATCAGACAAATGAATACAAATGTTTCCTATAGTTTGCCTAAAAGCCCTAACAGTGTAGGTCAGCCAGTGAGTAGTAAAGATGGCGTGCACACAATGACTCATTAGGACACGCTGAGTTTAAATACAAGAGGAGCTGGACACTTTCTTTCTGCAGTTCTTTGATATAGGGTATATGCACACAACAGGGCAATACTAATTACAAATGAATAGCAGTGGAGCTCTGTTACTCATTAGCCTTTCCTTTTGAAAGAAGATGGGGTAATATAAAATACATTGGCAGACATTAAACATTAAGAAGCCACTCTGATATTCTGCAAAACAAGCCCCCTGGGGCATATCATGCACTGACGAGATTTAGCTTACCACACACACCAAAAACTGAGTGCTAAAACATTTAGTGATGACTCTCTCATTTCAAGCAGTCAGATCACATGGCTGAGTAGGGTAAGGGGAGAAAAAAATAAAAATAAAAACAATGTTTTCACTAAACCTATAAAATCGTTAACATGGTTTTACTTAAGTTTACTTTCAGTGTAAAATACTCTGAAAATTATAACTCAGACGCATAATTTAGAAAACTTATTTACTTTAATTGCCCCCAACTTACTGCAGTTCAAGCAGTTTTTTGCAATTCTGATATGACTCACATTGACAATGAGATTCTGACAAAATTGATATACTGTATTGTGCAACCCCATTGTAGTCAGAAAGGAAAATCCCAATTATTGACACTTTATAACAAAAATCTATTTTATTTGTGGTCATTTAAGTTGCACAAAGAACATTTCAGTCATATTCATGTCTACAAGTAAAGGATAAAATAACATGTTGATGTTTGTACCCATTTAAAACTTCAGTTATATATTGTGTATACCAATATGACTTCAACTGATAATGCACAGAAGGTTTGCCCCACTAAATAGGTTTTATTAATAAACATAAGCTCTACTCACTGTAGTCAATGCAGTGATGAGCCTTGATGTGACAAGATTAAATTACAAATAAAATGTAATTGGACATAATAAGGTACAGCTAAGGCTAAACTATATATAGTGCATACAGAACTAAGGGTGTTTTCCTGACAAAAGTGGAAAAGGCTATTAGAGCTAAAATTGCATTTTCGCCTAAAGGGAGCATTAGAAGATGGTACAACATGTACTGCAGACAACTTAATTTATACACTAATCACAGGGAACAGTTTTCTAAAATGTGCCAATTAAGCAACAAGGGAATGCAAGGTAGTCCAGCAGAACTATTGTACAAGAATACGAAGGAAAACATGGCAAGAAAAAGAAGCAGCGCAGAGAGCTATGGGAGTATATTTGCAAAGCATTAATCTAAATGCCTAAAAACCAATACCACTTAATCCCCTCTACTGTAAGTAAGAAATCTTCTCAACAACACCTTTGGACACAGTTCCTCTTAGAGATGCCAAATCACGAGTAATGCAAAAATAACATTGTCAGCCAGTTGAACTCATTTTGAAAAATTTCCTGCAACCATTGCTACAGCAGAAACAGATTTCCAATAGTGTTTTATTGTTCAGATTGGCAAGCTTTCTGCTAATTTTCTGCTACCTTGAAAATAAAACTAAATAAAACTATTCTGTCATAAAACATCTCAAGCATTAGAGACAATTTTTTTGAAGGAGGACATAATTTAACAGATGAAAGACTTAATTTAAAATATGACAAAACAAAAACAATGTATTTTACATTACTAATAGTGCTGTATAATTCTATTACAGTGTTGGTAATAATCCAACCATGGATATTTTGGAATGAACAGAGACTGCTGATGAAACTGTTATTAAACATCTAGAAAATTAAAAAGTTGTCTACTTTAAAACATTTCAGAAGGATACGTTTGGAAGCTTTAAAGATATAAAACAATGCACATAATGTTTCAAATAAGAAACAAAGTTTTCCTTTGCAATCAGTTTATTACATCAAAGTCACCCCTCATAAGTATTTCTACATGTGTACAATTTGATCAAAATATAAGCTTATCAAGTTTGCAAGTGCTTATTATTAATCTGGGCAGTGTTTGGCCTCAGTCTGTTCAATTGGCAAGGACTTTAAGATCATGGGACCAAGTGCTATTGTTATGCTAGTAAAGCCATCACCCTGGAGCAAAGAGGCTGTGAGGGACTCTTGGAGAAATTCAAACACCAAAGGGGAACCAGCTTAAATCAATAACAGCAAGGTTATGTGCATACTTGTGTTGTGATTTAAACAATACAAGTGAGGAAAATAACGCACACAGCCAGGATACCAGCAAAAAAGAACTTGGGGACAAGTTGTCCTGTAATGCCAAACTACACAATGCAACCAGGGCCCTGAAGCCCAAAGCACACAGGTTTGACTCTCTTTTCTCACAAACAAGGTCCACAGGACTCTTCCCTTGCTGATACTGTTGCCTACCAACAATAGCAATGAAAAGCTTTGTCAAGCTGTCAGCTCTTTAAAAGCAGACGTTTGCCAGGCTTTTTAAGGCTCTACCTGTTCTGGTGTGTATTGTTGTCTTTCATTCTTCTCTTCATCTCATTGTTATACAACGTAGGGTAGTGGGGTGACTAAAGTCTTCTTAAATTTGATGAAGCTGACCTGATACGTGCAAGTGACCGCTGTTCAACTGCACTATGAATATTGTAAACAAATGAGAAACAGGGACAAAGTAAGTGTGAGAGAGCAATAGATTGGATGTAAATGTGTGTTTTCACATGTTCAATAAGCTATTTATTGTTCAGATGATAAATGCCATAATTGTACAAGGACAAGAAGACAGACGCTATCCATTTGCATGTAGCATATCTATGTTTGTATGCTGGGTGATTGGAGAAAGAAATAAGTGTGGAATAGCAAGGAATCATATAAAGAATGGATGAATGGTGAGCGCCAAGACTGTCTGCCAGCATTCATGGATGTGTACATCATCACTGAGGTGTTGATGGGCCCTAATGCAGAATAAGGAGAGCCAATCAGCTCCTATCTATCCACTCTGCCAGGGTGACACATCGCAGGGATACTTCAAGGCCAGCACATTGCCACATTCTGCTGACAAATCATTACATTAGACATGTCACGAAGAAGGAAGATAATAAGATTGAGTTACAGAGTTTTAGATACATCATGAACAACCCTCGCTTCCTCAGTTCTTCCCATTCTAAGCATTCCTTCCATTTATCAATATGCAGCTGGACTGTCATGAACCAAATTTCAATGGTTTTGTAGTAATTTATTTCCCTAAAATTCTACACGAACAGTTAAAACAGACACCAATAACTACATGGGATTGACATTGTCCACGAATACAAATGAGCTCTATGGAACTGCTTGGAAAAGTTGTCCTATTTTCAATGTTGGAGTGTTTATTTTTGGTAACAACTTGTATACAATGATACAAATAAATACATTTATTATTATTATTATTTTCTTCTTTGTAAGCTTCATGAAGTGTGTACTTTAATAGGCTACAACAATAAATAAATAAAACTAATAAGATAACTAAAAGTAATAAGATTTGTTGTCATTAAAAAGTTTCATTTATTCAGTCTTACAAACTGTAAAAAAAAAACATACGTGTTACTTTTTTTAAAATGTTAGGTATTTATCTCACCATTTTAACTGCATTTCCCACAATTCCTTTAGTACCAAATGCAGTCTGCATCAGTGAAAATGTAAAATGGCTCTGATTGACAATTGCAGTTTCAGAAATGTTACATCTCCTGACTAGCACTAAAGAGGTTGATTCCTGATGGAACTATCCAACCACTGAAAACATATTGTGATATGCTTCTTATTATTTTAGGTGCATTCACTACTCCTAAGATTAACAAGATGGTAAACTCCTTTCTTTTTTATTATTTGCCAAGCCATCAATTTGCACTTGTTTGTATGTGTGCACATCTGTCTGTGTGGATAAATGGTGATTGGCGTATGGCTGAAAGTGGGTGGTGTGGGGTGATTAATCAGCGTAATGAGAGTAGATGAGCAGTGTGCAGATGGAGCCCACACTCAGGACTGTGTCACCCAGCAGGAGGTCTCTTTGCTCCCCTTCTGAGCCTCTCTATAGTTTTAATACTGGCTGTAACTGTATTTCCCTGGCATGTGTCGCTTCCTTCTCTGCCTAATTCAGGAGCTCATTTCTGCATCATTTACCTTTATAATCACCTCATTCTTATTTCACCAGGACAGAAGTATACAGTTAGCTATGTTTCTGGGTAAATAAAAATTACTCACGGTGGTTTTGCTTTTCTCTCTTGCCAAACAAATTTTTACAGTGATGTGTGTGTGTACCAAATGGTGTTTTCTGTCAAAACCATTGGCCAAGTCCTTTAACCTTTAAATAAACTATGTGAATAAATGTGAAAACACAACATATTTCCTTACGTATCATTGATATATTGGGCATATTTAGATATAAACAGGAACAAATACAGTCTATGAAATAATAAAGTTCAAAACTATTTAAAATTATTTGATGATTTATTAAATAGTCACATATGTATTTTATAAAAATGACAACATGAGAAAATACATTTTTTATAAAGTACAATATTTATTTATGAATGTATGGAAAATGTTTTCCACCTCCAGTATAATTTAATTCTAAATATTGAAAAGAAACACGCACACTCTCATGTGGAAAGTCTATACAAGAAGAAGCTGGGCTGATAAATACAAAACTATACAAAAATGCAAAAATGACATTGGAAGCAAGTAAAGCATAACAGGGACACATATTCCAAACAGGACCCTTCTGCTCCGATTAGTTAACTCAGTTGGTCTTCTCACCTCCCTGTGGACTTGGTGACATTAGCTTGATTCCCAGATGCTTTTGCTGACTCACACACTTGCTCTCATAGGCCTCCCTCTTTGTTACCAACCTCACTGCCCTGCTTCACATTTATTAAAGAAAGAAATGGGGGTGGAAAACAGCCACAATGAAAAGTCCCTCAAAGAGCTTGACAAGCTTGCTTGCATGAGGAAAGAAATTTGTTTCTGACTAATGTTTGCCACCAGTAGGCAAGGGCCAGTTTCGAGGAAAAACACAATATCATTAAAAAAAATTTAAAAATAAAATAAAATAATGATTTCAAAAGAACTTGTGCTTTTTGTCAAACCATTTGTGCAACATGCGCATTTGTCTAACTAGTCAAAGCTAAAAGGTGTCGAAACGTCCAGGCAGTGCCCAGCGTAGAGTAATAGTCTCACTTCACCCACCAGTTGTTGCTAACAGTTAACCAGCTCTGTATGATGGCTGAAAGAGGTAAACTGCAAAACAAATTTTGGATGTACAAAAAAAAAGCCATGACTGATTTTACATCTACTTATGGAAATACCATCTGACGCTCTTTAGTGTTAGGTAAGAACACTGTCTTGGAATGAACCACCAATTTTCTGAAGCATGTAAACCATTACAAACACTCCACAAAATGTTTGCTATGAAGGTAGATTAGATAACATCTGCTTAGGCTTAACCCTCACCATACACTCAAATTTTACTAAGTGGAGAGAAGTACTTACATTGTCTCCAATTAGTATTTTCTCTTTACCACCATAACTATAATTTAACTGGTTTCATTTGTATATTTTTGTATTCCACTACCATGTACAACTGTCCAAAATCACTTAAATAATTTATTGTTACATGTCTAAAAATGAATGAAAACAATCTTTTACTTGACCAGTGGTGTGTTGAGTGTTATACCATATATAAATGTGCATCGATGCAGAATACAAATAACACATAATATAATGTTATTTGATAATTATTTGTGAGATAGTATTTGTGTTTTAACATTAAAAAACAGTTATATACTGATGAAATTTCTAATTCATTACTGTGCAAATTACAATGTTATAATTGTTAAACATCAGGATTAGATCATAACATGATCAACAACAACAACAATAATAATAATAATAACAATAATAATAATAATAATATATTAGCGCAATAATAACACTACTATGAAACTGGTATTTTGGGGTTTTGGTTGTCATTCTGCCAGGATCACAGACCAGTTCATGCCTAGCCACCAGTTCTATTGCAAACACTGATTCACATCTTTATTTTCTGCTATCAGTATTCTGATCAAGGTCAGTTTAATAGCAGCTGTTTGATGGTGTGAATGTGATGGAGTGCTTCTTCCCTGTGTAACTTGTGCAGACTACATTGTACCAATCCAGCCATTTATCAGGTGCTGTGTGCAACAAGGGCCAGGTGGGGATTGGCTGAAGACACAACTCTCCTGCTGGCAGATATAAACTATAGAAAGGCTGAAGGTGAAAAAAAGGTCAACACCTTAACTTCCTTTCTCTTTCACAAAGGTGCGGTGTACCATCTCATAATGTACACTCTGTATGTTGTGCCAGATTACCTATTATGTCTATTAAAGGTTATCAGTGCTCAAAATAATAGCCCTGTACTGCAGCCCTCCAAATGGGCCAATCTAAATATATATTGCCTCTCCACCTGATACTGGTGTCTATGATCCAAGCATTGGGAGAGAAGTAGATGAGTAGCTATATTAGTCTTTATTGATAGGCTATGTGGGAATGGACATGGGGAATATAATGGGACAAATTAAACCTGTTTTACTAAGACCTCTAGACATGAAATCAACACTTTAAGGATCCCCATTGCTGGTCGTAAAAAATACAACCATTGTGCACACTCGTGCACATAGAACAATGCATCACTGCCAAGACTTTATTAAAATCAAATCTTCAATTTGTAATACACCCCTGAGGTCTACACCTCCTACTGATGAAATGAAACACAAGCAGAAGACAACCAGACTGCTTCAGTCACAAATACAGCACAAGAAAGACTTAGTTTAATGCTACCCAGTGATGCATCTTCACCTCAAACTCCCCCGCCCAGTTTTCAATTAATGCTTACTGAGACACACAAAAAATTAAATAAAATGAAAACAAAAACAAGTAGCCTTTAGGAAGCTCATCAATCATGGTTTAAGACAAAAGCAAGAGAGGAGGAAGGTGGAGCTGAAGAGACTTTGCCAAGCCTTGTCCTTCAACATCCATTATAAAAGGATGAAAAGAGGGTCTCTGCAGTCCACATGTGGATGAAAAGACTACCTTGTACCAAAAAACAAACCATAGCAGGTTTAAAATAGGGTCACCAACCTATTCACCAAACACATCAATTCAAAAAATATCTCAGATGAATACGCAGGGAAATTTTTTTGTTTGTTTGTTCTCACATATACCACACAAACCTACATGCATGAAAGAACAATTTCACATTCTCCTGTGTGTAAAAATATGTCTCTGTGTATGAGAGTGTATCTGTCTCTGTGTTTGTGAGTGTGAGTAAAAATGCTAACGCACTACAGCAAACACCAGTCTTACCTGGATGAGTGATTCGCTCAGTCTTTCTTCGTCTACCTGCAGCACAATGTCACGGATCTCTTCATAAGGCAGGCGGAACGAGCCCAAGAAAATTGCTGTTGTGATGTAGAAAGAAGAGAGTTATTTCCTGTCTTTTTTATTAGACTGCAAGGTTCAAAAAGACATTTGGCACTCATCACTTCTCAGATAAAATGATCACAAACCTTACTTCCTACTTGGGAAAAAAGTGTCACTTTAATAAAAACAAAAGAGGAAACCATCAAGAATCACCTGTAAGATGTTAAACTAATTTGTTTTGAATAACCAATCTAAACTCAGAGAACTCTGAAAATATGAATATTAGGAAAATAAGAATAGTTATAGTCAGACTAGGCATATGTTATCTGAAAAGCAACGTGTTTTTGTTTGGGTGTATACCAAAAGGCATGCTGATTTTGCCTCAGGGGTAATGCCTAGTGGGTGTTTCACACTCCAGGTGGGGTGGCTATTGGAAATTGGAGCTGTTGGTGTATCCAGGTGGAAGTCACAGGTGGAGCTTTGGTAATGAGTTGGAGGAGAGTCATTCAACAGCTGCCATACAACTGCAGCAGTGGGACCTGATGTCTGTATTTGACATGCAATAAACAGAAAGATACTTCTTTTTTTGGTTCCTCATCATCAGTTCCAGTTCATAACACAAACTACTTAATCTGTTTACTAACTTTTTGAATAAAAAACCCACATATTACAAACCATGTCATTTTATTGTGTCGTGTTTTACCTCACTACATGTCATGTCAGAGTTCTGTGTCATCAGCTTGGACTTGTTTGGTTATTATCTAATTAAACCCAATCCCAATAGTGCTAAAATGGATAAAGTGCTACAGGGGTAAGATTGTTATTGTGGATTTTGTAGTCCAATTTGTTTTTACCCTTTAGCAAACCATGAACCTGCACATTCACCCACCAGGTTCAGTCACTGAGCTTTGTAATAAATTTATGAAACATACAAAGAGGGGCAGAGTATTAAAGTAAAAGTGTAGCCACCTGTTAGTCAACACAATAACTGTATTATGTTGGTTTTTTTGCTTCTTTTCTCAGTTACTGAAAAAGATATCACCCTTTATTTAAAGGGCTGATGTTCAAAATGCCACAAGACACAATGTGTTTTCACAGCCAGAGTTTATTCAGAATTGATGAATGGGTTTTGAATAATTTGTTTTGAAAATAAATGAAATAAAACAACAAATCTAAGTTAATAAAGGCTGAGTTTGGGGCATTTAGTTAAAATGAGTTTGAAGAGCATTTTCTGAAGCTTGCTTTGTCTCAAAGACATTTTAGAGTTTCGTTTAAAAACTGGAAACAACTAAACTTGAGTTTCTAAAAGCATGACAGATTCTTCATGAGGTTTTCCAAAGTATTGTAGCGGTTGCTGGGAGTACTTCCTGTTATTTTTCCCATGGTGCTTAGCGGCACGCTGTTATATTTTCTGTGACACTGTGAGTGAGATGGAAGTGTGTCAGATGTATCTGCCTCTGGTGTGCTATTAAAGTTGTTGTTTTTCTGCCGTTCAATTCTGGTGTCATTATTGGTGTTGATCAACACAAGGTTACATTATTATTGCTCTAGACATTATCATTCAAAAGCAATAGCTTGTTCATTTTTAGCTATACCACATTTAACTACACAACTAAAAGTAGCTTATTGCATTCAA
>JAOXNZ010000221.1:21586070-21596987 GCA_028566095.1 Kryptolebias brasiliensis
TGGTTGTGTTTCAAAATGTATTTTTTTTTTTGGGTCTTTATTAGGTCAAGAGTATAACCTTCACCACAAGTTGGTGCAAAAGTCAGTCAGATAAATTAACATAAAACAAGATCAATACTAAACAAATAAAAACATCCCCAAAATCAATAACTCTGAATATTGCCTTTGACTTGGGGCTTGGCATAGCCTTTTAACAAGTATATTTAATCTGCTCACATCTACGCATGACTGTTGTTTTCCCTCTCAAAGACAGGGAGTGTGGGAAGGCTCTGACTCTACCTCTTAAATTGGTCACGGAGATATGCTCCTGGGGGTAGTGAATGGATTGAGTCTGACACCCAATCAGTTCTAGGAAACCATTCTCTGGTTGCACCAAAGCAGCTCATTGTGACCCATTGTATTTGAGCGCTGGTGGGAAGGCGCTAGTTGATGGTCCAATCAGCTGCACCTGGTGCCTGATAAGACCCTGCCATGCAGCCCAACCTTAAGCTTTCAGGAGGCAACACTAAATGTAGACCTATGTCACTGTGACAGGAAGTGGAACAGAGATTTGAGACCAAGGCTGTTCTTTGGATAAATGGCAAAATTACTCAGGTCCCCATGGTCTGTATTACCTCTTAGGTGTTGAGATACATAAGACCCAGCCTAAACAAAAAATCAAGTTTATGCTTGAGGAGCCTGAAAAAGTTAGGGATTTTAAGATGTCCACCTGTACAGTCAGTTGCCTTTGCGGATGTTGAAAAGGACGTTTGTGAGTTGTGTCACACAAGAGTACTGATATCACATTTGCCCAACACTTTCAGAGAGATATGACCAGCCTAGTTTAGTGAAAGCAGAAAGGTAAAAATACATCAGCAAAGCCTAATTCATTACATTTGCACCCTGCACTAGAACTGACCAAGTATCTGCATGCCATTTATAGTGTTTATGACTGGAGAAAGAAAAAATAAAATCTTCAGTTTTGTGTGTGCAATGTCTGTCCTACGTTTGAGTGAATTTGACATGGTTGCATTTTAAACAGCTCTCAGCTTTTCATAAAGCACTGTTATTCTTTACTCCTATCCTATATATAATTAAGCTCATTTCTTTTTGCTTACTGAAAGAATGCTTATTTTTCTACTGTAAAATAAAAATAAGATGTTCAAGCAGGAAAAGAAAAACAATAATTTGCATTTTTACTACTGTCCTTTACCATCATTATTGTTTGAATAAATATCACACAGTTACAAACAGGTAGACAAAATGTAGTCAGCAGATCAAGCATAAGAACATGATCAGTGACAAGTCAAGTTAACAAAAAACATATCACATTGCAAGTAGGGTTTGTTGAGGGGAAAATGAGCATTTTGTCATCATTATGTGTTGTAAGTTGAGTAAACGAGTGTATATCAGAATCTGAAGAACTTAAAGATAGATCAAACTGAGAAGGCTCTGTGATTAGTTCATGGCATCTTCACAACTGCAGCAGTTTTGGGTTGTTCCTAAGCTCCAGTGCTCAAGATTTACTAAAAGTGATCCAATAATGGAAAACCAGTGAACCAGTAGGAGGGTCATGGGCAGGCTGGGCTCATTCATGCACATGGGGAGCAAAGGCTCAACCATGTTTTCTAATTTAGCAAAAGAAATACATTGGCTCTTTTTGTTGAAAAAGTTGATATTACTTTAGATAAGAAAGCAGTGTACCTAGTGTATCAGATTGTATTGTGTAAAGGGATGGGTAGCTTCAAATTGATCATAATGCTGATCCTTTTCAAAACTCTGCAAAAAACGGCACTGAGGGCATCAAAACTGGTGGTCCACAGCACGATAAAACACAAATTATGTTTGTTTGTTTTTTATACCATGTGATTAGTCAGCTTTCTCTGCAATGCTTGATTAGAAAAGCATTGTAACTATGGTACAACATTTGAGAAAAACAAGGTAGTATGGGTAGTGTGATGTTTTGGAAAATGTTCTGTGGGGAAGCCTTGAGTTCTACCTTGAATGTAGATGTTACCTTGACCCGTATTACCAACCTGCCCATTATTGCTAACCAAGCACACCCTTTCATAGAAATAATATTGCCAGATGTATATCATGATTATGTACCCTGAAAAAATGGTTCCAGAATGGTTTGCAAAACCCAACAATAGCTCAGGTGTTGACTTTGTTTTAAAAACTCCCAAATCTTAATCTAAAGAAAACTATGACTATATTGGACAAACAGATCCAATCTATGAAGATGAGAAATCACATTTTACAGAATCTAAAGAATTTGCTATTGACGGTTTGTTACCTAATACGACATGAAGCTTCAGAGATTGAGTGGGGTCAATGACTCAGGGGGTGAGGGGGTTGTACTGGTGGCAAAGGTGGGGCCGGCTACTCAATATCAGGTGGACCCCGAAAATGCAATTGATGCTTACATAATTTGAGCAAATTAAAGTTGTTGTTTTGTTTTTTTTTGTAAATTAAACAAGCAGGTGCATCTCAGCAAAGAGGTGCATGAAAGGTTGTCAAACAAGGAAAAGACATCCATGCTTATATGTTATTTTTTTAGGAAATGTGCTCAAGTATTATCTCTTCTTCTTGTGAAGGTTAACCGATAGGTTGATCCAATTTGTCTACTGAGGTGTGAAAGGACTTAAGAAATACTTCACATGTCTGTGCTGGAAAATGTCAAGGTTTCCTGAGAGATGAGGACAAGAGGAGGGGGAAATGACTTTTTCTCTAGCTGGCAGTTTGACTTTATGCTTGTTAGCACCAATAGGCTTATCCTTGGCAATCAACACAGGGACAGATATATACAGTGTAATTTTAAGCCCTGAATTGCATTAAAGACAGCTAGTGATACATCTGCCACTAACGTACACACAGTGTCCTTTCCATATATATATGCACAAAAAACATGCATCTAATTTAAAAAGCTAGAATTGGTTCTGTAATATTTAAAGCAGTAAAAGCTTCCATCAAGTCACCTCCAGATAACTATTCTTCACACAGCAGCAGAGAGGCATGTTCTGATGACATGAAGGTGTCAAAACAGACATGACCTGATTAAAGATGCACTATGTGGCATCTGGAGATAGAGTTAAGGCATAGTAAGGAACATATGAGAGTAACAAGAACTGCATTCAATTTTCAAAACCACAGCCCACCTGCTTCAATGTCTGAGTCATTTCTTTCTCTGTCTCTCCTCCATCTGTGGAGGTCTTCATGAATCTGAAATGAATGATGTAGACTTTGATGACAGAAAGAAGACTCCTAATTGTTAATAGGTTGAGTCTTCCCCACAATGCCATGATGCCCTTCAGTTACTGTCAATCATTATGTTGTTGGTTATCACAGCAGGAACATCACCTTAAGTTTATGCAGGAAGATCATTGGAAACTTATTTAATCATGTTTCTATGTACAATCCAAAAAAAAAAAGTTACAATGACAGCAGATTATATAGAATATTCCCCTTTTAATCGCAAATGTTTATTATTTTGTGTGAAGACAGAGTAATAGGTGTTAGAACAATTCCGTGTCTATGAAATCCTAACACCAAGGAAAACTAGTATATGTTACTGGCCAAAAGATGACCAAAAGACATAACTATATTAGGTTAAAAACTCTCAGCAGAAACAGAAGGTGAGCTTGAGGTGTGATTTAAAAAGCAAATAAACTTAAAATGCCACACAAAGATGACACATCTCATGCAAAACTGACTGTGTAATGCTTCTGTTATTGTGACTTTAAGATGATAAAAAAAATCTAGGCTACTAAAGCACACAGACTGACATTTTATTTTGTACAACACCATTCAAATTTCATTGTTTTGTTTTTATTTTATGTTAGTCAACGAGGAATAAAAAACAATCAAATCAAAAATAACGAATGACAACCAGAGACTTGCTTTTGTATGATAAAAACGGAAAACACTAAATGAAAAGGATTTGCTGGGGACTCAGCAAACCTGAAAACTCCAGTAGAATTCTTGTAGTGGAGTTTGGGCTTCCCATGGTGTTTGGGGCGCAAATTATTTAAGTACAGCCCACCTCCTAGTGGGCTGATTATGATGTGTTCAAGACCCGCTGCTGCCTCACTGTCTGGGTGAGTATTAGGTGATTCTGTGAGGATGCTGAGGCACAGAGTAACTCATGCTGTAGGTTTCCGAGTAAAAGGGAAATCTCCAACATACAGCTGACCTGGAGTTTTAGTTCCTGTAAATTACACCAGCAACTGCAATATTAGGAATCTTGATTTTACTCTCACCAACCTCTATTGTGCATTGTCTGGAAAATCCCTATTTGTTAATTAACTAAAAACCAATAACTCAAGTGACATAAGGTATTGTATATTAGCTAACTGTAGCAATTAAGTTAAAGAAAATGTGAGAAAAGCTTGCATTTTTATTTTACTATTTTTTTCCCATCCAGTCATTGGTGCAACGGGGAAGGGGAAAAAAATACAACCTTAAACCTAGAATAAATTCCATGTAATTAAAACAATGAAAAATATAGTATAATTTAGAATGTTAAGATCTAACAGTATAACAGCATAAGATCTAATAAATGTCAATGCCATAGGATGATCCCTAGAACATGTTCTCTTTTTCTCATTTGTAAGTTAGTCATCACCACAATATTTAGCCTTTTCCATTAACACATTATTCCTAATATTGGGACAAACCTGTTTTCCCTGGTACAACTCTTTGTCACTAATGGAAAAAAAATATTCATAAATACTGATAGAGTAAAAACATGAACATAAAAGTTCAAACTTTATAAACAGCCAAATATAGAATGCACACAAAAATCCCAAGCAAACAATATTATAGATTATTGTGACTTTTCAACATGTTTCTCTTAACAGTTTGATTTTGAAGTTGAATCAGCAGCAGATGTTTTTCTCCCGCCATGCAGTTGTCAAGTGAATTTTATGGATGCTCCAATTTTCCTTTGACATATTAACGCATTAGTGTGCACATGTTGAATAAAAAAAAAATCGCTAAATAAAATGTAGGAATACTGTAAAACGGGGGAAGGGGGTTGTTGTTGTTTTTTTTTACTACAACTGCCTAAAAACAAAGAATTGAGCTGAAATGTGTAAAAAAAAAAAAAACTGGGGAAAATACATTTTCCATGGTTCTTTTTTAATTGCTTAGTAAATCTTGAACAAAACAGATACAGGTAGTACCATTGGAGAACAAAATCTTAGGCTCTCTCACACAAGCACATTATTGCCTAACAAGGGAGAGCTGCTAAGCAATTAAAGATACTACCACTGTGCATCACTACATTCTGCTACTTCTAAAAAAAAAAAGAAAAATCACATTTCTATGCTTTTAAGATACCACTCTTGTGAAACCACAGAAACTAAAATACTGTCATTACAGCTCTAAAAGGCAGAGTTTGTGGTGCTTTGACATGTAAGTACATCACTTAAGTAATTTGGTGCACTGAATGGTTCATTCTCTTAAGCATCAGCCTCTGAACCGATGGGCTCCACTGGAGTAATGTGTCCATGTGAATCAACACATTTTGTAGATAAATGTGTGCTAACAAGTACTTCACACCGCCATGTGGAATGACTGGTTTATGTTGTAGTGCACACTTTGCTGTGATACATTCATTTAAAACCCAGTGTGGAAAAACAGACATTTCTTAAGTCAAACAAAAGAATAAGTTTTTACAACTTAAAAATGAGTAGCAATCTTGTGAAAAAGTTCTGTCTGTCTTGTTTTGTCTCCCCTTTTCTATTTTATAATTTACATTTGCTTGATTCCAACTTCTCTGTATAATACTGCAGTGACTCTAGAGAAAAGGTTCACCGATTATATCCCACAAACTATTACTGAATCTTTTTTTCTGATTAGGGGTTGTAGTTTTTTTTTTTTTTTTCGGTCTGCAATTTTATAAAAAATGTATTTTCTAGATGATAGTGAAATACTTGGCTGTGTATCATTGACTGTAAATATACAATATTCTTTATAATTTCCTACTCCAAAGTTTGTTCAAACCGAAAATAGTGATTATTAAAAGAACATGAAATATGATAGTACTCCATTAAAGTTGATTCCAGGGAAAAAATGATCAATTCTGCAACTTTGCTAAAAAAATACAACAAAAAAACAAAAAAACCCACAATAAGTCTATCAGATGCAGTCCTTTTCAGATGACAAATATACGTTGCATTTTTTTTCTCTCGACTTATACGAGTTCCTATACCACCCACAACCAACACTGTCCTCTAGGACTTCAATCCCCCAATCATTCTCCAAGCCCTCCGGTACTCACACTCCCCAAGGGAAACAAGCACCTGGCCCTGCAGTTTTATATTTCATTCAGGTGTACCACTACAGCATTGCACCAACCTGATATCCACGCATATTAAGTACTGTATTGGCATTCTATTTTTCAAATAGCTATTTTACTTTCAAAGTAGGCCACCACTGAAGGACAGAGCACATTTCCTGCCTAACAATTTTATAAAGTGGAGGATAAGCAGCCTCTATAACCTCTTAGGTTTAAGGTGTTTGCCTGCTTTTGCATGTTTTTCTTTATCTTACATTTTTTTTAATCTAAGAAGTTGGTTTTTTTTTAAGTATTGTTCATGCACATGTTTATATAACTATCATTATACGCAAAGATATTCAACTGTCCTTTCTCACATATTCCCTTAAATTTTACTCTTCAGCTCTACTTTACTCTCTCATGACCTCATCCCTTCTGTCTATTCTCTACATCTGTCGGAGGCTGTCGTCTCCTAATGGTAGCTGGAGGCTCACAGAGTATTCCCAGTGGCCATCGTGGCCCTCTGCCTTATAGGACTCCAAAGATTGAAAAAGCCCAGAAAAAGCCCACACTGACTTCATTTTCTGACACAACAAAGTGGAAAGTTAGAGAGAGTAGATAAATGTACCTATATAATAGTAACACAGACAACCTGCCATCACATATAACACTGTTTTATTGCTATGGTTACTTAAAGGATAGGTTATCTCTTGCACGTGACTCCCAGATCTTGTTTTCACAGAGGTAAAAACAAAATCAACAAAAAATGTAACAATTTTTTTATAGGCACAACTTCACATGCTAATAAAAACAACATTTACACATAGCTGTATTCAGCAGTGATTAGAGATGTCATTGTAAGTAACTTACCTAAAACTAATGTGTGATTTGCTGCTGAATGGGAAGGATTATTATAACATGACATCCAAACACTTTAGCTAACTCTAGACAGGAATTTAAGAAAAAAAAGGTGTTGGCTGTGCTGCTCACTTGTGTGAAAAAACTGTTTAAGATCAATTATATATTTTTTTGATATATACGCAAAAGAAACTTGTTAAAAAAGAAGCCTTCTTTTAAAATCCCAATATTAACAACAATTGTGGACAACCAACAAGCTGTATTTTTAAAGTCATGTACATTATTAAAGTAATAATATTCAGGTGAAATTTTATAGACACATAAAAATTAAGAAACAATTTTGGATCAAGGTACATATTTAACAAGAGTCATTATTCTACAAAAGAAGAAACTCATAACATGTATTACTATGTTTAAGCAGTTGTTTCCAGAAAATCCCTTTGGAAGCTGAGGTTAGGAAAAATACAAACAAAACCATCACTTGCCAGGCTTCTGGTATTAAACTGGTTCATCCATTGCTTCTTCTAAATATTAGGCCATCTTTACCTGAGACACTGTTTGGACATTACTTCATTTATTCTCCTTGGGTGTAAAATCTGCACTGTTAAAAATAAATCACTATGTCCTGTATGCCTCAGACCTCCCACTAGCTTGACTGACTAGAGAGGTTGTAAACATGATGGGCACATTTAACTCATAAGAAATACTAGTCACACTTAACAGATACAGGTCTGCATTATTTATCTAATCTGCTGCGGTTCAAATCCTGCAGGAGGAATGATTGCACTTTCCCAGCAAGTGTAATACTATCACACTCTCTCCCAAACATGACAGCTCCCACAGATTTCACTTCTTCTGTCCATCACTTGAAACATCTGGATTCATTTTAGAAGGTCAGGGCTAGTGAAGCAGAAGCTGTCAGTAGAAGTTGTCTTGATGTATGTCATGAAATGGAGCAAAGAAATGCCACCCTTAGACAGACCAGAAAATAACTTTTCTGTAGATAATATAGGGACTGAGAGACCTTCTGCAGAGATAAAGGTGTGGGTGAAATCTACAGACACCAAGACACATTAAATGGATATAGAAAATAAAACCAATGTGGGTAGGAAAATAAGTATTTTTAGCTGAATATGAAGCAACTTTTTCAGTGACTCAGAATTCTAAAAAAAAAATAGCATTATTAATCTCTATATTCTAAAAACCACAGTTGACTAGATAAAATAAGATTTAATAACTTAATGAAACTGAATCCTTACGCACTCAAGTAAATTAGTGCAAAAATGTGACAAGACTCTACTATTTTTCTGCACTTAGAGATCCTCCAGGTAAAACAAGTTGCAATTTCAAAGCCCCTTACAAATATAACCCCATTTTGTTATGAGTATCTTTATTAGGTGTGTGCTTTTGGGTCCTAGCTCATTTCTTTAGGGGCAAACAAAAGTAAGCGAAGCATCAGCTCCACAGTCCCTCCCACCCGTCTCACGATGCCAATACTTCCCTCCTAACTCCCCTTCCTTTCTTCTTCCCATTCTTCAATCCCTCCTCCTGGATTAAGAGCTCTTAATTTTCACTAATTACACAAACTCATTTCTTTTTCTTCATGTATCGGCATTTCTCACTGTTTTTCTCACCAAGGGGCTCATAAACACATTGTGAAACAGGGTTTAATAAGACTGCCTTGTGAGAGTTTAGGGCCTTTAATGGACACAGGGCTTGTTTGATAAGTCCCCACTTCATCACACACTTTATTAATTAAAGTTTATATTACATTAGCAACAAAGTTAAAGTCATTTGCTCCTCCATAATGGTTTCATGTAGCCGCATATCTATAGACAATTAATTGGAGCTTTGCCTCTTCATTTGCATTTTGCCCTTGTTTGACAACAGTGGGCTGGGATTGCAGTTGGGCAAAATAATAAAAGTAGAAGCAATACTGAACAATAAATCTAGAATTTTTAGAAGCTTGACTGCACTAGCAATTTTAAAGTGTCAGCTAACTTGCAAAGACGTGGAAAAAATAAAACAAACTCCATTGTAACTGTTGCAAAATCACAACTGAAAAAAAAGTATGGCAGAAAGTTGTGTTTCCAATTGGTGCTAGCCTCCAATGGCTTTGGGCTGTTCTTTGTCACCAAATCTGTCATTTTCATAGATAAAATTTCAAGACAGAGGCAGATGGAGAACGTTACATACAAATTGGAGACCATACTGGCTCTTCAGAGCTCTTCTCAGACATTATACCTCTGTTGGCTTTTTTAGATTGTGACAAAGCACGAACTATAAAAGATTCTATTGAAAGTAGTTTTGATAAAAGTAAACACGTTTCTAGTGGCCTTTTGTTGTAGGCAATGCAGATTGCATCCTCCAGATTAAAGAAATACTTTTCTCTGACAAGTTTGTGTTTATGTGATGTGTTCACAAGCCACAGCATAATGCTGTGAGCAACTGAAACAGTACAGTGTAAGCAGTGATGAGCAAAAAAAAAATGCAAAAGGTGCTATATTACTGTGGACCATTTACTACTTACATCAGCAGGACCACTGATGTTTCTGCAAAAGCCACAAACACATTCAGTCACCTCCTTATTCAGACATGAACATGTTCCAGATTCAACTTGGTCACAATAATTGCAATTATTTACAGAAATTCAAATCAGCTTGATTATGTAACATAACAGACCCAATATGAGAGAAAAGGAAAATTATTCCAAGATTTTCTAGCTAAACACAGTAAGAGGATATGTGCATCTGACTTCACCTGTCGGTTTAAATGTAACTGTTATCATTGTATATACCATTTGGTCTAAGGACAGATATAGTATATTTTCTGGGCTACAGATACTATGTAAAAGTATACAGTGCAAAACACTAAGATTCTGGGGGGGGGGGAAGCTTTAGCATATAAGGAGGAAAAGGCAAACTGACAAACTGGGAGATTTTCTGAAGCCCTGAGAAAATGGACACTCCCCAGTATCCCCCAGTCATCTACCCACACACTCATCATGCACATTTTGTGTGTGTTTGCACTGAGAAAGCAGATGATGTAGGAGGCAATGCACAGGAGACAGCAGGAGAGCAGAAGTGCTGTGGCCTGTCAGACATAATGAGTAAGCAACAATACACACAGTAATTGTGCTCAACTCCAGGGACCCCCTCTGCATGTGGTTGTGGGGACATTGGTGTTTATGTCTACAGGCATTTGTGGGTTTGTGTCCAAGTGTGTGTGTGTAGGTGTGTGTGAGTGTGCGTGTGTGAAACACCAAGTACAGGCACATGCAGAAAGCAATACATTAAAAGAAAAGAGGGCACATTCAGGGCAGCTACACAGAGTGAGATTGATGGGAACAAAGACGGCTATAAACACTCTGTGTTGCATGTTGATTGTGTGAAATATTCAAAGGCACACAGTGTTCACATTTGTGCAAATTTTATTGTGCGATATAAAGTTTGCAACAACTTTAAAATGACTTAGGCACAGATAAATGCATTCCCCAAAACATCAATGTGTTGAAATGAAGCAACAACTTCTTTTTAAGCTTAACAAGCAAATATATTACATAACTAGGTTTTCTGTTCAACTGATAAAATAAACAGAAAAACAAAAACAAAACTAACATAACATGCATTTTCTTTTTTATATTTTTTCTTTTAAAGTTTAATTAATTTATCAAATGACTGATTGTACTCGTTTAATATGCCTTTCAAAGCAAAATTCTTAAAAAGCTTGTTTAAAAGATTTGTGATTCTCCCTTCAGCCTAAAAGTAGATTGGCCACTTGGAAAAAAATATATATTTAAA
>JAOXNZ010000221.1:21626421-21641153 GCA_028566095.1 Kryptolebias brasiliensis
AACAAAGATAAAAAAAATAAAAAATTTTGTTTCAGAGATGATATTTATTTTCGAAGAGGCAGTTTTGATGAACATTACATTCTATCTGAAGGAACATAAAAGTTAGCAGGGTGCAGACTTGGGAGGCTGTAAGCGGCAGGTATCAAAGGCAGCTAATATTCAGAGGGCTAAAGTTAAAGTGCACTGTGATAGCCAGAATGGCTCTCATCTGAGAAGAGAAGATTAAAATCAGTGGGACATCACAGCAAAGCAATATGAAGTGGGAAAGGGAGGAAATTTCTCTCTCACGTGCACTCACTCGCTCTCTCACACAGATGAACACACATAATATATCCTCCTACAATAAACTAATTACTTGTCGTTAATATTTAAGAGCTTAATTTCCATTCATATGTAATATATTAAAAACGTGCAGGGACAAGCAAAGAAAAGGGCTGACCCTGAGATATTCACAGTGGGCTAACTGTTCCAAACAGAGAGAAATGAACATCAGGGTGTTTTGTGTTTTATTGAGACAAATGTCTCCTGCCTGCACTAGCAATTAATGGCATCCTCTTTTAAATATGGAAAATTGCACACTTTTAAGCCCTAAATACAGAAATGAGTGTTTGAAATATACCAGACTTGTAACTATTCTGCAAAATACAGCCTCTCCTCTAACCTGCTTCTACCCTTACATGCATTGATGACGGTTTGCAGAATGGGTGATCTTGATTGTGGAAGACCAAGTCTGTTAAACAATGAGCCGAAAAAATGAGAGTGTGTGTCTTTTACTGTACAAGGCTGGCAGTAATGCCAGATGGACCCCCATCATGTCCAAAAAGATGATTTTAGAGGCAAGCAAAAAAAGCTTAGATAGGAAAAAAGAAAAGGATCAAGTTTACAAAATAAGAGCCCGGGATGTAAAGAGACTAAGAAAGCTGTCTTAGCGGGGTTCTCTTTTCTTAATTAGCACAATCAGTAATAAACAGCTCTATTCTCCTGGGATAACAAGGCAAAACTATCAAACCTAACTTCACAAAATGTTGACATAAAGAATATCTAAAGCTTATTATTGTACATGCGCCACCAATTCAAGGCCGGCTATTCCAGAGTGGGCTTTAGTGTCTCTTGAGCTAAGCTTAAATTCATTAAACAAAAGCCCTTATTTAATTATATCTAAAAAGGCAGAACTTCAAGAAGATTTTTTTTTTCTTTCAAGAGCAACTAGCTTTTATAACAATGCATGTTGTGAGTAAATTAATAAAGCTTAACAGGATTATTATATTTTGACTAGCACTCACTGTTGCAACAGATGCTGCAGTGCTTCAAAAGCCAAAACGTTCCCATAGACTCATACTGGTAAGTCACTAGAAAGGCACAGTTTGCTGGTCAGCAACAGTTTTCATGACGTAGAGGTTGCAGAGTGCCATGTGAGGTGTTGACCATACATGGGTGTGTTTGATCCAGCGACCAGGTCAATCCTGATGTTAACAGTTATTAGGCGACTTATTAGGGGGAGTCAGAGAGGCAGCTAAACCCCCCACTGATTCCATCATTACTGCTGTTGTGGCAGGGTCATTACCACCCTGCTGCTGGGGCTTTGTAGTAAGGATTGAGAGTCTGCCGGTGTCTCCTCACCACACTAGCTTGGTGGAGAGAGTTAATGTGTGGGGTTGAGCTGGAGTGACAGGAGTAAAGGAAAGCAGGTGTCAGAGTGGGCAAAACTACTGAAGGATTTGATCAAATCCTCTGGTATGAAGGTAGGATGACTGTGCAGCCATCACTTATAGTCAGGCTTTAGTCAAGTTTTCAGAGCTGACTTTTATAGCAATAGAACAGTTTGAAAGAGCTAAAAAACATTAAGAGTAAAAATTAAATATCAAAATAATAATAATACAATGCATGAAATTTTAAACATTTGTTTAACAGATAATACATTTAGGGTAACTGAAAATGTAGAAAATAATATTCTTCTTTTTTTTTTAATCCTTAAGAGAGGAATTAATTTATTATATTTACTATATGTGGAAGGTGGATATGAAGCCAGCAAGGAAGTAGCTTAAGCTGGATTGTCACTGACTTGGATTAGTGGTGTTCTCTAAAACACACATGGCCACAAAAGATCACCAACAAAAAAAAACTTCACATTTCTTATGTAATAATTTGTCTTTTTTTTCAGCTTATGATAGTGTAATAAAGGTCCTCCAACCATTCTGGTCAAAGTGCTGTTCATCATTTTGAAAATAATGTAATATATATCTAATTAGATACTGCGTCTAAAATGAGTGAGGAGTTAATACTGTAGAACTAGTGTTGCTGTGTGTTTGCTTTGTTTTCAGGTTGAACTGGTGAGTTAGGCACTGGCTTCCAACCATAGACGTGTCTTCTCTCATTGGTGGGAATAAAAGCCAGCAGGACCCAATTTACAGGAGCTGCCATGTCGTATTTTTGGGACCAGAGTCTGCCCACTGGCAATGTGAGGCTTTAAGTCTTGCCTACTCTCCTGGCCATAGTCAAGGTGTTACATGACCTTTCTTTTAGGCATGAAATTACTATTTACATCTAAACATGTTAGAAAAATGAATATTTGAACTTACAGCAGCAAAGTAAGAACTATGTGAATCAATGCAAGTCAACACCTGAAAAAAACAATTACCTGCTCTGTATTTTTTATTTTTCAATAAGGGCAAAATCCTGTTGGTTTACATGGATGTGCGGGACTTTAAACCTGTACTGGGACCAGTCTATGGGGAAACTGGTCCAACCCTTAATTTCCGGGATCCTGTATTGAGTCCAGTATTGTAATAGAGTACAGTCCTTGATTCAATACCCATGCACGCCACTAGGTGACAAGAACATCCATATTGATGACATGAAAATATAGAGAAAGAGCATGCTTAGCTCAGCTACAGATTCTCCCAAACCTCATTAGTAAACATAGTTTCTCACTTTATCTTGACCATGTCACCAGTAAGCATAAATACACAAAGTAAGTTTTTACATAATTTTTAACAACAGAAAGTAAGTTTTCAAAATTTTCCACTTTGAAAACCTGTTGTTCTCACCACAAACTCAGAGTATATGGAGTGTACATGGAGTGCAAATGCAACAAAAAATCTTCATAATTAAAAGTATCTGGTGTAGTGTGGACAGGGCCTAAGAGTATTACATATTATCTTACATGAAAATTAAGTAAACTTAGCCATTTTTAAGAAATCTCCTCAGATCTTCATTAGCTTGTTTTTTCTCTGTAGAAGTGTTACTAGTACTAAAGAGGAATGTTTTAACGTCATGGACAACACAACACCATCAACTCCCTTAATGCAACTTAAAACATTTGTGGTTCATTCCTGAATATAGGACAAATACAAATACTACAAAAAGAAATCCCTAATTCACTGTAATAAATTGTCAAAAGTGATTAAACATTTACAAAAGACAGTTACTGATGGTGTTCCACTGCTGTTGAGTAAAGCAACCTCCTTCCTTTGTGCTGTTTCTGCTGAGAAGCTCAAAAATCACCATTACAAAGTGGCACATGCCCTTTGTCCGTCAGCAATTGATGTGGGCAATGGAGGAAACATTTTGGAAGAGAGGGGGTGTGAAGTTTGCCAACATCAATCTTGTTTCAAATTGAACTGCAAAGTTCCAGCTGAATGAATTGGCTTTCAAATGCAGGAGGCCATGGCTACACGCATTCAATCCCAGAGTGAATCTGATTTGATCCCATGAGCCATACAAAAGCACAACCCACTGATTGATAAAGCAGAGAGAGGGGAGATGAGCAAAGAAGAAGAAAAAAAAAAGACCTGAGTCAAAGTAGAGGAGTGTGGAGAAAGATAGGATGAAGTAAAGTAAATGCAGAAAAGAAGGTAAAAAAATTAGAAAGAAAGGAAAAAAGGAAAAAACTATTTGAATGGAGAATAAAATAACTCCTAGCAGGACCAGGTTGTTCTGCAGGGTCCATTTAAAGCCTCATACACAAATTGTAAAGATGTGAAAAACCAGGCTAGTGACAGAAAGAAAATAGAGATGTCTGTCTGTGATAACAGATTTTTTTTATCTCTGTGTGGGGGTGGTAACAATTTTATGATTACAAAGCACACAGCGGCTCCAAAGGTATGTCTAACCTTGACATCCGTGACTGAGATGTATCTTTAACAAATTTTTACCTAACTGAAAATAAAAAAAGCTTTAGTCTAAACACTGGAAAATCAGATGCAGTATGCACAGCATCCTATTCAAATAAGGCTGATGTAAGAGAAAGAAATTATTGCCATCTCCTTAACAGAAGCAATAGAATAATGTACAGCTGAAAAATGAATTTTAGGGTGCATTTTGAAATCACAATTACCATTTTTTTCACAACATCATGATAAGTCATTGTTTTTAACCTGAAAGTTTAACACTGGAGTGTTTAAGTAAAATACTTGACAGCTTTGTTTTTCTGTTCATATGCTTTGTTATAACTTGACATCAAAGGCGAAAAAGCATCAACATTTTTGCCTGTGTCTGTGCATGTGGGCAGGTTTGTTTCTTTGTCTCATGTTAGCAAAATATCCTCCTGACTACCAGTAGTTCATGTTTGTCCTCTGTTGAGGACATTTGTAAACCTGAATCTGAATTAACTAATTTTGCTTTTTCTTCCTGGTAGTCAGGAGGATAACTCAAACTACTGAACATTTTTTTTTTTAATGAAACTCTGAAAAACTAATCATTGGTTGTACATCTACAACTGATTAACTTTTGGAGTCACCGCAATTAAAGATGTCTGTCGCAGCTAATAACCATTAGCAAGCACATAAATGGGTATACCTCAGTCAATTTAATAGATAGAGTAAAAAATTGGTCTGGCAGTACATTAGTCATTCACAACATACTCTAAACACTGCACAGTGCACATTTTAGCTTAAAACTTTGGCATGAACTGTTACAGTCAACACCGTCTGTCTGTCTGTCTGCAAAATATCTTATAAACCAGTAAATGGATTTTAATCAAACTTTGGGAGCGTAAGCATTGGATGTCCATTTCTGATAAACCTAACCCAAAATGGCTCTAAATCAGTCACATTTACCCATATTGAGCTAAAGTTTGATGTGGTAGTAGCTGAGCATTATCCTCAGCACATACTCTAAGCTTTAACAGGTCTTGCAAGATCTAAAATATTAGATGAGATTGTGCATAACCTCATTTATTGTGGTGTGAAAAAGTGTTTGTCCCCATCCTGTTTTCTTATTCTTTTGCATGTTTGTCAGACTTAAATGGTTCAGATCATCAAACTAATTTAAATATTAGACAAAGATAACACAAGTAAAAAAACAGTTTTTAAATAGTTTTTTTTTTTTTATTAAGGGGAGAAAAAATCCAGATCTACATAGCCCTGTGTGAAAAGTCATTGCCCCCCCGTCCCTTCTCATCGAAAACATGATCTTAGTTTAAAACTCTGACATAAAAGGCAATGGGTGATATATACTCCTTCAAGGAAAGCCAGACTTTCAATTTCTCATATTTATTTCACAGGTTTTCTTCGACATTATCACAAAAACATTTGTTCCAATCAAAGATAGTTTTCTTATTTACTGCAAGTGTATATACTCTTAACTTTTGCTTGTTAATCAGTACTAAATATTTCTGCACTATTTTTTGCTTTAATCACTAGAACTTAATGGACAAAGTCATATACAGTATTTAATGTTTTTTTAGTATATACAAAAGTTGAACAGCAGGGAAAAAAGGAACCATTAAAAAAAAACAATTGGCCTTGTTTTTTTGAGTGTAAAAAAAAAATTATATTTTACTTAAGTGAGTGAAGCTTAGATCTCTATTTACAAATTCACTGAGGAGGTTTTCTAAAAAAGCATCAACACAAAACCACAACAGACTGTTTGCAGCATTTACCCAGCAAGCTCACTAGTTCGGAAAATGTCCAAAAGGGCCTGGGGGTAAAACATAACGTGTAACACTCCGGAGAATGCACAACAGCTGAGTGTGTGAGCTGATCAAAACTGCTGCTTTAAGCTTTTGTTCTGCTGACTTGTATGTTGATTTCAGACCTAATTACTGACATTATAGACATATCCAAATAAATGTAAAATCCAAATCACTACAGAAAAGTCTAAATTAAAAATAAGTAGACATCATCATCATCATCTATGATCCTTGACAGACTCAAATGCACAATTTCTGCATTTTACATTTGTTTTTTTCTGCTTCTTTCAGTAACCAGAATCACCAGACAACCCAGGAGGACCTGCTAGTTTAGACCTAATTATAAATTCAATGAATGAATGAATGAACAAAAGAACAAACAAACGAATGAGCAAGAAACTAAATGAATGAATGAATGAATGAATAAATAGGTGTTCTTCGAAAATTGAAACTAAGCTTGAGATCCCTTTCGATTTCCATTTCCTTTCTTGGTAAAACTCATTAAACAGCAAGACCTATAAAAGCAGCGGGGGATGTGACAGTCTTGCTTTCTCAGTTGTTTTAGAGGCTTTTGAGCACAATAAGCGTCTGAAAATTGGGGGCCGTAAAAGTGATTCTTTTTTTTTTATTTTCTGTCACTGCCAAAGTGTTGCTCTTCAACAATGCCAGTAACAAGCAAGAATCCCAAGGAAGGTGGAGATAACAGAAGCCTTTTTTCTGCACCATTTTCTGAGGGCAGCTCTGTAGGGAAAGCATTTACACCTGCTTGCCTCATCTTTCACAATACACTAGGCCCTAAAGTGTGTTTTACTTATAAATATCCACATCTTGTGGCAAACATGGGGGGACAATAAAAAGCAATAGCTTAGCAAGCTAAAATAAAAAACAATGGCTTAGCAAGTAATAGCAAACAATATATTTATGTATATATTTGTGTATGCTTAAACAAATAAAAATTGCAGCTACATCTACCAACAAAATGTTCTAAATGTCACCAGCTTCAATTCAAAACCACAAATAGTTCTGATTCCAAATAGATGTAAAGAAGGGATCTTGTTGACAAAATGTTGAATGTTTAACTACAACTATCTCTACATGCAATGTACTTGATGATTCTGAATGAATTATGAAACATGCAACAGAGGAAAACAAGGGAACTGCTTCCTTATTTTAGGTAAATCCATCCAAGCACTTTTTTTTTCTCTTTAAATTGCAATACCATCTACATCAAAGCTCCTCTCATTGACTTTCAACTCCACTGACGGGGTTGGGGGTGGGTATCAAACATTAAACAGCATTTTTCATTCATGAGAAAATCATGTTCTGTTTCAACAATAGAAGGAAAAGAGCTGATTCAGTGAAGTCGCTGCAGGGATAATTGATAGGGATCCAGCAAAGGTAACTCCCAGGGGGAATGCTGGATCATGAATTCCTACCATGCCAGCGGGAACATGGACTATCTATTGAGCTTTTTTCTTTTTTTTTTCTTTAACCCCAGTGGGCAAGAAAGTGAAGTTAATAAAGAATTTAAAAGGGCGTTTGAAGCTGAACTACAGTTATGTGTTGCAAAACTACAAATGTTAGGCTGTATTTTATCTCAAGTTTAACTTCATAACAGTTCTGTAAAATTTAGTACTGATTTACATTTATTATAAATATCTGATTCTTTAGTTACAATTTGTCGCCCCCCCAAAAAAAAACACAATGGAGTTTGTTACCAAAAAGAGCAACAAAAAGGCTTGCATATAGGAAACATGGTGTCTGGCAAATATCTGCCACTAAGAGACAAAGTTGCATGACTGCTGAGTCTATCCCTGCCACTTCATTAAGCTTTGCAACAACTGTTCTTTCCAAACCACATCCTCTTTCCATCTGTATTATGCTGGAAAATCACCTTGCAGCAGCCTTGGGAAAATTGCTGTTGATTTCACAGAACAAAAAAAGGGATGAGTCTAGTTTGTTGACCTGGAGGCTGCAACAAAAAGAGCAAGAAACTGTTGGCACGCTGACTGGGGTCCAAATAGGCGCTGGATATATGGAAAAACAAGGAGAATTCAGAATAGTTATGTCCACACATGCTGACAGAGCTCCGATTTTACTCTTGTGTGCTTGACAGAGCTTTGACTTTTCCCCTCCCACTGCTGCTAGAATTAGAGGGGTGTACACACTCACAGTCAAAGAAGAGGAAAACAATCAAATTGTCATTGGGGGGGAACATCAAATGCCACAAAAAATTGCTTTGCACTACTTCTGTTATCCATAGGCAAGTCAAGTTGCCTGGTTGTGTATCTGAGAAACAAACTGGCTGCAACAAGTAAACTCCCAAAGCTTCCTTCACCAAAGCCTTGCATCTACCCTGATAGAGGGTTGGTCTACTGAACTGGAAAAGGCAAGAAGCAAACCAAGCATAACTGCTCCGGTTCACACATATATGTACAAGTTCAAGTTTGTGCGCTAAAAAAAATAAAACAAATTTGTAGCAATTCAGTGCAAGATAAAGCAATACAGCATTTATCTTTTTAGCTTTCTCAAAGACACATATTGCAACAAAGACAATGGTTCCCCTGCCTGGCAAAGACATTTGAACTGAGAGGATACAGAGGAGATGTTCAAGAGTGTTGAAATAAATGCTTGGTTTTCAGATAATTAACATTTCAGTGAGGAAAAAAACATGTCACGAGATAAAAGAACTTTAGCAACTATTGCCTGAGAGGCTAAATGAAACATGTGTGTGAAGATTAATTAAGATTGCATTAGAGAGAGATGACACCTCCTTACCTTTACTTTGTGAGGAGAAGCAGGCAGAAAGCTGAGCAAATAAGTCAGGATTCTCAAACTTCTCTTCTTTGACTTTGATCCAGAAGCAATTCTCTGCCATTTCCTGAGGCACTATCTGCAATGACACAAGGATTCCATTATCGGCACAATCAGAAAGCGTCATTCCATCAACCCGCCACTCAAACTTCTCCTCACTGGAAGATAGGGTTTGTGAGTGTTTACCTGTGTAGGGGTTACACACATGACCTTGTGTGGCAAAAAGGACTAATACAAAAGGTCAAAAAGAAAATAAAAAATGAAAAGTGAAGTTCAGCATCATATGAATATGACCACTCTAAACGATGTTTCAACAGATCTAGCCAGAGTGAACGGAGACATCAAAGGTCTGCATCTTTGCAACTCGGTGTATACTCTTCCATCAGAGAGTCAGGTCAAAGAGGAATGTCTCCGCAAAGCAACCAACCAGATGCACACTGAGACAATAGCAGACCACTGAAAGGGTTTTCTGACTCTTCCTTTCATTCCCACTGTGCTGCTCAGGAGAAAAGAAACAGCAGGAGTGTAAAAATAGATTCAAAGATGAATAAACCTGATCTGTTGCAGTTTTTTACTATCTAATGATGTGTGTGACACTGCAATTCTACTACACATTCTGTTGAGTGCAACTGGAAGAGCATCTGAAGTACTTCTGTTATGACAATTTATTTAGGACCTGGACTAAAACCAGAGTGTTTAAAAAATAGATGTAAGCAAAGCACTTATGCTATGCAGACAGATTTCCAGCTGGTAGTCCACAATCATTATCAAGGCTGTGTCATAATGGTGGTGAGTGGAGCAGAATTGGAGAATCTAGCTGCTTTAAAGGAGGCTTATGAAACTTCCTATATGGCCTTGTTTTCTGAGGTTTAGATAAAAAATAAATCTGCACCTGTATTTGCCCTTATTCAGTCCTCGAGTGCAAACTGTCATGTCTGGGATTTCAGTGAAAGGGTGCAAATAAATAAGTGGGAAGAAAAAAAGATTTGAGACCTGAGATATGTTTTTTTTTCTCCCCAATATTACTTCTGCTAAAATTAATATTAAGAGTAATACCACTGACAGTGTGGCACTCACACACACAACAGCAAGGTCAGCGGTCAGAACCTCTGCTGAACCTTTCAGTGTGGAGTTGGCATGTTCTCATAAAGTCTGCCTGCAAGAGTTTTCTTTGGATTGTTTGACTTCCTCCCACATCCTAAAATCTGTACATGTTAGGTTAACTGGTGATTCAAACTTGACTGTAGACGTAAGTGTGTGTGTGAATGTAGAGGTTGGCTGGATTAAACTTGTGTTGTGTACATGCTGTATAGACACACACACACACACACACACACGTAATTGATTAAAAATCCCTCTCCACATGAATCTGTAAGTCACTTATTAATAGCTAATGCTAAATTATTTTGAACATTTATTATTTTCCTTTGGCCTGTTTTCTCTAAACCAAAGGATATTTGTTTTAAAATTGTCTTAATATTAGTTATTGAACCCTTGGTCCATTAAGTGACTGTGAGATTTTCTTGCTGAGCCTGAACAGAATAAAGATAGCCTCTTGGTGTTTGGGGGAAGGCATTTATTACGACTTGAGCTAATGAGCTAATGTGGAGCTTAAATATGAGCCTGTCTCATGGCGTTTTGTTCACGAGAAGTTATTTTCTTCATTCGATTGCATCCCTTTGTTCAGTCATTCCCATACCCACATAAATATTTGTGATCAGCATTTTGATATTATACTAAAATGTAATTATATAAATGGTAATGGGTTTGAGTTAAGGAATGAAATGGAAGCTAGAAAACAGTTTTTTTGCATCTGGTGTGTATTTTGTCATGTGCACAGTGCTTTATTTTATCTCCATTACTAATTTTCTGTATACATATGTGGCAAATATTAAGTCTTTAAAAGTCATTTTACATTTAAAGCTGATATTTCCCTACAAATATATGTGCCAGACTTGTCACATGTGTATCTAATATTAGACCACTTGCTTATAAAGCATTGCCATCTCATTTCCTTTATTCATTAAAAATGTAAATAGCTACAATATGTTAAAAATGTACATGTACATTAAATATCTGTAGCTAGAGATCATGACACACATATTGCAGCAAATCATGAACTTAGAAAGATTAAAGTAACTGCACTTTCACATGAGACAGTATAGTTAGCATACTGTAAATAATCTAATCTTTGTCTGTGTAAACCATACACTGTAGGACATGTTTGGGGTAAAAGAAAGACGTAAAGCAGGTTCCAAAACACTGTGATGTTTTCCTCTCTTTTATAAACTGCTAAATAGTAGTCAAATCATGAAGTTCTGTACCTTCATGTGCCACACACAGAGAAGACTGATGAGTCACGCTCCACTTCATTGACACAAGAGATTCAGATTGTCTTCAGGTTGATATGAATTTAATTTGCATCAAGTTAATCCTTCTGCACCTTTACCTGTTTATGTATAATTTTAAAAACAATGGACATTTGCTCTGCATCATAACCTACACTGATTAGCATAGTTCTTGAAGCAATGATAATTCATCCTGCAACGTGCATTGAATTGCACTCCAGGATTAATTTCTCTTAAGTCAACATGAAGTTCAATCTTACTGTTCTTTGAATCTTTATAGCAGCTACCTTTGGTTTTGATCACAGCTCTGCAAACTAACTGTAATCTCTGTTCATGCAGTTTGAAGACTTTCTGAGAGCAGTTGCACATTTGTGGGTTGCACAGTTCAAACCTTTTTGTCCAACCAATTTTGAGCAAGTTCTATAGGTTTACATCCACTGACTGAGATTGCATGACATGCCTGACAGCACGCTGTGCTTCTTTTGACCTAGTAGTTACAGCCTAAAGAAGTCAAAGTAAAATCTGTAACATTAAAACCTGTGTTGTTTTGCATTATCTAAAGAAATGTCACTCTTTAATGCTAAATGTCAATTACAATTTTACTCACACAGTGTTACTTAAAGCTTAGATATTTTAGGCATATTTTGCATATCAAAAATGAAGGTATGTTTTTGGAGATTATTTCACCTGATATAAAATAAATTATATTACAAGATCTCATTGCACTAAAGCCACTGAACACAACTCACACAGTTAGAATGATGCCAAAAGAATGATTCTCAAATTTTGTTTGCATTCACTAATTAAAGACTAAAGAACAAAGTCACACAAGTATCTGTGAAAAGACATTACACCAATGCTAAAAATTCCTGGGGCAGTTGATAAATTATCTGTGGTATAATATAACCCAGATGGAGAAGAATATACCATTGAAATTGTATTCAAATGTGATGGAACATTGCACAACCCATTCTTACTTCAATTATGCTAAGATTGTGCAAATCCAATGACATTTGAGCAGTGAAAATTGTTTACTGTTGAATCCTTTGAAATGAGTGCTGAGCGCGGAATAGTGAGGCATGTGGCTGAACGGCTGTTTGAGTAGATTAAGAGTGCATTTGAATAAATCTTCTCCTGGTTTGAACTTTGAACTTTGCATTTTATTGTGGAGACTTGCAAGATCCAGACTCTCCTGAAACAAGTGTACAATGACTGAGATTGAATAATATTTTATGGACAAAGAAAAACATATTTTTCTTCGAGTCAAAAACCTATAACAGGAAGTGAACAAGAAACTATAATTCACAGATT
Source organism: Kryptolebias brasiliensis (assembly GCA_028566095.1). Lineage (NCBI taxonomy): Eukaryota > Metazoa > Chordata > Actinopteri > Cyprinodontiformes > Rivulidae > Kryptolebias > Kryptolebias brasiliensis. The sequence continues at coordinate 21,638,806 of JAOXNZ010000221.1, forward strand.
ATTGTACCTTGGACCAGTTGACCCTCTTCATCACAGTTTCAGGCTTGTACGTCTTCTTTGGCTCCAGTCCATAAGGCAGCTTGACAACTGGCAATGCAGGAGGTGGTGGAGGCCCACCAGGGCCTCCAAAGAAAGGCGGAGGAGGTGGTGGCCCACAGCCTGGGGGTGGTGGGGGTGGTGGAGGTCCTCCACCTGGGGGTGGAGGAGGTGGAGGTGGTGGTGGAATGCTAGCCTGACCAGGGACAGGAGGAGGAGGTGGAGGAGGTGGGGGACAGCCACCAGGTGGGGGAGGAGGTGGTGGGGGAGGTGGAGGTACCTGACCACCTGGTAGAGGTGGTGCTCCAGTAGCAGCTGGGCCTGCAGAAATCTGCAATTAAACGATGGAAATGTCAGTAGCAGGTACAAATGAGTGAAGTTCCCTTTAGCTGATATAATCTAACAAAACTGTAAATCCACTGTAACAGCTTCTTGTGCAGCAATTACAAATCTCTTCAGCTCTTTCTAAAAAGTATTCACAAATTTCAGGACTGAACTTCAGGATCAAAAAGATGTCACATGTGAATACAAATGAGGGGGGAGCAGTACATAAGATAAGACAGTTACTTCTTAAACTCATTTTTAAAGCGGTGCAAGAATAAATTATGCTCTACTCATGTGATTTGTGGCTAAGTGTTATGATCGCAATAATAAGGACATAAATTTACACAGCTGATGAGAAGGTGATGAAATTTCTAGAAGATATTTAATCAATGCAAATATACTTTGAATTCATGTACTTCGGTTTTTGAAACTGTTTTCTGTACAATAAGTCTTAGTTGCTTTAAAACACATGCAATCTAACAGGTCACAAAATACGTACTGAAATCTGCATTTGTTTATACTTGCACACTGAAGGCATTAATACGAGTGAAATTAAAGACAACCAGTTTATCTGATATTAGGACTTTAATTCCTCTTGAATGTGTTTTAAAGTGAATAAAAAGCTGCATATTAGGCAAAGGTGGGTCTAATGCATTTATAATTCCCAACAACCATATTTCAAACTGTTGCAGAAACAGTTGCAGAAACAGACTCAACATTGCAACCACTTTAATTTACCATTGATGAGAATGTTGCTTTCACATCACTTGATCATTATGCGCTCTCACAGTTGTGAGCAATTAAACAGTAAACAGAGACTTAATTTTCACCTGAGACATGCCAGCGTTATCAAACATTCTGCATGCACAGAAACACGGTGAGAGTCAACGATGAGGCCAATAGAATAATGTTTATAGGGAAAAAAATATGCAAATTCCACAATTACAACACCTCTGCTTGAATAGGGCTTAGATTAGATGTCGGCTCTTACCGAAAGGATTTCCACTTCTCATTTCCAAAACCAATTCCCCTCTACGTATATTTTCCCCAGTCACTTGATTGTGTGCGGAAAATGTAATTGGCTTCATATTTAAAGACATTACATAGTGTTTCATTACATAATGGCATTGACAGATTTCCTATTAGGGCAAAAATTAAAAAGGTGTTCTGCAAGAAGCTCCTCACACAGATTGCTCAGAGCCCCTCACTGAAAATCTGCATGCAGTGATTACACGTCTGTCAATCTTTTTTAAACTAATATGAGAGAATAAATGCATATTAGCTGTTGAATGAGAGCATAGTTGTTTTCTTACTCAGGAGTCTTTTTCTCTTTATCCACATCTCTCTGATCTATCAAATCATAAACCCAGTTTTCACAGGAATTTACTTTGGCTCCAATACCAAAAGAGGAAATAAAAATCAGTTTGCTTTCATCAAAGGTAATTTTTTAAAGCTCTTTTCATGGAGGATAAATTAAGGTTTTGTGTTTTGCATCATAATTAAGCAGTCCATTTTTATTTGCATGCAGTGTTTATGTGTTTCTGAACTACCAAATACAAGTGCACAGAAAAGTCAATGTGGGGAAAGCCACAACTTATGTGCACAAATTTTGACAAAGAAGTTCTTCAACTAACATTCTAAAGTGAAAAATTATTTTTAGGAAGTCAGAAATGCCCCCTTACCAAAAATTCCCAACGTGTGAACATTAATGTGTGCATTATAAAGTACAGCCTAAATGCATGTCGTTCCACCAGACATTTTTTAACTTTTAATTTAACAGAGTCCATCTACAGCTCCATGTAAAATAGAAAATTGGTCTCATACAAAATCTAACTTATCCAATTTGGATGCAAACTTTTCTGGACTCAATGAGGAGGTCAGCTGGGCAGCTAATTAAATCTGAATGTGATGGGATTAAATGTTTGCTCCAAGCTCATCTCTGATAGAAAATTTAATCACAAGTGTTTGTTTATGAAAATTGCATATAA
>JAOXNZ010000221.1:21654150-21667329 GCA_028566095.1 Kryptolebias brasiliensis
AGAACGGATCAGATGGAGATAAAAGAAGCAAAGAAAAATGTTTGATGCTGAAAATAGATACTCAAAAACAATGCAAGAACTGAAAAAAATTAATGATTTAGAGTCTGACTGGTTTGCTTGATGTAGGGGAATTTTTCCATGGAAGCTAATCATGTCCAGAGAAGAAAATATGCCCCTCACATGTGTATCTTTGCAAAACCAAGTAGACTGAAGAGTGCGCCCCCTGTTTTACTCACCAAGTTTTGCTATCCTAACATAAATTGTTCATACTGTGTTAAGACATTTGCAAAGAGTAAGTACAATGGTATCCTGTGACCCTTGCGACACAGTGGCATATGTTGTGATCTCCTTCTCTCCTGCATATGATACAGGGAATATATTAGGGAAAAGTAGCAGAAATTAGTTCATGATTTTAAGGTTGCTAGACTCACAACTGAAATAGATCAATGCTTTTAAATAGCAGCTCACTTTTCTTATTAATTTGAACAATGTCTGTAATTAAACTGCTATTCAATATTCTTAAAAGAAAAACGAAATGGAAATCAAAGCTTCTCTAAAGTATCAGTCCCCTCCCTTGCAATAACAGCATAAGAAGTTTGGGAGAATTACCAGTCCAGTGAGATTCAATTATAGCCTCACCATGGCCCAATTTTCAGAAGGCATAAGAAGTAGCTTACACTGGAAAGGAGCCAAACCCGCTTCATCTATCACTAAACTGCAGACAAAACCTAATGTAAAACACCAATCTATTCAATCTCAGCTCTTTTTCCTCATTTTTAGTCTGTCTCTTTGCACTCTCTCTCCAAATAATGAATAAACATGAGTGGCAGTCAAGTGTGATGTAGGCCAGTCAGTAGTGGGGTCAATCAATCACCAATCCACATACCATTAATATTCATTAGGGGCCTGGAGTCATCTCCTCCGCACCTGGACCTGGAGCCGGACACAGAGGAGACGAGTCTCTTCAGGTTAATATTTATGAAACCGCCGAGAGAAACAAAACACATGTGCAATGCTCAGGTGGTAGAAGTTTTACCTGCGAGCTATCGCATATGTAGGTTTGTGTGTGTGTGCGCGCATCTGTGTGCACAATGCAGACAAAAGGACAAAGGGTAACCTAGGCATTCCAATCATGCCCATACCTCCCAGATCAATACCACATTGTCCTTGGAAGCAAACATTAAGCCTTCTAATTTGTGAACCTGCTCGAGCACATCATTAATCCAGGTACACCTTTTTTTCCCCTTTCTCTTGTCTCCAGACACACATACACCACCTCCTCCCCTCACTTACATGTGTCAACAGAAACTGTCACTCACTGTGGCACTTTTGTGCTCTTACAAGAACTGTGGGATTTGGTGGAAGAAAAAGGTTGCAGGAATGAACATCTGCATAACAATGTCAGTGTCTGGTTTGTCTGCTCACGATGTCAGCTATTCAGACATGGCCTTAGAGAAGATTTGTGAATTATTTAAGAGTTCTTCTAGGATGCTTGAAAAAGTTTTCCCACTCAGGACTAAATTACCACTACTCCTATTAACTTATATCCTGACTGTTGGGAGCCAATTTTACATAGAAAGCTAGAAGTCAGAAATCACCTTTTTAAACTAGTCCAGAGAAACAAAAGGTGCTAATAACTTTATAACTTCTACTTAGCCCAAAACTAACAAAGAACAAAAAGTGAAGTAAAGAGGAGAGAAAATGGACAAGAGGAGAAGAATAAATAAAAAGACTGAGGAGGTCAGAGGTTAAGATGACAGGGTTATTTACCAAGTATACCCAGCCAGGGATGGAGCTGGATATTGTGCGCTGACTCGTCTAATCCTTCTCTAATGAACAAAGCCATGAAGGGGATTTATCCTGTAAAGCTTGACCAAACTCACAATATGCACTCACTGCTAGTTCTGTAGGCCTGTATATCTCACCTATGTATATTCACAGAGACAAAGGACAAAAGGATATTCCATCTCAGCACGGATGTCATCCAGGCGATGGGAGAGTTCGATAGCATCTTCCTCCTTGTTCTCGTTAAACACTCTCAGCTGGATGTCAAGCTCCTCGGTCTCTTTTATCTCCTAAAATTAGTTAAGACAGAAATGGTGGATGTGTTACAAATTGTCACAATGCAGCATAAGTCAAGCAGGATGCAGCTTGTAACAATTTACTTTTTAATATTTGCACTTTAAAATTTTTTTTTAAAGTTTTATTTTTTTTTTACTAACTAACACTGATTTGAAAATCTATAGCAGCAGAATACATAAAATGGAAACTAATATACCCTGAACTTTCCCACCAAGTATTTCAGACAAAACCAATTCCTGCACACCTGTTCCAGCCACGAGAGGCTACAGGGGTGCTCCTCAACACTTCTCTATGAATCACCGGCAGGGAAGTTTACACACTGAGACAAGACCAAATGTAACCCAATTTCTGTAGGTATCAATCACCTTGCGCTGTTTTTTAGGTGCACCATCTGTCTCCAGCAGGCAACTCTGGTTCAGAGGGAGGTGCACAATGGCACAAAAAGAAAGGAGAGGAGGAGGAGAGCCAAATACCTGCATCAAGGACTATTAGAACAAAACAAGCCACGCTTTCTTTTTCTGGATTTCAATGTTTCTTTGCCAACAGCTACACACACTCCAGAGCATAACTCATAATTAGATGGAGTGTCATGCAGAATGTGAGCAATAAAAGTGCTAAATGTGGGATTCATAAATGACTGTACATGGAGGTCCTTTCAAATCAGAGGGCAGAATTGAAGATAATTAAAGTAATGACCGTAAAAATCAACAGGAGCAGCTGGGATGACTTATTAACAACTGGCTCTGTGACATGTTCACCCCACTTGCAACAAATGAGAGTTTGAGTGATGAGCTGGAGCTCACTTGCCTTTGGCTTATGAGAAGGTGTGTAAAGTGAGGTTGCTGATAATGATGCCTGTGTGCAGGGGTGCTAGCTACGCATCACATTCTCCACAAGCCCCTGCTACTACAAATCAAACTAACTGTGGCAGGTCTCTCCATTGTAAATTTACATCACAATTACATTTAGTTTAAAAAACTGTTTTAATCAGTGGATTCTAAACTTGAATTGTTTGATTTGAATGTCTGTTTAAATAATTACTAATCAGGTTTAAAAATCAAAATGTAGAACAGAAGCTTCTGGGTGCTGTCATAACAAAAAATATGTTTAAATTGTTTAACTAAAATGAGAGAAAAGCTGAACCTAAATTACAGACTCAAAACAGTGTTCTTTAATTTGACTCATTGATTTCACTTTTATATAACAGAAAAAAGAAAAAAAAAAAAACATTTTGATCAAATCAAGTAAAAAATAAGTGAGAAACGATTTCTTGTTTTTTGATAACTTACAGGAAGGATCTTCTTTAGACCACATCTTAAAAACTCATTGCGTAGATGTATCCGAAAGTCCAGGTCATCAGGCGACGTGACCAGGGCATTGATCAGCTGCATGCAGGCTACCTGTGGTCAAAACAAACAAATACATTCTGTGTATACATACATACATACATGCATACATACATACATACATGCATACATACATACATACATGCATACATACATACATGCATACATACATACATACATATATATGTATAATGAATTCCCAGTATAATGTTTGGTTTATGTCCTGTACTTCAAAGTAATAATTTATTTTTATTGCTCTTCCAAGATTACAGAACTGAAATAGCAACAATGAGGGGAAAAAGGTAAAGAAAGAGACAAAGACCAGATGAAACACAGACAGTCCAGGTCTGGTGTTTCTATTGACTAGATGTGCATTATTAATGGATTTATTGGTAAAAGAAAGAGGAAAAAGAGTTTGTGTGCTGGGTGGGCAGTTGAGAGGATGAGTTGAGGAAATCACGAATGAATTATAATGAGAAGTAAGGTGTTTCAAGGGAGCAAGCTGTGGATAAGGCAGTTTTTTTTGACAGACAATCAATAAGCAGGTTGAAGGATTCCCATGGACAAATCTAAAATGCTGCCTTCTTAAACCATGACCCAAAACAGTTGGTTGGTATGTGTTATTAATAAGAGTCACTGCCGCGCTGATTCTTTAGGCTTGTCATATCACCCTTTAGGGTTTCAATCCAGCATCCGGTTCCTGCCTTCTCTTATTGCTAAAGTTTGTACACAACTGAGACAAAATCGCTGTTCAAATGAAAAGATAGGGGGGAAGATAACTAGCAAGCTCCCTATACTGTTACTTTATTGATGTGAAAAAAATTATTAAATAATTTGCAGATAAACAGTCATGTAGGTAGCTGCCCAGCATTATATAAATTGGAAGGTTAAAAACAAAAAAGAATAAGCATTCTCATGTTGCAATTTAATGTTATAATATATTATATATTCTTTTTCCCATTAGGTTTTTCAACACTGCAGTAACATCTGCTTGAATTTGACTCTCACAAAAAGGCAATTGAAATAAGACACATTTGAAAAAAAGCCTTATACCTATTCATTTTAATCATTTTAAAACTGTAAGAGAAATAAGGAACTAATTGTATATTGACTGATTTATTCATTTGTTACTTAAAGCCTCAGATTTTTATTCTTCAAAAAATAAATATTTTGAACTTGGAATCACAACCTTTTGCATGTATACACCAACAGTGTTGTTTTCCTGAAGCAGGACAGGTTGCTCACATTTAAGAAGCTTCAGGAACTCAAAACATATATATATTGGTGACCTGAAATCTGACATTTTATTGTAACCACCAGAGCCCATACACACAAAAGAAACTCAAGCAAATCTTCACAGAATTTCTAAGTGTAGAAAGTCATGCAGATCATAAAAAAATATTTTTTTGTTCCTACTGCACACAGACAGACACTCCCATCAAATATCTCAAACATACCTCAGTCATGTTTTGTGGAGTGGAAAAGGATGAGGGTAAAGGGTTGCAGAGTAATATCAATCTTACATGGAGAAGGAAGGGTGTCGAAAGAAAGTAATTAAAAGTAAGAAAGTAAGTAAGAATGCAGAGTTTTTTTTTATTCTCAGTGCACAAGAATACCCTGAACCCACATTTTAATCACATTAGGAAAGTCTAGTTGTGTGGACCATCACGGGCGTTGGATTTAAAGTCTATTAATTTCCACAAAACCCCTGCATCAGCAAAGCATTTTAATTTACTTCACAATTAGCAGAGCTTCATTTCATTAATGGCAAAATTTAAAGGAAAAACAACAGCCTACTAATAAAAGAATATCCTGTTTCTCTTCCACCACCCGCCTCATCAGTTTCCCTTCATGACTTTTTCCTTCATGACTTCTCAGGCCCTGCAGCTAAACTAATTTCTTAAGTAATTCCCTGTTTTGGTTTCTACAAAAACCTGTTTTAAGTGTTGTTGTTGTTGCTGTTATATAGCTTTTTCGTGCTCCTAAACACCAGCAGTGAAAATGAGTAGAGGTATGGTGCTTTGTTGCCCTTTCACATGGAGTCCTCCGAGACTCAACTTGACAGCAACGCAGGAGGAAAAAAGCAAAGGGAAGTATTTGTAGGATGTGAGAAAAAGATGAGTAAAGCAGGGAGAGGAAGAGGAAATGTGATAAGAAAGGAAAATCAAAGATTTCAACCTCCTTTTTATTTCATCCTTTATTCAGTTTGTGAAAAGAAAGGAGCAATTCAGTGGAGGTGCTCAATGACCCAGGTGTTTTTTGATTAAAGCAGTAGCAATGGAGCATTGACTGCATTTTAATAGCTAAGTGATCACATCTTGTCATGTGCTAGAGGGGCTGTGACAAGTCGACTTGAAAACAGAAGCCATAGAAAACTTGGTAAAGTTGGGGAGATTGACGTACAATGGGCCAAAGACTGCTCAGAGTTACAAAACTTTCTATTTTAGTGTTGCTTGCACACAAATCTGTCTTATGTCCACTATAGTTGGTAAAATGCTGGAGTTATAATATACTGCTTTGTTTGAGTGTGATTTAATACTTAGACATGCTTAAAAGTATAATTATACCACATCACAACAGCACAGTTGTATGGTATTCAGCACAGTGTGCTGTAGAGTTTCGGTTAGTTTGCTGGATATTTATTTGTTTGTAGGGTTGTGTGGATCTTTAATTACTCACCTGGAGCTGCTGGGCCTCATGGTTCTCCAGTCCCTCCACAATTGGAGCAAACCTCTCTTTGTTATTCCTCTCTGCAGCAATTGTCATGGCAGCCAAAATCTTATCCAGGCTGGAAGAACACAGGGAGCAGGCAAATACAAAAGTCAACAGACACTTTTATCACCTAACTGATGGCACATTTATTCACAATTTGTAGCTCAAACACCATGTATCTTATCTCTTCTTGTGTGTTGGTGAGGACATTCTCTCTGCCAGTCTTTGGCCACTTTGACAAACTGATTTCCATCTCTTTGTATGAAATCTACTCTATTATTGGAGCAGTATCCAATTCTGACTTCATCTAGCAGTTGCTAAGGTGAAGCTTGACAAAAACAGGGGTTTGCTGCAAATGTGTTTTTTGTAAAAGGGCCTGGAGCAAATTGCATTTGGCTGTCTAATGTTCAAACACGCCTACTAAAAAGCTAAACAAATAAGAGTACTTTATAAGGACTTAAGGTTGTGCAGCTTAAAGTGTTGTACAATTTCCACCTAAAATGACAATAAAAAAAAATCTGCCTGTGCTGCAAACACACAAATGACTCAAGTAAATTGATGGTTTTTGAGCTGTTATGTGAAGTGTCTTTTTCTGCATTACAAGTATTAAACCCATTTGTTGTGACATAAAAGAGGCTTCCCCGCCACTGATCCATCAAATAAGTTAAGAAATAGCCACATTACACCAAACACTGACATGTCTATCAAACCTGTGTAATCACACATGCCAGATACACTATGCATTGCCTCTTTTAGTACTTTGTGATTAGCAGCTGATTAGTGGGCACGTGAGATTATGTGTCTGACCAGTGGGACTGTATGCGCAGAGTAAGCCTGACATAGAGATAAATGGAACGACCATGGTCTCTGATAGACATTACAAAGTCACAGAGAAACACGGGGAGCTGCATACTGAGTAGCTTTAAAGCCAGTTCAGACGAAGCTACAAAACAGGGAAGATAGATCTGCTTAACTTGTCGTGTTCTCTTTTGATGCTGTCAGCCGAAGTGGGTGCTGAACATGAGTCAAAGTCACAACGTTGGTTGGCGGAGAATTTTCTAAGCAAAAAAAGTGACAGCTCAGCTCCTTTGGCTGTCATTTCTACAGGATCCGGACATTTTAATGCAAGGCTATGATCATTCCAAAGATCTTGTTGTTTACTTCAACCTATTTTTGAATTATTTGAGTGACAAGAGTGAGAGAAAGACACTCACTAAGTGAAACAGAGAGAGATATTCTATCTATACAAGCAGCATATGCTTAATATAGTAGTAGCATGAGTTTGTGATAGGAAAGAGTGTTTAAGTGAAGGCTGAATTTAAGTAATTACTCATTTATTGCATTAAAGTGTTAATTACATAATGATTTGAGCCCATCTACCTGCAAAAGTCATAATTAAATAAAAGCTCTGTTAAACAGTGATCACTTTGCTCATTTTAGCTGTAATGCATATTTTTAACAGAACACTTTGAATCAACCAAACTGTGAATGGCTGCCAGAACTTTATCCAGTTTGGGTTCAGGGGACAGACACATCCTCTAAATGTAAGGCTGGTTAGGGTGAACCCGAGCATTCCTATTAGTAATACTGCTTTAGACAAATATGAATTGGAATATTTTGCTATGAAATAAATTGTACTGTATCTTATTTTAACTTGAACTGAACTCATTTTACTATGAGAGGATTGTTGTTGTAAACTGTCACTAAACTAAAACAGCTGGTTACAATTTGCAGAGTGTAAACCTTAGAAAACTGTGATTTTATTCTTCCATGAATGAATTAACCTATAAATATAAAACACCAGTTTTCTTTCTGCAACAATTTCTGCTGCCTTTTTATTGCTCACATGGTTGACCTAACAAAATACTCCTTCACAGCAGACACTGAGATGTAAAAGTAGAAAAAGCATCGTTGTAATTAAAAATGAAGGTTAGATTCAGTCAGTGTCACAGTGATCGTCACCCCCAGCACGCTGGTATTACCATGGCACACTGGAATACTTAAATGAAGGTGAGTCACTGTTAATTGCTTCACCTGTGCTGGTTTTGAAACCCTGAGACAGGTCTTTGATAGAATAAATGTCTTGTGCGGGTCAATCTGATATCTAAAAAAATGTATGTTCTGAAAAAGAAACAACAAAAATGAACATGTTGCAGAAAGTAAACATTATATAGAAATATTGTAAAATAGAATCAATAATTAGGTTTATATGTTTGACAGATAAACTCAATCTTACAGAATCATTAATTACACTTTTAATTTATGTGTACAAGTAGTTTATCCAATATTTTAAGTCCCTTAACCTCCTAGCTGCTCCCCGGGCGCCTTAGATGGCAGCCCTCTGCTCCACGTGTGTGCTTATATGTGTGATGGGTTAAATGCAGAGAATAAAGTTCCCCATTGGGGATTAAAAGAGTGTAATAAAATTAAAATAAATAAATAAATATTTAAAGGCAGCAATCCATTAGGAATATACATCAAAATGGATTTGGATTAAACTTACTGAAACTGTGCAGCTTTAAAACAAGTTTGGGAAGAGTCAAAACAACAAGCGCAAAGGCTTCTTTGGATGGTCAAAGATGTGAGACATATTGCTATACTCAGCTTGTCTAGCAGAAAATGTGGGTTTGTTTATTTCCTCAGCTGCATACAGACTTGACTTTGAAGTGCAATTGTTATTCTAGTCTAGCCCTGCGGGAAACAATAAAAAACACTCCCATAACTCCAATTTATAAGCTGTCAACCAAGTTGTGTCCGTGGCAAACTGAACTGACCATTTTTTTTTAATAAACAGACTAAGACGCATCTTTTTGTGTGTTCTTTTTTACACTGTGGATATAGGTTGATGCAGGATAGGCACTTTTTTAAGCAAACCTTGCCCCTAAACTTTTAAATTTGATTTTCATTTGAAATGATACACCGAGGCAATCTCAAGGCTTCTGGAAATATTTCAGCCCTTTTTTAATGTTAATCAAAAAGTGAAAATGTTTCCAAGTATGACAATAAATTGAAGAAATATCCACAGATATATTTTTAAGAAACCTTTCTCGTGCTGCTTGGTCCTTCATGCACACACAAACGTAATGTTGGAATATTGCAAACTAACTTCTTGTAATCCTTTTTTCCTGACTCAAGACACTGATGAACTCTTGACTGGCTGTGTCACAGTGGGTACATGTTGGTTTGGCCTGTACTTGACTTGCACTTTGGCTGGGTGGTTTTGGTTTTCATGAGAACAGAGGTTCATGTGAAAAATGTCATTTACACTTGACCCAAAGACAAACATTAAAAAGTGTTATGGCTCTGTCTAACTACTGCATTAATACACACATAATTTTCTCAGATATATAAAAAGTAGCCTAAAACATCTATCCATAAGAAAAGCTTGAAAAAAATGACCAGCTCCCCATGATCAGTTATATGTTTTTTAAGAAATAAAACATATAGCTGATTATTTTCAAGTGAGGATCATCCCACCAGGGAAATGCTACCAGGAAGTTGGTGTTTGAATAAAGAAAAAAAATTATATATTTTTGTATTTGTCTGATTATTTTGAACACAAATACCTGTAGAAAATGTTAGTTGTGAGTTTTAAGCTGGAAAGCACATCAGATAACATCTTGATGTTACTTACTCTTTCCTAGTCTAAATTTGACATAGCAGAAAAAAACAAAGAAATGTTTTAGATAGATTTTTCTACAGGTATGTCCAGGCACTCCCAAAAACTTAATTGAAGCCTGCAGACAAGATGTAGAAGCTCTTATAGCTTCAAGTTAGGTGTCAATAAAAAAAAATTTGAAAAACGGCCTTTACTTCGGAATCATAGCATCAAGAATATTTACCAGCAAACCAGACTTTTAGAGAAAGAATATTTGAGGAATAAAACACAGCTGCCAGCAACAAGCTCATGCAACAACAATCTGAACTGGATTTTCTGGCCAAAAACAAGAACTGTGAACATTAAGAGATGTGAACAGCCACGTCTGTTCATTATGAATATTGTTCAGACAAAAAAAATGTTTTAGAGTGGGGGTTTTTATTTCCTCTTTTCTTTCTTCACACTTTAGGTCCTGTAAGTGACATTTGAATAATATCTACTTTTTATTTTAAAATCTTAAGATCTACAATTAAAACCAAATGCTCCTGAATTAAAAGACTGACCTTTAAACTGTGACAATCTCATTATCTCACATCAGACTCTGAAGAAGAGTAGCCAGCCTTTCACAAGCTGTGCGCATCTCTGGGATGTGTATGATTGTGAGAAATGATCAAATAAAATACTTTCAACTTACATGTTTTCTTCTCCAATAATACAGATAGCTGAAAGAATTTTGACAATCTCTGTCATCATGCTGGTCTGCTTTGGGTCAATTGCTCTTGCCAACAGCAACAAGCTCCGCTCATCTCCCAAGATCCTTTGCAGTCCATACTGTAAAACACATGGAGGAGATGAGGCAGAAGGAAGAAGAGGCCCATTGGGTATAAATTAATGAGCATATTTGCATTCATAGAGAACTTTAACTTCAAGTAAAATATAAATTACACAAAAAAAGCCCTAATGTGGATAGTTATAGTTATAGTTGTTTTAAAGAGGAACAATGAGGCCATGGGAAAAAAACGGCAAGAATGATGAATTGATTCAATTCAGGACAGGACTACAGAGACATTCACTTATAGTCTCCTGTACTTTTAGTATCCCCACAACTGAAGGAGTGAGTTGAGATGACCACATGTGGGGATTAACTCCACAAAAAGCAATATCTAACCTTGAAATGTGTGTCAATTTTGAGAAATTAGTGAGACCTTTCCAAAAATGGATAATTAAAAAGTTCAAAGATTTCAAATGATACAATTAGCTTTGCTTTACTCTTCCATTATTCTCTACTTGTCAACAACTAGATTTTTTTTTGTAAAATTATTTGCCTTTCACCAACTTTTTAACTAAATTAAAATATCAGCACAGTAGCCCATTCTCATTTCAAGGTAGTTTAGTTGTGGTTCACATTGTTTACTGACATTAAATGAGGTCTGAAGTATCATTTATTTGTATTTCTTATTCATTAATGACTCATACAAACCTTATTGTTCATGAAAGCCTTCAAGCACTGAATCAGTTTATGCTGGTTCCGTTTATCAATATACTCTTGCCTGAAAAAAAAAATCCAAAATATAGTGATTACATGAACAGAAACTGCTTATAGAAAATAACACAGAAATGAAAGAATTTCTATGATTTAACTTACTGTTTCTTTTCCAGCAGCTTTTCCAGCGAATCCAGAAGAAGGCCAAGACCCTCATGTCCAAAGTTATTAACCCAACTGAAAAAAAAAAGACAGAAAAACATAAAAAAAAATCAATCTCCAGTCTATTTTCTTTTCTTCTGTTGGTTCACTGTAAGCTATGTTGATTTAAAACAGAAATGACTCAAACAGCAGTGCATTACTCTCATGAGGGAATTTGTCAGACTAATATCAGAAGTTAGAAATTTAACTGCATATATTTTCTGTTTAGAGTATATTTTTCAGAGAACAATGCATCATCTGTGTCCTCTCCTTGATACTGAATACAGTCTGTACCAGTTTGACTTTAGACTGCACCCATTTACACATAAATGAACACCCATCCATCCTAACCAATGTTCTCATCCCTAAGCTGTTTGTATCCGGGCCCGATGTGAGCTACTATTTTACTGTGCCAGAAGATTAAGCAATGCAAGTAAGATAACACTGTAATCGATAATGGATCGAGAGAGATAATTGCCTATAAACTGCGGCATATCAGGAGACGGCAAATGATCCAGTGTAGATGAGTCTGTTTGTCTAAGACATGAGGAAAGCCAGGAGGAGGGAGGGAAGAAGGGACACAGTGGTCACAGTCAGATTATGCCATTAGCTTTACTTGTTTTCAGGCTCCTAACTGTCAATGACGCAAAATGCATGAAGCAATTTTCGCAGCATTAACGGGGCATAAGTCAATTATCTATCCCGCCTTTTTGACGATGATTTGAAATAATAATGGTTTGAGTATTAAAGCCGTTTGTATTGACTCAGTGAGTCGGAAGAGACCCTCAATTAGGAAAAGGATGCATTTGCCTGAAGAAAAATACAAAAATGAGGTGAGGCATTTTTTAAATCTGAAACTAAACAAGAGCTAACCAACAGCACTCTACTCAACATTACTCAAATTTACCTCACAGACAACCAAAGCCAATTTATAAGCTGTTAATATGGATTGTGGTGAATAATGATTTGTTACTGTAACAAAAACAAAACACCATATTCAAAAAAACGGCAAAATGCTGCTTTACTAAGAGTTTTCTTATTTGATTTTTTTCTTTCCTTCCGGCATGTTCTTTACACATGCTGAAGGCCATGGAAAAGAAGACAGAACAAATAGTCTCAGTTTACTATAGAAAAGACAATACAGCTGGATATGTTTGTGATGAAGAAGTGGGACAACAGAGAGAGCATTTTAGGCTTTACAAAGAAAAATATACCACAAAACAAAGAGTATACTAGTGTGAGTAGGCTGTGTAGCTTGCTTTAACATCGGCTCTAAAAACAATTTTAATAAACTAAAAAAAGAGAGGTAATTCATCAAATTTGTACTTTGTAAGTTTTTCATTTAAATGCCAGCTCTAAGTTTGCAATTTAGATGGACATGCAAAAAAAGGGGCAGAGATAATCCATGCTGTAATGTTTTTCATCAAAATATGTAAGTCTTGCTGCAGGTTGCAACATAATGCTTTCCACCTCAAGGTTTTCAATGCACTAAATATTTTGAGTCCTCTACATCGCAGTATGCTCATAATTTTCTGTCCCCTCCTGAATGCCTTAAGGTACTTTCCAGCTTGCCTTCGACATGCCCCAAAAGTTACCACAAAAATGAAATAAAAAAAAGAGATGGTACAGCCACAGCATTTGCCCTGAAGCTGGTAAAAACTCCCACTTACTTTATTACAAAAACTGACACAACAAACAGCAAACTTTTACAAACACAAATAATATTCTCACTTATAAAATTAAACATTTAACATTTC
>JAOXNZ010000221.1:21686236-21697579 GCA_028566095.1 Kryptolebias brasiliensis
ATGTAGAAAAAAAACAAATTAATTTCCTTAAAGTAAATATTATTTTGTATATATTAACTTTAAAACAAAAGCTTAAAATAGCTAGACTAAAAACACTTTGCAATGATCAATCCACACTGCCTTCAAGACAATGCACAACACTTCACCCACTTACTAATCAAACCAAGGTCAGCAAGTAACTCTGTATTGTCCCTAAACATCAAAGGAGATCCAAAAAGCACAATAAATTAGACGTTTTCTTCGAAAATCAACTTTAGAAATTGTCACATTCCCTGAATTATATAAAATAACAAACAATAGTGAAAAACAAAACTTGAAAAGCATAAGAAGCCCTCTTGAAACATCTTTTCTCTTTATGCAGTCCCAGTGTTGGGGCAGAGGGGGTTAACAAGTGAGCTGTTAAAGAGGTAAAGTCACACAGGATCTAATTTAGGTTTTCACTGCGGTCTGTGCTGCATTGATTGCATTGTGAAAGCCTAATGAACTATGTACTCTGTGCTCTTGTTTCCAGCTCTGGGAGCTCGGGTACGAAGCAGAGAGCTGCATCTTCTGACTAAAATTTGGGGAATGATAACAAAAGAAAGTGTCTAAAGGCAGTCAAAAAAAGCTGGTGATGAATAAATGAAGAAGCACACTGATGTGTGTCCTGTGTTGTATGCTCCTTCGTCCTTCTTCAGCGATGTTCTCCATATGGGACTGACCTTCATAAATCATACATAGAGCAAATACACTATGGAGCAGAAAGTATGAGTGAGTCTGACATTCTTTTACACTTGGGAGCAGTGATTGGGCTGAATAACAAATTATCAACCATAAATAACCCTTACTTATCCTGAAAAGTTGCAGATTTTGTGTGTGGACACCATTTGAATAAAAGAATCATGAGCAAAACTTTCAATCACTCAAGATGTCTTGCCATTTTTAGGGGAAATAACTAAGCCTCAAAACTAAAAGAACATTAGACATCTTAGATTTTCAGTTTCTACAAAGCAAAGATGTTAAGCTAAAAAGTTTTAGGTGGACAAGACACTGAACTGGCTCAAGTTTTGTTTGTAAAAACAGACTGCTTTACACTGCTTTGGACAGGTACAATATTTAAAGGCTGTCTTTATAAAATAACATTAAACTAAATCTGATGTACCTTTTCAATGATGGACTTTGTTGAAGAAACGTAATTTTGACATCTGAATGAACAACAAGCCAGCTGCTTTCATCATCCCTTTTTTAATGCAGCTGCCCCTATTGCACTCAGCTCACCATGGTGGCTTGTCACTATGTTTTTTATTTGTTTGAAAAGAACAAAAACCTCTATCTTCGCTTCTGTTTGTTCCACACTTCCACACCTACAGCTTTCTGTATTCCTTGTCTAACTTCACAAGGTTAGAATCATAGCGTCAACGTGTACTACACATGTAAACATGGAGGGCAAACTAATTAAAACCCATGTTCTAAAAATTTAAACATGATGTTTATTTAGCTTGCAGAAGTGTGTGCACAACACAACAGTCAGATTTCAGCTTTGTTTCATTCCTGTTAGTACGTGCAGTTTTGGTTTGGCCTCTCTTTTACCTCTTGCTGTTGGCCTTTTGTTAAACTCCAAGTGCTATCATGTGAGGTTAATAAAGCTCAGCTTGTTTGGCCTTGGCACCATGTTTCTACGACCGATGGGTGCCACAGTGGTGGCACAAACCCTTGCACAACCCAAGGTCACAGCCTTGGGTTACACAAGTAGCATAGAAGGTAAAATCCATCTTCAACCATACAGCCTGTAAGAAACACAACAAAAGTTACACACTGAAACTCTATTTGTGTCAGTGCTGGCAGGTCCATCTAACTTTCTTTGTCACCACAGGAAATTTGTGTACTCTGTCATTTATACCTTTGTATATTTATTTGTGTCAAGTAAAGGTTTTTGGGTCAATTTTAATTCACCGGCTCCTGCTGCTGAAACAGTGTGCACGCTTATCAGTACTATACACAAAACCAACAAACCATCATTTCTCACATCATCCGCTCCAACCTGAGGACAAATTGCAGAGAATGTGCAATAAATAACAAAGAGGCAGGATGACTGAGGACAAAAACTGGGCTCAGGTAAAAATGACTTGGCAATTGGCAGAGACATTAATGATGTCCAATCCCCACACAAGTTCTGTGGGCAGATTTTGATGGAGGGGACAAGCATGATTTATGACAATGACAGTCCTCAGAGAATGGTGATGGGCTTTGCCACAAGCACACTGGGGTTGTGTGAGTGTAACGGTGTTTGTGTTTCGAGTACTGACCCTCATTTTGTACGGAATTGTGAGGGGGAATAGACTGAGTTATGATTAAATAAACAGATTTGAACTTACACAAAAACAAATTCCCACATTCAAACTTGCAAAGCAAGAAAATACTCCACATTTCCTGAACCTTAAAGCAGTGGGTTGGATACACAGAATTCAGTTATTATTTTCAGAGCAGTCTGCTTTGATCTCCTTCTTATGTCTGCATTGGGGCTGTCTCGTCTCTAATAACCACAGATACATTTCCTCTCCTCTTCCCTGTTAGCTAGATAAATAGGATTTCAAATTGTCTGGTGCGAGCCTAACAGAAAAAAAAGTGGGGGGAAAAACACAATCTATGAAATAACTTCCCAGGAAAACCTGCACTGAGAGATTATCTTCTCATCACAAAGACAGCACATCTAAGTGAGAAGGGTGAGAGAGGTGAGCTGTAAAGACAGTAGAACAATGTGGATACATGTTAAAAAAAACACATTTAAAAGTAAAAAACTTGAGAATTGCAGATAATCTTTTAAATTCATAGTAAGGCATTATTTTGTCTGAAATCTTCCAAGACACTTTTACATTTTAATGCAACTTGGTTTATATCTGGGATATATTTCCCATTGTCTGTATAAATGCAAATGACTGTGTCTTTGTGTGTTTGTGCACATTTAATTAGAAAGACATCAAAATCAACTACTGTGGAAAAGTTAAAACCGTACCTTGGTAATCAAATTGTTGGTGCTGAAATACTGTTTGTGTTTGTCAAATCGTTTTCTTTGGTATTTTTAATAGCTTCAGCTAAAGAAATGGAAAACGTTGTGTCTTTGCAACAGGCTGTTGGAAACAAAGTACCTAAAGATCCAATTTAAAACGTGTTAATTGTGAAGTTGTTTGTTATGTGTAAACACAGCACCAGTTAATCCCTTCAGTTTATGAGTCTTTTCATGCCAGAATGATTTATTTGTGATATGCGGCTTTAAAAAAATATGAATTAAAAAGCAGCCAAAATCTAAAGACAAAATTTGAAAGACCTTTAGAAAACCTGGTGAAATACTGCTCAGTATCACTCTAAACTATTATTAGAAAATGAGGTATAACTTAAGACGTTTGCACAATATTGTAAATATGTGAATAAATTGAACATTACAGTACAAGTCTGATTTCCTGCATTTACATCTCAGACTTAAAGTAGCTTTCTTTTAAACAAGCCCATTTTGCATATATTTACACCAAGGATTTAGGAAACTAAAAACAGTTTCTTCTGATATCCACACAATTGCTTTGTCTCCAATGAGCGACCACAGCCTATTCAAAAGCAGTAGAAATAGCTATTCATCAAGGCATCTGTGTTCAGGCCCTGCCTAATAACAGATGGAGAGATCTTTAGCAGTCCATAAATAAAGCCTCCTAACTCAAGAGAAAGCACTTACATCAGCAGAGCAACAGCTAGACGAACTCTCTCCTAGGTTGGGCTTGACTACTCCAACAAAGCAAGATTAATTTGACTGTGGAATTGAGGCCGATGCTCCAGGTATGGCATGCTGCCTAGCTGATGGCAAGGTGCACTGATGCCTTCCATGTACCAGGATTATTGGGAAATGTCAACAGTGAAGTATTACATGGAAAATCTGAAAGTGGATGTCGTGGCTTAAGTGAGAAGAACAAGTAATTCTTTACCTGGCTGAGATAATATTAGGTCCCAAACACATGCCGCACACAATTAACTGCAAAATAAATGAATAGTCAAAGTGATAGCAGGCCATAGAGATACCATCTGCACCTCTAAATTCATTTGTGGTAACAATATCAAATCAACAAAAATGCTAGGTATAATAAGGACAAAATCAATTACAGCTCAGTTCCGGCTCTATGCACAGGGACAATTTAGATTGTAAAAAGTAAAATAGCATTAATAGTAAGTGGACAATGGTGATTCCACTAGCAAAAGATTAATTAAAGAGATATTGAAAACACAATATCCTTGAACTATAACAATTAATAATCACTGAACGCACCTAAACTCAGGGATATAAGAAACAAAATGTGACCTAGGGTGAAACAATTAAATTTTTAATTTGTGTAAATTTGAAATGAAAAATACAGCTAGTAAGAACTGTTTCTGAATTAGGAGAGTTGAAAAATTAATAATATAAAGAGAATAATTGTAATTGTTTCATTTAAAACTTCTTTTGTTCACACACACACAAACATGGTCATGTTTTCATGATTGTAAGAATCATACAAATGTCACTGCCTTCCATTTAATTTATGGTGACAATGGCCTTAATCATAACTACTACATGTCTAACCTTACCTTTTACCCTAATGTAACCAAATCATACCCCACCCAAATTCATTGTTATTGTACAGTACTCATGTTTTATATGCATGCAGTTTACATATGCATAATTTTTCTTTTCTACTAGCACAATGACACACTGGTCACAGCAAACTAAGACAAGCAAGAGTGTATACATATAGTATGAGCAGCAGTCCTCACACAAAAATAAATTGTGTAGTAATAGTGTAAACCATAAGTCTTGTGCAATTAAAACTTGAGTTTCAAGCCCTGTGATCGATTATTATTTCCTCGGTTAATTTCACCTGAAGGACAAAGTTCAAGCTCATTGAAAGTGCTGTGTAAAGGTACTGTTATTTCACTTTGTTTTGTTTTTATTTTAGTCTTTTTTTCCCTTTGTGTTTAGATTTTAACGCTAAAAACACTTGTGTAAGTTTTAAAACTACTTTTAAAAATCTGTGTTTACTTTAAAATTAACCAGTTTACCACATTAACCCAGCACATTACAAATGATGCACTGGGGTATCAACTAAGTTACACTGCATGGCTTAGTATAGTTGCCAAGCATCCATATGTTATGCTCACACAAAATTAACTAACACAAACAATACTCTTAGATATACTGTATCTGTCAGTGAATGTATGTCTAGATACTGTCTATGTCTGAAAGCTGAAGTATTTTAGACATAAAAGTGGTGCAATTCAAGAAGAAGCAAGTATAACGCCAGCTTCCTTCCCCCCAAACACACACATACACACACACACCTATACACCCATAACCATCATTGACAGGTGTGACCTTTCAGCTATGCTGGTAGCAGCAGCCACTCTCGCCCCAAGACAGTAGCCCTGGATTAGTCACCCTCTCTGAGGATTGTGGCGCCCTGCACGAATGCGCATGTGAGGCCCAAACTCTCTACAGCATGGCCGAAGGGCCTGCAATGAAAAATAGAACACCTAATGCCTGGAGATAGAGACATTCATCAAAGACCAGGGCCCCCGCCTGCCTGCTTTGTGTGCAGCCTTCCCTCCCTATTCTCTATTCAGCACTGAGATATTGAAGCCACTCACTTATTTTAGTCATAAAAGAGGGATGCAAAGTTTTATTACTATTGTTTTATGAATGTTTATTATTTCCAAACATTTCCCTGCAAATTATTTTCTCTGTCTCTCTTTTTTGTGACTATTTTAATGCATCAAGTGATCTGTCGTGTTTAGAGTGAGATAAAAATATCAGTCTCATGATGATAAATATCAACAGATGTAGGGAGCTACTTCTACACTCTATTCAGCACATTCAGCAATTTGCCTCCTAAGGCCAAGTTCTGAATGACAATTGCCAGAAGCCCATTGAGAATACCAAGGGGAGACTGAAAATACCCTGGGAAATGGTAGCCATGCCAACTAACGCCAAGCAGCCAGACCAGTTAACCTCAGTGCTGATCTACTAAACCCTGGGGTATAGCTAAGTCATGACATCTCTTCATCTACGTCATTTCCACAATCCCCTCTGTTGATACTGTCAGGTCACAGAGGAATACTATGGTTAAAGATAGTGTCCAGTGTCTGGCAAAATCTAACAGGACACAGCTTGAGACAGATTCTTCTTAGCAATTACAGATTGGCATAGTATGTTAAGGGGCAGGCTGTTGAAAATATCAAAGTCTAAAGCTTCTTTGTCATGAAAATTATGCTTTGCTGATTGACATGATATTACAAGAGAAAATGTAGATACATTATTGCAGATAGCTTTGCAACACATTCCACAAATTAACATATTGCGAGATTATTTTACCAAGAATGTACAGTATGGTATTTAGATTTCTCACGTGCTAATGAAATCTACAACTTTTATTTGCATTCTTCCAGTGGGTTCAAAATTACCTGTTGACATGGACTTCCCTACATGGGGGTATGTGATTTTTTTTTACATAGGGCCTGAATAAAACAAACACTGTAGTAGACCATGCCAAAGGCTAACCAGCCAGATTCAGAGGCACACACCTTATTTCTCAGTAATCCCACAGCGTCAGGTGCCTTGTGAGACCCCTGCCTTCCTCCATGCTTCCATCTGTCTTACCATACATCTATCTCTGATGTTTTGTGGTTCAAAATCATAAGTTTATAGATGGAGCTTTAGTGTGAGAGCTCCTGCTATCAAACAAAACTCTTTAAGGAGAAATAGAAAAGGTGTGGGAATAGTCAGGCAATAATTTACAATTCAACACACCCAAGGTTGTTTACAGTAAATTTGTGTTTATTGTAAACAATCAAGGGTGGCACAGCAGCGTAGTGGTTAGAGCTGTCGCTTCCCAGCAAGAAGGTTGCAGGATCGAATCCCGGCCTGGGGCCTTTCTGGGTGGAGTTTACATGTTCTCCCTGTGCACACGTGGGTTTACTCCGGGTACTCCGGTTTCCTCCCACATGGCCCTAGGTGTGAGTGAGAGTGTGAATGGCTGTTTGTCTCGTTTGTCTCTATGTGGCCCTGCGACCGGAATGGAAAAAGCGGGTAAAGAAAATGGATGGATGTAAACAACCACTGAATAGAACAACACAAATATTCAGGTGGAGTTTTACTAGTCAGAGCAGACACACTGCAGTGCTGTTACATGTACCAAAATGTGTTCATTTGCTCAACTGACTGAACATTGCATCAGGCATGGAGATTGTGTTTGTCTTTGTGTATTTGTGCGTTCCTGCGTGTGTTCTCTGCCAATGCCAAGGGCCTCTCAGATGTGGGGGGTATAACACTCTTCAAGAATAGGATTTAGTAACACATATGCAGTTCTGGCATTGCAGCTTCAAAGCGGAGGCAGGAAGAAATCCCTTCTGTACACATACAATGTTTTTGCTGTGTACACATGTGTGTACATTTTGCCATGAATAAACCTATTGTCTTTTTTAAAGGAGGTTAATTTGAAGGGTACCTTATGATAGAATACAAGGCTTCATAAAAAAGATGCTTAAACAATTTATTTCATTAACAAATGTATATGAGTAAATCAAAATTGACAAAAGACAATGAAAAGAGGGTAGATATTTTGATGAATGTCTAGAAAAGGTGTAAGTTATAGGGTAGAATTCTTAGTTCTAGGAAATGATGCTCTACAAAAATACAGTTACTGTCATTAAATATAATAAAGGCTGTACCAAAAGTAAGGCTGTTTCACTCTTTTTGTAAAAAATGTTAATAAATGAAAGAAAGGGAGTGCTTCTCAGCAGAGAACCAACCAACACATGCATAATAACCCACATATAGGTTTATTAATCACACTCAATGTTCTGCAATATTTGTTTTGCAGCATATGTCTTGATGTAGTATCATGCAAAAACCTAGCTATATTTGTGTATGTTTTAGAAAGGTGTTCCTTACAATATGTATCTTTTCTACAATACTTTTTAGACTTGAAACATGGGCTTCTGCTGTTTCACTTAGACTCTAGCCAGTTTGTAATAGAACATGAGCATATTACTTGCCCCAGAATCACTCAGCGTTTCATCTTATTTCATTTGGTTTGGTTGACCGTAACTCTGTCTAGTTCTCCTACCCCCGCCAGCCAACACAAACAGATATGCCTCCTCCAAGGAATGATGAGTAGGAGAAGATTGCTCAGTTGGCTATTCTCTGCCAGCCAGCCAAGTTAAAAGATTTATAATTTGAATCTGAAAATTACTTATCTAAATTTGCTTGGTGACAGCAACAAGATTTTATGATTTTTCCATCCAGACAGCATTCTGGGCTGCTGAAGACTGACAAGGATGAAATGAAAGAGTCTGCCAAGATGCCAACTATAAAATTCTATCAGCAAAAGAAGTCTACTGCTCTGGGCCCATGCCCAATAGGCATCAAAAAACAGAAAGAGAAAAAGAGATACTGAAGAAACAGATGGGAAACAGAAGAGGATTTACAATGGGTGACTGTCCCCTTTTAACCCCAATATTTGCTAAGAGGAAAAAAGATGGTGAAATTACATTACAGTGGCTGCGATCAATAACCACACACACACATACAAAAATCCTCCAAGTATTTCTACCTATTCACATGGCTTCATGTGGAGTATCACCATTTAGCGCCAACATTGTGATGACAAACCTGTTCCTGATGCAATCATGACCTATTTAGCATCATAGCCTTGCCTTAATTCTATCTTTTACAGGTCACAATGAGATGCTATAAAAGCAAAGCCCAGAATCAATAATAATGAGAGAAGACATATTCCAAGAGGAGCTGGTGACAGCAAGTGTATCAGCACCCTTTCCAAGCACTATTTGCTTTTCAGTGGGTGAGCAAGGCCATGCTGGAGATTAGGTTTCAAGAGAAATGTGGTGAGTGAGTATGACTTGCTTGTCACTGCATCTACAAACACCTCTGAGAGCTGTCACAATAATGGAATTTTTGTTTTGAGGAACGATGGTAGCAGAGCACAAAGATAAACAAGAATGTAGGCTATGCTGTCAGTGGAGATGTGAACAGGGACACTAAATTATCAAATCCAATTCTACATCTGAATAAGCACCCTTTCTACAGTATGTGTGGATATCATGATCAGTAGGTGATTATCATGCAACCTTAAAATTACTGAATGTTTTTGCAACAGCTAAACTGATCACACTTCTCTTTGACTTCACTGTAAGCAGGTCTACTACTAAACTAAATTCAATTTGTCACCACTCAACATACATAAGCAGAGGAGCAGGCTCAAAGCAACTTTTTTTTTACCAATTTGTTACATTTATACTCGCTACCTTCTTGATATTTATTCTAAAAATATGCAATACTTGAGTGTTTTCATCACATCACAGTAAAAGGCGTAGAATAAAAACTATTTTATTTTTCCCCTTACAATAAGTACTTAAGCTTTGGGTTTGAATTTCAAGTTTTTCAGAACAATACCTCCTCCCATGTAAAAATGTAAGACTTGATGATTAACATGCCATAAGGTGCATTCAACTTGCTATGCATCAGTGACAGCAATAATACCACACCACAAATGCAAAGCCCCTGGGGTTTAATCACATAAATACAATGACTTTAAAGAAGGTGAGCATCCACTTTCTGAACAGGAGTAACATTAGCTCAGTCAGGCTAAGACAAGCATCACACTCATGGACAAACAATGGAACCAAGTACTGTGGTAAATTGGCCCTGTATAAGCCCCATAAACCATTTCAGATAACGCACAATTGGTTAGTGGGCAGAAATAATGAGTTTTGTCGCTTTGTAAATGTGCGCAATTGGCCCTGTTTGGTAAAATACAACAAATGCACATGTGCACTGGGGTGTGAACCTCTTTAGGCATCTCTAAGAATTGAGGGGTTGGTGAGGTGGATGTGTGGTTTTACTAAAATGCTATAATTATCTAACAAATCAGAGGATTTTAAAAGCTGAAGTATTCTATCATCAAGTGCATAGCTCAATCAAAAGTCAAGTAGCCTGCCACCCTTCCCTGGTCTTTGTGTTTCAACAATATTTGGCATTTTTAATGAAGACATTGTAAATCCTCAGGATCTAAGAGAGCTTTACTCTATTTCCCAGGGTGAGGACTCAGTGCCGGCATGAGTTGAATGCTGCTTCCCAAGCGGCTCCCTCAGAAAGCACCTGGACTACTTAATGAAGACACCCACACACAAACAAGTAATTGACAACTATACTTTGGAGCTTTTCAGCCTGTGCTCCATCTGAATGCAATGACAATAATAACCAGCAAATAGTGGCACATAAACAAGTGTGTGAATATTAATGTTGCACTTAGCAAGATATATGTCTTGGCAACACTATCGAAAACATCCAAGCCAATTAATTAGAGAACAAGACTTGACCTTCAAGGTGAATCCACTGCAGTTGTTTGTTGATAGGAAACAAGGAAAGATTTTCTCAGGTGAGATTAGAGGAACAGCAGTTAGAATTAATGTCTTTTTAATACCGGATGACATTAGAATGCACGTATTTAATGATGGCAAAGAGCAGCAAAATAAAACTTTTGACTGACATAAATAGAACACACCACTTGAAAATTCCTGAAGCTTGTAAGTCAAACCTTTTAGTTTGGACTCTTAACGCAATGTGAGGCTTACAGGGTTGTTCAACTTCACATGTCCATGGGCTCATGAGGTACACATATTGTAAATGTCATCATCATTCAATGTGTACCAGAACCTCTGCGGACAATGATGTACCCAGCAGGCTGCTAATACCATGGGGGAGGGGGGGTGAAATCTAAATACAAACTAATTTCAGTGCCTATTCAGTTGAACACCCACAATGAGGCCTACACTTCTCTTTGAAACTTCCATCCCAGTGCGATAACCGCAGTTTCAAAAATACAACCAACATTAGCTTCCTCACTTTCCTGTGACACCGTATGACAAGAAAACCAGACAAAACAGAGACGCTGACATTTTATATCAAGAACAATGACACACCAATCTTTGCTGCCATTGGGTTATTGTTGCACAGATGCTCCTGGTGCTTTTCTTTTTACCATGAATAATATATATATGTCTATATGTCATAAAAAGTATAATAGCCAAGCCAGGTGCTTTTTTTCTTTGGATACCTTTGACATGTTGCCTGAGTTACTGATAACACTGATCAGCTGATGCACTTTAGTTTTTGTTGTTGTTGTTGTTTTTTTATTAGTTTGTTTAAATTACAGTTTTGTCTGAAGTTTATAACAAAAAATCACAAACTATCTAAAAGACAAAAAAAAAGTATTTTATTTAACTTTTAAGAGTAACATGTTATGATTTAATCTATAAATTAAAAAATAA
>JAOXNZ010000221.1:21716286-21730524 GCA_028566095.1 Kryptolebias brasiliensis
AAAATAAAAATCTATTGATTTCATAATTTAAAAAAATTGAAGACTTTTTGCCACATAGATTCTCACTCTGATCTACAGTTAAACCAATGAAAACTGAAATCTTTGAACAATTCACAAACGATAGTTTGATTTTAAAAAGAAAAAGAAATGTTATTCTTATTATCACAATTTGTCTGACCTTGACCTGAGGTTATTTCATCCGTTGACAAAGTATTAAAAACCCTGGATCTAGTAAATTAAATATTAAAAGATTTTTATGTGCTTAAATTCTTGAAGGCAGGCTATAAATAAGAGCAAGCAATATCAGACCCTACAGACAGGCCAAGCTACTTACAAATTTAGATGAATGATGTTAAAACATGAGGAAATTTAAAACTCTGACAGCAAAGACAACATTTTATTCACTGTGCCCACATGCCACCCCATGAACAAGAACACAAAGCATTAACTTGTCATAGGGAAATGATGTCTATTTAAGTGATTCAATTCTGAAGGAAGGAAAATAAAATAAAAAATTCTTAATATCTTGATGTGATTAAAAAGAAGAAGACAAATAAATTTATCAAAGTGAGTTTAAGGGTGTTGAAAAGATTGGCTTGTCATTATAGCATATGAAAGGCCAAACCAAATTCTATCACTGACAGATTAACAAAGAAAATGAAGTGTTTCAAGCTTAGAAGAGTTCAACTGCACTGGTGAATGAATGACAAAAGCTCTCTCTTCTGTCTATTGTGCAAAACAGTGACATGCAGTGGTGCCCTATTTTAGGAAGAACTATTTTTCAAGGTACTCAGAATCAAACTTGTCAAATGACTCATTGAATTTATTAAAATGACACAAGACTTTAGCCAAATCAGAAGCTAAAACACCAAAACAAATTAATTTAATTAAACTTGATTAAAAAGACAAAATCTTTGTCCAACAAGCCCAGACTTTCCTCAACATGCATATTAGGGACACATTGTAAGTCAACCCCTTCATTTGATAGTCACATGAGAATATGGTTTTCTATTTAAACAGCTTTATTCATTTTTCAGCATAATAAAATACTGAGATTTGCTTGCTCAAGTTGAAACACATAAACAGTTTTTTGTCAGTTTATCTTACCTTGTTAAAACAAAAGTAGAGCAGCTCAATGTAGGCACTGTCTTGGTAATGTAAATTAACTGGATTATTTCCACGCTATAACACAATTTATGTGTGTAAATCTGAATATAGTATATAATTTAAGTTTATAATATTTTTCTTTGATTATTACACGACTAATCAGTACATATAATTAGGCTTTTTTGTTAATATTCTCTCCTACCTTAGTGGAAGCTGAAAAACCATGCTTTGATACTCAAACACTACTTGTCAATTCAGGGTGAAACATTTGTAGTGCAGATGGTATTTTATCAAATTACAACAATCACAGCTCTGCTCTGTAAAACCTATAAAGTGATGTACTACCTTTGCATGTTGAAATATTTCTGCCCATTACTGTTGCTAATTCACACAGATGAACACATGCATCCATGGCAACGCTGCAACTACAAAGCCCAATCCACCACCTACATGAAAATACCAATTTAACCTCTGCTTACAACCATCCTCTTAACATCCATCATATCAAGCAGGTGAGGCATTCAAGAAGCAGCAAAAATGTGTAATCTTAAAAATCAGCCTGTGGCTTTAATCAATTCTTTGGTTTCTGAAACTTGTAGCAAATTGATAGGAACTAGGTGCTACTTGAAGAATGTCAGATAACCTTAAAATGATTTTGAATATTGAGCTCTGCTTCGTCTGCAAATGCCTTTTGAACAGCACCTACCATCACTATTCCTTAGGCGTTCAAGTGACAAGATTCATGTTTTCTAATAAAACAGTGAATCCCCTGCCCTGGTCTGGCTTGATGCCCCAGAATAATGTAAAAGATGTGTTTATTGAACCTAGCAAGATATGGCACTGAGCCATTCTTCACAGAACAAAACCAAAGGCAGAGACAACAATTCAGAAACAAAAAAAATACCACAATCACAACCTTCTTGTCCGAGAAATCTCTAAATTCAGAGGGGCAGAAAATCCCCAGCCAAATTTGGAGCTGCTTTGCTTACTCCTTGGTGTCTATTTACTAAAACACCCAAAGGGCAGCAGTTTTGACCAGAATTAAAATCAGGCTCATTCAATGTTAGTTTTGCTCGAGGCATAAATAAATTCACTTGATAATGAAGTTAAGCTTTGTAGAATTGAATGTCCCAGAATAATGTCATAACTTTTCCCCCTCTCTATCCTTCTTCACTCTCTCAACCAGCTGAAATCCTTTTGTGTCTGTGTGCACTGAGCACATACTGATCTCAGCGTGGCACAAACTGCATTCCTAGGGCTTTCTTTAGCTTTGAGCAAAAAAACTAATAAATCTAAAATGCCTCCTCTCCCCATGCTGGGGATTAGGCCTCGACAGAAGCTATGGTTTTACATGGGGAGAGGATAATACCACAGAAATGGAACCCCGCTTTTGCAACACTGTGACTGACTACGACAGAAAAAAGTGCTGAAAGGCCACTATAGCCAATGATGACTCTTTAGGTAAGAGCTGGAAAGTAAAACTCTGAGAAAAATTGTTGTGAGGAAATTGTGGTAGCTTAACCTGTTCCTGCCATGAGCTGATATCACAATAACTTGATAATGCTGCTTATCAGAGTTTCCCCCAGGCTAATTCTACAATAAAACAGAACAGTGCAAGCAAGGAGAAGCGATTTGTATCCCAGAGGACATATCTGCCAAGAGATACATGTAATGTTGTCTGGATCTAATTACAACACAGCAGAAAACATAAGCATTAAACTAGCTGTAATAATATACACATGCATGCAGAGTTATAGAAAACACTCAGAAGTAGAAAACATTCACTCTTATAACAAATTGTCATAAAGCCTCAAGATCACCAGAGGCTACACCTAATCTTAACCCTTGAATATGTTTTTCAGATGCTGCTCCAGTTTCTTTAAGCCCTAATAATATCAACAACACACTGCAACACAAATATCCACACATGCACACCAGAATACATATCCAGGCACACATAACAAAAAAGTCTCTACCACTAGTTCTCTATGGCTGCATGACAAGAAAAACACACATACAAGTAAGCACATCACATGCATTTCACAGAAGCAACATATCAACAACTGAATACATTTTTCAGTGCCAAAGCCCACCTCCAGACATACTGGTAGGTAACACGCTCCCTCTGAGCCAGAGCCAAGTTGTTTCTAAACAGGCATGTGGGAGTCAACACAGCTCAGCCCGCATCGCAGTGTGTTTACATAGTGATCCACAGTCTCAGTGGGGAATACATCACGGTTCAAGAAAAAAAAAAAATTAATAATTAGTGCACTTAAATATAGTTAATGTAACATGCCTGGTACCAGTCTCTTGAAAACATTTCTTACTCTCTTTATTGTTTGCTTAAATCTTTTTTAAAACACAATTTTAAGTGATCATACAGCTGAAAAGATACACTTGATGTCTGCATCAAACATTACTGTATAAATGTTTCTCAAAAAGAAATAGAGTGAGACAAAGAGACTTGCAGGGCTCAGTAAAAAGCCTTTTTTGTTACAAAGAGGTGAAACAGAAGACCCTAACCCTCCACCTTTTTCACAGTCTGATGTTCAAAGTTGTAAGGAATCTCAGGTACAAAGGTGAAACAGTTACTTCTCTCCCCCCTTCTTTAGTGTGATGTCTGCCTGCTCACCATGCCACACTAACACAAAATGTTTCAGAGCTCTTCTCTCTTTAAACACTAAAGATTGGTCTCTCCACTCAGTACCACTTACCAACTTCAAGGTGATGCAAACGCCAAGGCGTTAACTCTACAAAGTACATAAGTTTCTGACAGAGACGCATGCTCTCGATGGAGAGCTAGGAAGAAAGTGTTAGTGCAGGAGGGGAGAGGTGACAGGCATGTGAGGAACACCTTCTGAAGTGTCAAAAGATGGGCTCAGCTGATGAAAGAGGATAGGAAAAAGGAAGGGAGAAGGAGAAGGAGGGGGAGAGCAAGAGACAGAACAAGCTGATGTCACATCTGAAGAACTGGAGAGGCTTTTAAGTCGGGAGCATTGACTCTGTATTCCACGCAGGAGCTTCTCTAGTTGAATTTTAAGGTTTGTGCACGTGCACACTTGTGTTTTTATCTGTGTGTGTGTGTGGGTGGGTGTGTGTGTGTGTTTGATAAAACAGGCACATGAAGTATATGCATGAATGTGTAACAGTTGTTTTCCTTGGATATAGTGAATAAGGATGACACTGAAGAAATTAAGTCCCACACTGGTTCCAAGTGGAATGTATGCAAGCAGATATGTAACATTGGTATTTAAAATATAAGAAGATGTTAAAAATGTACAAGTTTGCACCACAGGCATTAAATAATTAACTTTGGTCCTTCTCATCGATGCCAAAGAGATGGAGGGGAGAGTAATGATTAACAGTAATATGCAGATAAGACCACCACTACTGAAACCAAAAAGATCAATTTATTGACCTAGGTTTGCAAAGAAAATTGCTGCAGAACAATCAATCTCTTAGGTTTTGTGAATCCAGCCGGGCAACTTAGCCTGGAGGAGACTAGACAGAGGCTTTAATGTAGGCACAAGGGAGAGCGGGCGAAGACAAAGCCTTGTCAATAGTACTTCGTTTTCCATCAACTCTGTTCCTTAATCACCCTGGTCTTAATGCGCTTTCTATCCAACAGCCCACTGCCATTCCAATATATCCAACATGATCTGGACCTAAACAAACATCTACCTGCCTCTTGCTCACTCGCTCTCAGAGAGCTGCCCTCATCCATCTAAGCCAATAGCAAAGGTCTTCATTACAAGGTGTGTAGTGAGAGGGTTGAAGAAAGTTTGTCTGTATTGATAGTGCCTCTGTTGTCTTTTCCTGCTTGGAAAAAAAAATACTTCTTTCAGTAATTACCTTCTCTGCCTCTTTACTTCATGGTCAGGTCACATCTAGTTTAAGTCTTTATAAAGACATTTAGCTCAGGATGGGAAAAAAAACACACTATGAGCTATTTACATGAGTATTAATTTGCTTGCTAAGTTAGTTATTTGAGAGATTTTGGATAATGCATAATACTTTCAAATACTTATTTGTACTGTATTTTGGTGAAATTATACCAAAAAGCAAATGAAGAAAGAAAACAGAATAAAAAAAACAGAATTCCAAAGAGAAGGAGGGTTTAAAAAAAAAAAAAGAAAGAAAAT
The DNA here is from genome assembly GCA_028566095.1 of Kryptolebias brasiliensis. Taxonomy (NCBI): domain Eukaryota; kingdom Metazoa; phylum Chordata; class Actinopteri; order Cyprinodontiformes; family Rivulidae; genus Kryptolebias; species Kryptolebias brasiliensis. Next base: position 21,721,536 of record JAOXNZ010000221.1, read on the forward strand.
GGGGGCGGAGGCAAAACCTTAACTGGCTTTGAGCCAAAGAAGTATGCACGCACACCTGAACACTGTTTAAGACGACTGTGGCAGAAACCTCATTGTCATTGAGTTAATTAGCAGTACCCCACAGTCAGCATCTCAGGGTGTGGAAAGGAGGACCTGAGGGAGCACAGACTGTCTTTGAGTCGATTGGAGTAAATGGTTGGCCTCCCTGATGAGCTCTCATCAGCCCTTGGAGCTTCCTGCTATCACGTCCCACTTAATGGTAATTATTTAGAAGGCAAGCGCTCTGCTAATTTCATTATTTAGGTTTGGCAGTTGACTTACTGAGCCAAACACAAATAACTATGGCAATAAAATTCTGCAAAATCACATGCTTTCAGTATAGCAGGCTATTTAATAATGCAAATGTGAATAGACTCAGTCATAATTCACTTAATCTAGATGCACTATCACTAATTAAGACTTCATGCCGGGCTATTTAGCACACTTCATATGCAAACTAGACATCATTTTGGAAGGATTGTTTTTTGTTTCTTCCTTTAAAAAGCTCCAAATCTGTAGAAGACAGAAGAATTTAGCTTTTTTCATGAATTAATTGCTTTTAATAGTTAAAAAAGATTAACATATGTAGCAAGTATATGAAGGGCATATACTGTACATTTTTAACACCATAAAGAAAACTTCCAGTGGATTATCAAAAAATGCCAGTGGAAGGCAACTGCTATACAACAATCAAATACAATAATGTAATAAGAACTTTGGTAACTGTATCTTAGGTTTTCTGATTGAAAGCAATATTTTTAATAGCAATAGTTTTCCAAGTGATCTCTGTACACCAAATAACGTAACATCAACGTGAAACCAGGATGGAGGTTTCTCCAGTAGAACAGGAGGTTTTGTGCTGCAAGCACATGAAAACAATGGTGGTACAACAATTTCAGACATCCTTTGTTCTCAAGGTATGGTTATCATGGTCAGCAAATCAGAGGTCATTTACAGACATACAAACTTTTATAAACAAATTTATTTATTTATTTATTGATCATAAAGTGGTATTTTCTACAGCATAATGTTACAATTTTGTACGTTTTCCTAATAATTCAGTTTGTTTTAACATAAGAAGCGGCAGCAGCTTTTAAAAACAAAAGCTGGAGAATGACTTTCAACTAATTAGCACCTAAAACAGTTGTACAACGTTGGTGATTCTGAAACAGAAATAAAAATATTCCAACCTAAACTATTTACTGAAAACAAAACTTCTGCTCTTGTTTGGATTTTAGGATGCCATTTTAACTGCTATTACCCTATACAAAATGTCAAACTGTCTATGCAAGTCAAGGGTTGCAGAAAACTCATGCAGCGCTTGCAGATGCGTTGGATTTTATATCTGATTTGGTTAGGTTTGACGTAATTCCAAGTGTCAAAACTATCGTCTATCTTCAAACTGTCACACTCTGCAATGACGTCCTACTGAAGTTGAATGCATGATGCTGTCTGACGGTGAATGACATTTACAAGTAAAAGCTGCCAAAAAGCCCAAACCTGCCTTTCACTCATATCTGTGCAACTTGTAAACAAGCGGGGAAGTGAACCTAAATAAATAAATAAATAAAGCAAGCAAGCAATTTTTAGGATTCTTGAAATGTTCATATTAAAAGATTAATCTTTTTAACCAGAGCTTAAATGATAAATTGGCAACGGATTTGGTTAATCTACAAAAAAAATGTATGGCTGTTCATTCAGTTAACTGCTGAATAATCAAATATGGTATTAAAATGTATTTCTTTAATACAACCATTTCAGTAGAGAAAATGCACCTTTAAACAAAAAAAAGGGAGAATTAGGTAAGATCTGGTCCTGTCAGTTTCTTGTGAAAATGTATGTTGTGATTTGGTAACATACAAAAAAAATTACAACATAAAATCAGGAAACTCAAAATGTAATTAATGAATTATATAATGGCATTAACATGTTACTTGTTTTGAACAACTTAATTTTTGTTAATACAAATAATAGTTTCAGCAATAACATCTACATTTAAATGACAAACAAAAATAAAATATGAGAACTAAACATAGACAACAAATTCAACAATGATGTTTTTATGTACTGTACATATAGGTGAGCAACACCAAGTTGAATTATTCTTCAGTAATGCTTTATGCTAGTGTGGCTGCTTAATAAATGGAAAACCTGCATGACGGAGTTACAGGATGGAGGGAAAAATCAGAGGATAAGTATGAAGAGCAAAAAGAGTTCAATGCCCCCAAGGAATTGCAGCACATACAGACTTCTATTTATAGAGGCGGGACAAAAACAGAAGAATGACAGGCATTTTCTCTTTATCCCAAACCTCACCACATAATACAAACACACCCAAATGTATCCATATTTATATATTTCTGAAACAAAATTCTGTCTTTAATCATTTTACATAGTTTTAATCTGTTTTATATATATTTTTAAGATGTCCTCTCGCTCCACATTTTATACAGGCACATTTAAGGAAGAGTATCAACCAATCCAATACTAGGTACAGCACACAGATCTAAGCTTTACGCCACAAGTACATTACTCTTATTAAAATCAATGTAATGCATACGCTTGACACCCCAGCATCTCTTCAATGCAGTATGAAAAACTACCTGTCTTCAAGCTGTTCCTAAACTTTTGCTTTATTATCAACATAGAAATAAATTGTCCTGTAATTGTTTTGCACTTTTACTTGGAGCAGCAATTGTTTTTGCCTGTCTATTATTTAACAAGAATAACCATGGGAATTCCATAAATAAAAACTTACTTTTATAAATGCTTCTAAAAATTCTAAAGAAACAAAATACAGCATGAATTTCAATTTAATTTTAAACAAAACAATATTAACAAAATATTAACACAAACAAAACCAAGGTTGTTTTTTTTCCCATATTACTTTCATTGTAAAATTGCACAAATGAAACAAAGCATTTCTAAGACAAAATACTCAAACGAAACCCCTGAAATATTTGTTGTGGAATTAAAAGTAGAGTAATTCCAACTTAAAAGCACTACAGTAAGTATATGAGCATTCCTTTGATTGAGCTTCTAGCATTGAGTAAAACTTGTACCACAAAAACTACTTAATCTGCACAATACAGTTTGAGCAAAAATGTTTAAAATCCTTTATTTTGCATGATAATTCAAATTAAAATTGATCTATCCATTGTGATCAAATCCAGTTTTCATCCAGGTCAAGTTATGGGCTGATTGGCAGGAAAACCCTCTGCCCTCCACTTATGACACTTTAGACTTGTGTGTTTAAATGACAATGCTATTGAGAAAGGAGTGAGTTAAGAGGCTTGGTACTACAGGCAGATCCCCCTAACTGGGCCCTGCTAGCTGCCTCTGGGCCCACCCCATGCCCTCATTATCCTCCTGACTCCCTTGACTCATCTTTCCTCAGCAGTAATGCTAATCCAGCCTGAGGGGATAGGGCGAAAACCTGCCAGAGGAGTTTCTTCTAAGGATAGGCACCTGTACGGCACATCGACACACAGTGGTATTTTAATCACTGAGAAAATAAAACAAAATGAAACTGTCAGAAACCTTTTGCTGAAAACTTTAGTGGCTAAAGACCACTGCTGCATATCTTTGGTAATTGATTAGATGTCACACAGATATCAAACACAAGACAAGTCTAAGTAGTAAAGTCCCATCTTCAAAGTTTTTATTGAGTTATATATTTCTAAGCATTCTAAAAAGCAACAGCATTTTATGCAGTCATTACTGAAGTATAACGTACCACAGGGATGTAAGATTTAATCAATAACTGATGCCTGCTGTAAAAAATGTAAATTGATTTTGCTTTGATATTTTTTTCATGTATAGAACATGAAGAGTGGGGAAGAAGTCAGGAGGTATGAATGGAATTGCAATGATATTAATTCTGAAAGATGTGAATCTTCAGCCTAATAATGTCCTGCAAGTTTACTGATCCTTCGGGAACTTGAGTGGTTTTCTTGATAATTATTGAAAATGAAGCTTGAGGCTATTCCACAGTGTATCAATCAGTGTGACTTAGATTTGAAGATGCATGAAACAAACTGATGGGCTGGGAAGCTGTATGTGTGTGTGGTGGGGTGGGTGGGTGTGGGTGTGTGGGTGTGTTTGTTTTGTTTGTGCCCAGTTGCCAGCAAGTAAAGAGCCATCTGTGCTGAGTGTTGAGAGTGGATGGAAGAGGTTGTCAACAGTTTTTCCCAAAACATGAGGTCAGCAGACTTGGAGTACAATTCTCTTTCCTTGTTACCATGCATGAAGCTTCTGTCAACGGACCTGGGCCATCTGTCTTATTATCTGACCCATCCTTGTTATTTCCAAAACTTCATCCCGTGTTTTTCAGAAAAGATACAGACACCAACAGTAATTTAGAAGCAAAGTGTAAATAACTTTGCAAAAGAAAAGTTTGTGAAGATTTCTGGATTTAAATTTGCATTTACTTCTAATTGAGTAACTAGAGACTAGTTTTTTTGCTTTAGTTGGTAAATATGTTGAGAAGAAGACCATTTAAATTACCGAATCAAGGAACGATGTTAATTCATAACAACCTGAAGTTGTTCAATATTTGAACAGTGAATATCTTTCTGGGTCTTTGATCTTTCTTGCTGTTAGAGAATGTAACATTTAACCCAGTCCACTGTGAGAAACTGAATAAAAATTAGTATTTACAGCTATGTTTGATAGTGTACTGAGTTCTCATTACATTAGAACGCCTAATCCTTTATATTGAAAGAAGCTACATGTTTCACTGCAACATTATAACAGTATGACAAGCCCATAATGGAATTACAAAAGCCATGTTGCCTTTTTCCTTGACACTAAAAAAGTCAGACCTGTTTCCACAAAAATACATTAGCACTTTGTGTTTTTGAAATTATTAATACAAATGTTTTTTTTTTCATTGAAAAATAATTTAAAGCATTCACACAATCTCTCTTCCTCTGTCTGATTAAAAGGCATTTAAACCGAAGGAATAGTATGACAGAGAATTTTAGAGGGTTTTGACAATGTGACTTTTTATCATCATAGTATACCTTAAAACCAGTAATGGGACCAGACCATGCCTAAAACCAACAAACAGAGCCCTACTGTGAGACACGTTACCATATATATATACACATATACACACACACATGCACAGTTTTTGTCTGGTTTCACATAGGAACTAAAGCCACTTGATAAAGTTTAAAACATAAAATGCAGGATTAAAAAAAGAAAATAAAAATACATATTTAGGATTGGAACAAATAATACCTGATCAGGATTAGAGAATACAAGCTTAGTGTTACACTATGTGGTGTGTTTGAACAACTACTTTAAGAATAGCAACCGTTTGTTCATTTATTGGAAAATCAAATTCATTCTATTTGTTTACTGTTGATTAAATTTTTGTAATGTTAAAATAACAACATGTAAATCTTTATACAGAAGAAAAAAAGGAGATAAGTCACAAAAACAGATTTTTGAATCTGATTTTATCTGAGAATGATTTGCTGAGATAAAACAAAAACACGGGACAACACCTCTGCTAAAATTGAAAGCTTTCAAAACAGATCATGAAATTGTTTCACCATGTCGATTTGTCAAGGACCAGTCATAGCATGATGACGATAAAGGGAGCAAAAAAGGGATTTATAGAGAAAACTAGAACACAAGACTCACAAGTTTGACAACCCTTCATAGAACCCCAAATTCTTTAGATAAAGTGTAGGCATTGTCTAAAACTAGAGAACAAAACCTTCAGCTGCAAAACACAATACACTAGAGAATGTTTTGTGAACAATGGCACCTCACGTCATTATGTTTCTCTTAACATGTTTTTGTAAATTACAGAAGTCAGTGGCAAAATCAGATATATGACTAATTATAAGTAAACACCTTTATTGTTTGATATGAGCAGAAGTAGGAAACAAAGCTACAATTTCTTTATTATCTTTCATTCTTCTAACTGGGTCATCTTTCTCATCTTCTACATTTACATTTGCCCTCTATAAATTAAGCTATTATTGCATCATATTTCCAATAAAATTTAATCAACTTATGTGCCAATTATTGAAGAAAAAAAAAAGAAAAACATTTATAGCTAGTCAGCACAATAATCGCTCGCAGTCCAGAAATTTGCTGGGCTGAATATGGCCAGAAGATGAAGCTCTATTTATTCCCATAGCATTTTCACAAGTTATTTCTCTGTCAACAGAGACACACATTCTTGTCCATCAGGGAGAACAAAGCCCTATAATTGCCTGCTTCCCCACTTGAGCCCTATATGGCACAATGTTAATAACAAACTGATGAGAAATTCATTAAGGCTTCAAATAAAAAATCTCTCCATAATAACAGGAGAGTACATTATAATTAAACTGATGCTTTACAGTTTTCATTAGGCCGTAGAGCCTGACAACTTGAACCACAGAGATGAATGCAATTGAGCGCTATTGTTTTACAATGAATTCATGTCTAAGGTATTAACAGATTATTAAAATAATTTTATAACGTGTAGCTTTCTCTTTGCAGGAGCAAAAAGAGGCCTAATATATTTTAAAAAAATAGCTGACAACAGAAATTGGCAGGTTTATCTTGCACTCTGCAGAAACTAGTTTACTCAGTTAGTTACTGCTGACCACTGAGAGAAAGGGGAAGGATGAAGAGTGGAATAAGGCATTTCACTTCTCCTTGTCTTAAACCATCTTCCCATGACTTTATGCAATGTATGCTTCTTTCATTCCCTTGTCATATTGTGCTCTGAACCTCAAACTTTTTACTCTTTTGATCTTTCTTGTGTGTCTTCACATCTTTACACTTGGAGAAATACCTCAATGGCTTTACATAGAAAGCAAGTTTTAAGAACAGGTACCACAGGAAACACCCAATTTTACGTGCACCCCCATGCATACTGTGGCTAGTGTAAGAAACTTTGTTGTTGTTTTTTTTTTCAGCAGTCAGCATTGAACTTGCAAAGCTCTGTCTGACCACAAATATTTTATAGGGCCAAGATCAAAGAGATTAGAACGCCACTTATACTATCAGTAACATATTCCTCCAAATAAAAACAAAGTCAAACATGTAAACCAAATAAATAAATGAATCATTAGACACACCACCTAATATAGACAGATGCATGCACAAAACCCTTAAATTTAGCATAATGTAAATGAAACCACTCAATGCCATCAGTAATACTTAATAATGAATACCAACTCAAATTTCTGTTTGGTATTTTGAATCCTTAAAAACAGATATGGTCATCAGTAGACAAACTGAAAGCCTTCACAATCTTAAACTGAAGGACAATTTGAAACAAAGCAGGAACATAGAACCAAATCCAACCATTTGTAAATTAAAAAACAAACATTTATACACAGTCCCAAGGTTAAATGAGCTAACATGAAACTTTAGGGGCATTCATAGAATGGTTCTGCAAAATGAACGGAAAGAGCAGTCTGTCTTTAACCTGCCTCTGAGCGTTTATAAATCACTGATGGAGCTGACCATGTCCTGCTTAGGCATGAGCTTTCAGAAATGAAGCGAGTTTCACAAAACCAAAAGAGGCGTAGAGCAAAACTCAGCTGAGTTGGCGTGGAGCACTATGCACTATAACGAATGTCTCTGGCATGTTGTTTTCAAAAAATCTTCAAAAGTTTACCAATTCTCTTTGTGATTAACCAGATTTTTACACTAAATGCAAAGTTGCTGTGTGTTACTAATAATCTTCTTCTCTGTAATACATCTGTTTATTGTTGTTCAGGCTTTTTCATCTCATAGCTGGGTAGTTGAACACACTGTATGCATCACTACTTTACATTCTTAAGCTGCAAAGCCGGTTTACCTTTTCACATATCGACTGTTATCGATCTGTTACTACCTAGCTTTAACCCCTCCATTCTGCCTTGGTCCATTCAGAAAGTGTCTAAGTCCCAGCTTGAAGTGTTTTGTGAAAATGTCTGAGAAACTGAGAAAAACTAAAAATGAGATTTACATCCACATATTGCCCTTTTCACAGAACACGTGTAGTATTATCCTGAATCAATTCTGCTTCCTTTTTGCAAGTTATAACAGACTTTGGAAACTTGAACTGTGAACTGAACATATGGAGAAATGAAGCCATTGTCGTTTGACCTTAGGGAAGGAGGGAGGCAAGCAGGTCACACTAATGTGGACCAATAATCTCTCCCAGAGTCATTAGGATGATCAATGCTATTCTAATGAGATAACATCTGGAACAAAGGAACCTAATAGCAGACAGCTGCTGGGCAAAGTGAGGCAATTAGAAGAACATTCAGGGATGCTAACTAATTCTGTAGTCATTGTGCCCTGGTTTTGGACCCCCATCCTGTTAACATCCAAAAAACATGTTGAATATTTCACACCTCCTCTAATAAATAATCATGATACAGTACTATCAGTGATACCACACGAGAAGAAATGGGGAATGGGATGAAGAAATTCTTTAAAAACCTCAGCCATACATGAACACTTATCGAGCGGCACTAAATTGGTCAATTACGGAGAAAATCTGGTTTGAGGTAACCTTTCAGCTTATTAAATAAGCTATAAATCAATCTTTAGAACAGAATGAGTGGCTGGCTTTTAATGAGTAGACGTGTCTAATCCCTGTTTGCGCTCTCCTTCTTTCTTTTAGCCTATGTGTCTGTGCATATGGAAACATACTACACATTTCTGGTAGTAAGTTCATGCAAGATTAAAAAATCATTTTGCAGTTCTCTAGAGGTTGCCACAACTCCCAAATGTAGAATTTGGAGAAGCATACCACTAGTTGGATATTTGTGGCTTTTTTCAAAAACAAAAAATTGAAGGGAAGTGAACAAAAAGATCTACCTCCAGAAACCACTGAACATGGAAGCTGGACCCAATTAGTCTTTTGGCCAACATCAGATTTGATCTGGTTCTAACGTCCCTGTGTTTCCTTCCAGATTCGTGCCGGGCCAAGGCGTGGTTCTGT
>JAOXNZ010000221.1:21739628-21750980 GCA_028566095.1 Kryptolebias brasiliensis
GATGTTTACAACATTTCTGAACTAGTTTAACTAAAATGACATCAACAACAAAAACAAGAATTTGAATCTCCTTGAAAAACATTGAGATGAAAAAACTTCTGGTAAAAAAAAAAAAAAAGAAATGAATTAAAACGTAAAACGTATCATTTATCATATGATATTTAAATACTAATAAGAGGTACATAGGAATCTATTAAAGAAAAAGAGAGTGCAGCAGCAGAAATCAACTGATAATTCAAAATCACTCACCCCAAAAGACCACAATTCACATGTACAATTTGTCTTTTTTATTATTAAAACTCATTTATAATATCGCCACTTTAAAACCAAAATATGAGCCATGACAATGACCTAATATGCACAGTTCAAAATGTTCTTAATTTTCTGCAACAGAATACCTCAACTGGTGTGTGTTGTGTGGTGGGGGGGGGGGGGGGTGTACGTGTGTGATCATAGTTTAAATAAGGACAGAAATACATAAACATAAAGACTTTGAAGCCAAATAAATAATGGGCTACTTACCGCAACTTTGCTCCCAGTTATCTGCATGCAGCGATCAGCGGAGGTTAATGTGCAAAAAGACACAAACAGCACAATCATTAGTAGGCCAGAGAATGATCCAAAACATGTTAAGCATTAGTGTCTGTGTGACATCACACAAATTCTTCACACAAATAAAGCACATATACATAAGACTAAAATTGATAAAAGCCAACAAGAAAACTCACAATTATTGCTGTATACTAAAGATAATGTCTGTGTCTAGATGCTGCAGCCTTAGTATTTTTGAAATTCTTAATGTCAATACATAAATTAATAAAATTGCATATAAAGTTTAGAACAAAAAACTTGCAAATTGTGTACATGAATATAAAAACTCTGGTAACCATTCAGATGTGATGGTTGGGAAGGTAAAATTTGACTGTTTTTGATTCACAGATTCTTGCCCTAATGTGATCGTTCGCTACTGTGAGCGCAGAACTTGTAAAAGGTCTCTCTTGCCTGAAATCAATCTGTTGCCATTAACATTGGTCTTCAGATGTCAAATTTGTGTGGCAGAACTACCTTGAACCCTTGCAGTCAGCACAATTCCCAGGGTTTAACCTTGTTATCTGTCAATAGTGGCAGGTAGCAGAAGCGATTTTCATTACTGCAACTGTGGGACTTGTTTCACAGTGGGAAGGTGTCTGTTAGCACAGCAAATGTATTCTAATCTGAGGCTGAGCTCCTCTCGCTGCAACATGCTACTGGGAAATTGCATTTTGATTGCTGAAAGTTATAGGACACACTGCAAACCTTATTCTTTTTCTCATTCTTTCTTTCTCTGCATTTTAGAGAAGGAGGTAGAAAAAAAATCTAACTTTGCACTTCCTTCATTGAGACTCCCAAACTGTCCAGCTCTGCACACATTTGATGCTTACCCTTTCCATCAATTTACCAAAAGATTAAAATCAAATATAAAATCACACTGACATGATATCCTAATTACCTCATTTTATAATAAAAAACTGTCTAAATGGTCTAAAATTGGAAAAACAAATGTTCTAATGTTACTGGACATTAAAATACCAACAGTAAATGCAGTTAAAAAATGACATATTTTTGAATCCTAATGATAGCAGCTTTATTAAACAACAGACATTATCTTTTGTGAGCTAATCATAAAGGAACTTGAGAAAGAGAAATAGTTTCTCTGACATCTAATAGCATTAAAAAAGTAAAGAGGCACAACTTTATGGGATTCGTCTTAAGACAAGTACAATCATTACATAATCTTTATATACATAACTAACTGCATGCAACTGCAACTTTAAAATAATTAAGGGCCTGTCTGTTTTCTGAAAATATATGGCCCTGACAAACAGGAATGTTATACAGTGTAGGCTACATTAAATAAACCAGTATTTCAAAAATAATGCTATAATTAGTAATCCCCTTTTTAAGACCCTATGTCACATTTTTCTTATATTAAACAAAGCATATTCATATTAAACATGATTTTTTTTTAGAGAATGTATTAATTGTATTAGTACAGCAATGATTTTGTTTTTGCAGTTTTTGCTGCTATATTAGCACAGTTAGATGGAGAAAAGAACACAAGACAAGATGGGAAAGGAAGCCAACTGTTTATGCAAAGCTGATGGTCAAAGACATTCAAAGACTCACTTCTGCAAACGCTGAATTGGATTACACTGAAGTACAGCTCATATTCAAATGAGCTGGGTCAATGCAGAATTCTTCTATAAAAAATACATTCCATTTTGTGTTGGGGATAATTTGCTAGACCCCTGCTGTGGTACCCCTAGTAAAATATAGAAGAGTTCTCAATCTTGCCTGGCTATGAACTTGTAGAAAAGGGTGGCATCACAAGAAGGAGAAGAGGATGAAAAAAAGCTTTGAATGTACTTTGAAATTTATATTTTGCGAGAGCAAACAATGCATTTTTCTTTTTTTTTGTTCTTTTAATTGCCATTTTTTCAAGCCAGACAGCTGTTTTAAAGGGAATGTTAATGTCAACATGCATGAGTGATGGATATAGATACACCAATCAGCCATAACATTATGACTAACTGCCAAATATTGAGAATGTTTCCCATTTTGATTTCAACCTTCATGATTTATCAAGGCACCAACTCCTCAAGACCTTAGAGCAGGGGTCCTCAATCCTGGTCCTGGAGGGCCACTATCCTGCATGTTTTAGTTGTTTCCCTGCCCTTCAGCAGGTCTTCAAGTTGTGCAGCAGCCTGTTAATCTCTGTCATTCAAATCAGGTGTGTCAAAGTAGAGAAACATCTAAAGCATGCAGGACAGTGGCCCTCAAGGACCAGGATTGGGGACCTCTGCCTTAGAGCAATTGTATCTGGCACCAACACCTAAATATCAGATTTTGAAATCTTGTAAAATGCAGAGTGGGGCTTCAATGAGTTGGATTTGCTATACATATGCAACATATGCTCAACCAATTTGAGATCTAGAACATTTAGAGGTCAAATCAACTCTTCAAACTTGTTACTGAGGTTTTTAAACTGTTCATGAAACATTTTTTCAGTGTGGGAGGGTGCACTGTCCTGATGATAGAAGGAATGTTGTTTGTTTTAAAGGGTTTTTCTAGTTCATAACAATATTTAGTTAAATTATATCACATAATAATAATATCACAGTAACAACCTAATGAATGGTGGGAACCAAGGACTACCAACAACACATTGCCCAAAGCATTGTATTGCCACTACCTGCAGACCAGGGCATAGAAATGCTATGACCTCACCAATTAGCCTTATCATTTAGCCCGTGGTAAAGATGTACAAGATTGTTGGTTCACTTTTTTACTCCAACACATCTTTGGGTACACAAAGTTCAGTTGCCACCCAATGTATCCCACCCACTACCAGGTATTATTGTAACAAGGTAATAAATATTTGCATCACCTTATAGTGACCATAATATTATGGTTGATTGGTACATGAGAAAAAAACTTAAAAGTATCTGAAGCCCTTGAATCCCATGGATATTGTTTTTTATTGATTATGTTTGATTGTGCAGGACTACACAGAGACACACAAAAACAAGTTATTGTTCCAATTACTCATTTTAACATTTTTACTTCTAAAGTAAGTTGGACCAACAAACAGTATTTGACTTTAGTTAAGACAGAATTACAGAGTGCTAAATAGATCTACCAAAATTTGAGAATTGTAATGGCTGTGAGAGCTTCGAGGATCATTCTGTTTAAAATTGTGAAACAAAATCCTTTTCTTGTCAAATATCAAACAACAACCTGTAAAATACCCTCTACAAAAATAAGCACAGAAACACTAAATGGAATAAAATATGAGTAAAGCCTGTCTGCACACAGCACAACAAAAACTAAACTTCACATTTTTTAGACTGAAGAGATTCGGGCAAAACAGTAAAGGCACCACAGCAAGACAGAAATAATAAACCCAACATGTTCAAAAAGCACCACTCCCACATTCAGTCAGATTTAGATTTCGAAAGTAACATCTTACATTTGGCCCACAGTGCATGCTCATCAACACCAACAACCAACATTGTAACTGGCAACTGTAACCTCTTTTAAACCCATGCAGTTTGCACATGCTTCTATACAGAAAAGATGGAAAAACTGGAGTGGTTTTCTAAAAAGAGCAATAAATAAATAAATGCATCCAAAGTTTGCTTTTCAAAAACCAAATTAGGTTTCCAACTTAAAAATAAAAATATCTAACTTTTTGTGTATATTTTTAGACATTAGAGGCTAAACTTTTGCAAGATACTACAAGGGTGCATGAAGCACTTCCAAGCAGTTATTGTAACTTTCATATCTGCTACTGGCTGAAATGATTGGGCCTCAATCCTGCAACATTTTAAAAATATCTGTTGATGAGTATTTGGAATAGTAAACTAGTTTTTATAGCAAGTGAAGATAGGTGATTACAGCTTTAACATCATCTAAATAATTTATAATTAAATGGTTTCCATGACTATAACATTTTGTTTTTTAATTGCTTGGTTTTGTAGCAATCTTAAAATACTTTTAGGTAGTAAGAGGAAATGTCTGCTCCTGTCTCTCTATTGGTTCCAGTTGTATGTACAATGTCTCTCACTGCACAGATTAGTTAAATGCAGGCCTTGTTGTCATAATCATATGCAAATCTCCCCTAAACTATTAAGCCGAAGTAAGACGTTTTCATGTAATATCACTATGTGACAGTGTGTATATGTACAACTGTTCTGTATTGTAATTGTGTGTGCAGAGTTGCTTGAATTTGCCTGAACAGCTACTTCATCACTGACATTCAACCCCCACTCCCACCCCACCCCTCCATCAGTTCTATTATACGTGATACCTGGGTGCAGACAGACATCACATTTTTGTCCTCTGTCCTTTCACTACACAGATTATGTTATTCATTTGAATAAAATATCTGAGCTCACAAAGCATAATGGGCCCTGTGAGGAATTCAATCATCTCGGATAATCATCATTATCAATAATGCCAGTTAATTACCATAACAATGAGGAAGGTAATAAATGATGATGTCAAGGGAGAGCTACCAGGTTCAGGAAACAATGGGGAAAGAAATCAGTTTTTCCTTTTTAAAAAAGATTTTAATATTACCTCATAAAGTTGTCCATAATTTCATTCATCGTACATTGATGGACAACTGTCAAACCTGTTTATATTAGATAACATTATTATTTTCAGCATCATTTTAGACTAATAGAATATCCACTGCACAGCATGAAATAATTTATCTATTTTTTGTTATTATAACCAAAAATCAAAAAAACAAAAAACAAATGGTTAATATTTTAACCGGGTTTAAAAGAACACAATAAAACTAACTGCAAATTGTCATAATTACAGTAAAACTGTAAGCTCAAACACTTATCATAAGTTTAAATATATTTTATTTGCTTCTGTAGTTGGGGGTTTTGCCTCTTGCTGTTATAATGACCGAGGTAATGCTTAACTTGTGCTTTTGAATAAATGTTTTTCTTTTAAAATGATGGCTCTATTTGTTGGTTGCACTGTGTATACTTTTTGCACTTTAAGAACTAATAATTTGAACTAAAAGTTAAGACTCATACAACCAAAAACAGTTAGATTGCTGTGTAGAATGTAATGAAATCAGAATGCAATAGCTAAATGAAAAGTATTTGAAAGTAAATATATTTCACTACAGGTTTATGGAAAATTATGTTGAAACTAAAAAAATGTCATGTTTTCTGTAAAATATAGCATTTTATATGTTAACATTTGTAATATTCACTGCTTCATTAAGCTTCTAAAACATTCAGTCATTCACACTTTGGTCTTTTTTTTTCCCCCCCCAAAAAAAGACATGTTTGCAAAACTGACAAGATGAGTCATAGTTCACATGTAATTTTACATATTTGTCTTATTTGGTTGAACTGTACATTAGCTAAGGTAGCAGATATTATAAAAGTCATTATGAAGTCACACTTTTCTCACTAAATCATGTAATACCACCGTAATAATTTTTATAAGGGGTTGCAGTGGTTTTACAAAGCATAGCAACAGGGGTTAAAAATAGCGGAAAATATCTTTTGCCACACATTTTCAGATTTTTGCTAAGCCAGTGTTATATTCCTGAGGGTTTAATTGCATTAATATAACATAGCCGCAGCTTGAGAAAAACATGATATTTTCCTTCACCTGAGGACATGGTCTCACAGTCAGCACTGTTCGTCAGATGAAAAGCTGCATCACCGCACAAAAGTCCTTCTAGATTTACAATATTTTCATTACATGTTTTGCCATAACATACTGCCATAATTATTTTTTTATTCTGAGTTAACAAATACAATGTATTGTAGTAAACAAAACTGCAGTCGATGGTAACAGTTCAAAATACTTATATAAAGTCAAACAAATTTTGTATTTTGTTTATTGGGTTCAAAAACCATAACTGCTGATGAAACAATTTTCTGGGTTACACTGTAGGGGAAGAAGTTTGAACTGCATATCATTCATTTATTAAGAGAATTTGTCAGCTTTCCCAGAGCAGTGTGTCTGTATGTTAATATGACTGCAGCAGGTCAGTCTAGTGCTGCGTTCAAAGTGACCTGTATATGTCACTAGGTCTGACCTAGTCATATTTCCATCTCAAAATATTACAGATATGAGGTAAATTGTGCATGACACCTACAGGTTCAGTTCATGTCAGATAGCAGTGCCTTGATGAAAGAGGTTTATGTTATCCTTGTGGTGCCAGAAACATGCATTGCATCATATAATCTTTTAACAACCCCTGTGGGTGTTTTGGGAACTGAAGAGAGCAGATCTTGTGGTGTTTCCTAGTCTTGCCTGTTACAACTGTGTGGTAACATCAGCTGTTGAATATGAAATTCTGCATCCAGCAAAACCTTTCTTGGTGGTTTTTAGAGCGCTTTTACAAGTAGAGTCTGATTTAAATGGACCAGAGTTCATTTCCTCAGATAGTTCGCTTCATTTGGGCAGGTGGGGAAGCTCATTCCAACTATGGTGGGGACCAAACCAGCAAAGTCTACCACCTGAAAACATGGGTCTTAGTTCACTTGCAGGTGAACCCTGGTGCAGTGCTTACTGACTATCGACGTTCAACTACCCAGCGAACCAAAGAGAGGAAGTGACGTAGAAGGCAGCACACTTCTTGTGAAAAAGCAATTAGGTTTGAACACCAAAATAAAAACAGAAACCCCAAGACTGCATAAGTTTGGTGTTGCTCCTTTGTTTTTGTTGTGAACAAGCCAGCTGAAGGGGATGGATAGACGTTTTTGATCCTGGCCAATCAATTGCCTGGATTTTCTTTTTCCTGATGCTTTTTGCCTTTATGATTAGTGCTAGTTTTCTGCCCCAAATGAGCAGTTGTTCGAACTGCATGATGTTGTCTAGGCGGTTTGGTTTGCTCTCAAAAGAGCAGCGTGAAAGTGAACCAAACCAAATGAAGGTGAGAAATTTCTTGGCATTCCAATCAGAGTCCCTCAGACTACCCTGGTGTGAAAGCGCTCCTAGTTTTGTGCATAAAAAGTTTTGTGTGCAACAGGTCTGGACAGGATAAAAAAGTGAGGTTAGCATCGAGGGTATTCTGCACATATTAAAGCAGATTTATGACATTAACAACCAAATTAACAAATGCAGCATTTTCTATAGTGGTCAATCCATTTGGAGCTTGATTTCTGAAAGACTCAGCGTTCCTGAAGTGCTCTCCTTTTAACCATACTGTCTTACAGTCCTATTGCCAATTAATTACATTAGACATAATATGTATCATCAGTTTTTAAACAACTTTTTAATTTTTTTGTTTCCCTTGATGGAGATTTTTAAAGACGTGTTGCTGACAAGTTGCTTAACTAAAAAAAAACTATATTTTTTAGTTTCAACACCTGATATGTTCTCTTTATTGTTTATATTTCTTCCAAGGGTTTTCATTCATTTATAATAATGTGACTCTGAGTTTATTTATATTTTAGAAAACCTCAAAAAAATTTCAGAAACAAAGTAACATACCAAGAGGATGACAGAGCTTGTATTCTTGATAACCACTTATTGAGACAAGCCACCGCCACCACTAAGCAAAAACAAAAAGACCAAGACCAACACTGACCATCCCTTAACATCCAGCAAATATATCATTCTAAATTAAACCCAGAAGATTTTTGACAATAGAGGAAACAATCAATGAATAAAAAAAATCTAAACTGCAATCAAAGTATGGGTTTCAAGCATGAAGAGTGAGGAAATGTGACTTAAGAAAGGGTGAAAAAGCAAGCTGTGAAACAGACAGTTAGGTTATTCTTTGCAGAGGCTTGTTATGTCTGTAACGATTTCCTTTTAGTTTTTAGATCAACCCGTTTCAAATATACAGTACAGTCCAGATTAAAAACAGAATACTTCTTTTCTCACTTACAGATTTGGCAGTTGCTGAGATGTACTGGACCACCATCTCCCGTTTGGTGCTCAAGTCCTTTCCCCGCAGAGGAGCTTTGCGTTCTTCATTGAGGTTCATGTCCTCCTAAAAACACACCAACAATGACGTAAAATACACTATTCCAAATTTTTGAAAAACATATTTAAGTGGCTTATATAGCATTTACTGTGTGTATGGTTTATTGTACATGGTTTATTTGCTGAATCCAATAAAAGAAAAAAAAAAAAAGAAATGGTGTGATAATAAAATTGAACCTAAATTGAGACATACATGACACTTGGGAGCAAAACAGTCATACACTTAAACTCAAAGAATTAATCAAAATGCCAGCATTTTAAAATGTCAAATTCTGAACCAGATCATTTATAGTACAATAGATTCATTAGCAAGAAGAAACATTTTAGATGGACCGACATTTATTATTCCATTTCCACTATGATCCTTTTACATCAGATCCTGTTCTATGAGTAAATTAATTTCTAACTATGTCCCTTTGTTAAAGTCACAGGCTGCAGCAGCAGAATATAATGGCAGTAATAATTAGTCCTTGAAATAAAAGTAGCAAGGCTGCAGCAATAAAAACTGCACACTGCATCCCAACTCTGTACAGAAGAACAAAATCAAACAACACTGCTTCTATTGAGGCCATGCAATCACATCTGATAGGATGGATAGGCAGTATCTGCGTGTTATTGGGAGTATTATCTTCATGCTACTTTAATTCGGCATCACAAAGAGGTCTTTCATGTGAAAGACATCAGGGGATAGAGTGAAGGCCGGACAGAGCACTAAAAGCTAGGGAATGACATGATGATTAGAATGGAGGAGGATGTTTATCAGAAGCACTCTCTCACAAAGAGATGGCTGGAATGAACACAGTGAAAAAATATCCTCCTCTGAGTTTTAGGAACGGCCATGCTGCCCTCTAGTGGCAGAGAAAAAAGAACGTTTTATGTCTTCAAGTACTGTCGCTCTCATTTGACAATTTCAAAAACTTTAGCTATCGATAAATAAGAACACAGTAATGTACAGCTGTTTCAATATCTTATCACATGTAATCAGATTCAAGCTGTTCTGCTGCATTTGTCATAGAAGCTTGAACATGAATCCCAACCAGGGGCAAAGTGACCTAAATTCCTCCAACTACAGTTCCTCTAGTAAATACCCTCTGAGCTAAAAAAGACCATTAAGATCTTTTGTGGAACTGGGAGGGACAAATACAGCAGAAACTTTTTCATCACCCTGGGAAACCAGCAGGTTTTTTAATTAATCTTTGAACCCTGCTAATTTATCTGCTTAATTGGCATTCAATAAAGGAGGCAAAATGTGACGGGGTGAGTACATGTGGAGGGTGGGGGGTGAGGGTATGAGTAGTGAGCCTGCGGGACGCTTGTCAAGGGGCAAACTGGAGGAATGAGCCCTACTTGTTCAGCCTACAAAATGATTAATGCTCTTTTATTAATTATACCCTCACAGGCAACATAAAAAGAATCTCAATATATCATGACTATTCCGCTGGTGTAACTGAAATGGCTTGATTAGAGCTTCTAGCTATGCCAGTGGACTAACAAAATAACATGCACTGCTTGTTACCTCATGCAGGTCTGGCAAGCTCTGGTAAGAATTTTTTAAAAGTAATTTGTGCATATTTGCTCTCACCAAAAATATCCTATTTTTTCAGTATCAATATGTAATAAAAGTGTGTTGTCCATAAGTAGCAGTTTTGAATTTAAAACAGAAAACTGTCTGAACGTAAAGCTGAGTTTTTGCCAAAATGTAGCAGTTGATAAACAATGCTAAAAGGTTCATCCTTTCGTTCAAAGCAGCCAATAAGTTTTTAACAGGACAATATTCTTGACTGCCCAATCATCTTAACTCAAGTAAGCAGGTGTTTCCCCTCACTAAAGAGCAGTCCCCAAACAAGCAATAAGTTAAGATGGCTGCACTTTAGGCATGGCAGCGTCTCACCAGGGAAGATGCCAAGCAGCTGTCGATTTCTGTGGATTGCAGTTTAGGTAGTCATTAACTGCAACAGTTAAGCAAGCATTTGTTTTTATTTTAATTTCTATCTATAAACTGTGTTCCACCAAGTATATGAAGGGGTACAATTGTTGTTTGTTGGATTTATTATAACTGCTAGAATCCAAAGTTTTTGGTTTTATATTGGTTGTATCAAATTGAATTCAAAATGTTGAAAACAAAGTGAAAACAGCCAACGGTGTGTCACTCTCCTTTTTAAGGCCTAGTAGCCACATAAACTTAATAAAAAAAGAACAACTGAGCAAAATCTCTAAAATCCTGTGGTGGCAATCATGAGGCTTCAAATTTAGCACAACCCAGAGCAGTAAAAGCTTCAAATCAGAGGGAAGAACAATTAATGGATACCATCAAATGCACTCAAGGCTGAAAATACTATGAAGAGTTTGCCTTCAGGGAAATGTGGATCTGAGAAAAGTAAAGTACAAAAATGTTTTGCTTCAGCTGTGACAAATCAATTATTTTGTCCACTAGCCTCAAGTTTGATCCATGAGTTTGTAAGGGCACATGCCATAATTCTCCTGTGGGCTGGTTTTAATGTCTTGGCACAGAGTGGAACTGCTGAGGGATCACATAGGAGCTTATTACTGCAAGTGTTCATCCTGACAATGGCACACAGAGAGACACATAAAACCTCAAACAAGCCACAGCTGCACTGCAATGTGACATTCTTCTTTCACTAGTTTGATGTTTCTGCTAGCATCATAGGATCCTTTTGTCATACTCTTAAAACTGACATTTTCTAAACCATTGCAACCATACCATACTGCAGGAATCAAATGAGTGAAATCAAATATAATTAAGTATAATTTGTTTTTGCTCATATTTAGGCTAAAAAACAAAAAATGAATTCCTCATCTGGGTGGTGGTGTGCTGAT
>JAOXNZ010000221.1:21751080-21761461 GCA_028566095.1 Kryptolebias brasiliensis
CCTTAATATTGGTAAATTTTTCTCATCTGGGTGGTGGTGTGCTGATTTTTTTTTAGAAACTTTGAAAAAAAAAAAACTTTGAATTTTAATAAATTAATGTAAACATCAAAATAGAAAATGAGTACATCAATGTCACCTCATAAATCACCACGTTTCAGTGTTTTATACTGATCACATTTGAGGTAAATGCATTTAATATTAGAAGGAATTTTGACACATCATGGTATAAAATAAAGTTTTGCAACTTAATGAATTTTGATTGGAGCTATGCTGTTCCTAAGTTAGACATTTTGGATTTTGTCTACTACTGCAACACAGTTGTCTCTTCAGTGCAATAAAAACACTGGACATTTTATCAGCAGACCAACTGATGGAAATTGGAATGAGAGTTTTTGAAACCAAGCTGTACTTAACTTGCCAAATCCCGTAACAAAACATAAAACCATTCTACACAAATATAAAGACAGCACTGAAAGTTATTTTTGACGTTTTAACGTTCTCTAGTTTTGTGAATATAGGCTAGCTCTCAATGATTAGCTTAAAAAAAATCTGTAAAGTATTCATTTGCTTTTCCTTTCCACTGAGTGTTTCTTCCTATATTTTACCAGATCCCTTTAATGACCTTTCAGTAATGGGCTATGTGCCATCTAGGCTCTGAGACACACATTGCAGAAACAGAAAAAAAATCTCTTGGTCATTAATGCACAGTAGGTGGTCTCACTAATATGGCAAGGGTCAGCCCTACATTTAAAAACAGCAAGTGATCTAAGGCTACAACATGTAACACCATAATAACATTCAACAGCAATATGTGGGGGAAAATGATTTTTTTTTAAAAGCAATTGGCATTTATGTGTGTAAACCATAAAAAGAAAATTGACAGAAATATGAGAGGCAACAAACAGACAGATACTGAGGAAAGGTTATTAGCATCAAAAGAGTCCAGCCACCACAGTTGTTTCTGTGTTTGCTACATCAAAGCAAAAAAGTTTACTGTCTATGAGTTTAAGTAGTATTGGCATCCAAGTAAATAACTCTTTTTCTTTTGGATTTTATTACTGTAATTATACTTCCAACCCGAAGTGTCAAGGCCCGTCAAATGTCAGAGCAGCAAACATGCCTTTTGTGTCATCTGTCACTGAGCAAATTGAAGCCTGGGTTTAATGTCACGCCGCTGTGAGCACAAACATAGTAATTGAGAGGTGAACTGAGTGACAGGGATGAGCACCCAGGCAAGAAAACACTGAACATAGGTCTGATGAAAACCAGGAGCACTGATAGTATTTCTCTGGCTCTGGCAATAAAAAAGTATTGTATGAGAAATACAGGAAAGGTAAGCACCATGCCACACACACACACACACACAAACACACACACAGTCATTCAGACATTATCAACAATGGTACACACAACCTATGCAATGAAGCCAGAGTAATTCCGCTCCTCACTTCAAAGAGATGAGCTGAAAGCTTTTTGTTAGATTTCAATCCTGCGGAACATAAGGCCAAAAATGCATTTGAATGGAGAAAATCACAAGTGTGACAGAGCTTTGACCCCATAGATGAGTGAGAAGTGAATTTTAAAGTTTGGTGTGCACCGACAGTGGTCAGGGGAATAGAACTTTGAAACTTGAAATAAAATGTTTTTACTTTTATATTTTAGATTTTTTAATGATGTATGAAAATCAGTAAATTTTAAAGAAAAAAATATCCACAAATAGTATGTAAAGATGAAAATCTTCATATTAATTCTAATCTTTGTGTCACTGCTATGTTGTTTTCCAAATACTACTATAATACAAACACATTACAGAGCTACTGTAAATTATTGTAATGAGTGCTATGAGTCAGTATTGCAAAAGAAATATATGAGAGCATGGCAGTTTATGTAGAACTGGCCCTGCAGCTTAAAATTAACAATCACTTTGACTTTGGTTGGAGAGCTGTTCTTCTACAAACATCAGGCATAAATATGATTATGTTTATACAACTTTACAAGTTAGTTAGATTAAATACCATGACTTGTTGACTTTGGACTAAAGGTTCTTTCTTAGGATATTTACAATGTGGAATGGTATGAAAGCATGTCAGGCAAATAAAATTATAAATAAAGACTAAATATCTATATCTATCTATATATGTAGATCTACGTATATAGATACATGTATCTATATGTTTGAATAAGTCTAAGCCTTTGCTGCCCTGAACAAGGTAAAATGGGTATCAAAAACAAATGACTAAGTCAAAGTTAAAGGGTATTCTTTGACTACATAGAACTCTTGACACACTTTGATGTTTTCTTAATACATATCTATGAGGGTATCCGTTCAAACATGTAAAATGCTTTCTGAGTGAACTGTTTTATTTGAGTCAAAAGTATTCACAGTATATCAAAATAATCCTGAACAATCAAATAATCAGCAGACAGTTTTTTGCTTCTCTTGGTAGTAACAAAAGTGTAATATGACTTGTACAAAATGACCAAATCTATCGGTATCATATCTTTATGAGTGAAGTAAAAAAGGAATGGTAGCTCCTTTTACAGTAAAAAACATTTTACTTGAATAGACAACCGTTCTGACCAATTCTGGTATTGATCGTTTTGCTATACAGGGTGACGGACCATGAAATCACGCTATCTTTGACAACACAATATAGGTTTCAGAATGTATTTGTGCCTTCAAACAAAAAGTCTCTTGTTTTATGTTATATAGCTATATATATGTGACACTTTTCAAATCTGTATAGGTTCATAAACAGTCCTTTTTAGCTATTTACATGGGCACCGTTTTCCTGTGTCTACTAACTGTAGACAAAAAAAATGTGTTTACAAATGCATCTTATTGCCAGTGTGAAGCTGCTCTGCAGGTGTTTGAGTGAAAAGTGTTTGTGCTGTTCTGCCAACCCTACTGGAAAAGAAGTGACCACAGTTTTTCAAACATGTTTTTACAATCTTTACAAACAACTCTCACAAAATGATGGAAAGCAATAAAAAGACAAATTACAGTATCAAACTGTAACAATGTAGACAGCAGTGCTTGATTTTCTAGGTTGTTTGAAAATACCTGGATTTAAATTAAAAGTCAAAGTACAACACACAGCCCTATCTGATCTTCATTTTTCCATTAAGTAAAATAGAGATAGCATAAGATGACTGATACAGCATTGGTCAGGTTGATGTTGGTCAAAAAACTGGGCTGGATAAGATGATTTCTAGCTTTCTACTAAAAAAAAAAAAAAAAAAAAAAAGAGCAGCGATAGCTCTTATTCCTGAAGAGGCTGTGGTTTGTCAACATCTGTGGAACCACAATGTGCACTGCAGGTGTTTCATGAGTCTGTGGTGGCGAGTGCCATTTACTACACTGAGGTCTGCAGGAGCAACAGCCTGAGGGTGTCCGACATTAACAGACTAAACAAACTGATTCGGCCAGCTCAGCTGGGTGGAGTTAGACTATCTACATGCAGTGAAGGATGTCAAAGCTCTCTCTACATCTCTTTTTCACTATGGTCAAAAAGATATGCAATTCTTCAAAATCTTTAAAATATTCACAACTACTACAGTCAATTGCCATCCATCCATTTTCTTTACCTGCTTTTTCCATTTCAGGGTGTGGGGAGCCAGTGCAGTCACTGTGTGAGAAGTGGGGGACACCCTGGACAGGTCGCAAGTCCATCACAGGGCCACACAGAGACAAACGAGACAAACAACCATTCCCACTCTCACTCACTCACAATTTTAAGAGTTACCAATTAACCTCACATGCATGTTTTTGGTCTGTGGGAGGAAACCGGAGTACCCGGAGTAAACCCACGTGTGCACAGGGAGAACATGCAAACTCCACCCAGAAAGGCCCCAGGTTGGGATGCGATCCTGCAACCTTCTTGCCGAGAGGCGACAGCTCTAACCACTATGCCACTGCAGTCTATTGCCATTGCTGTCAATTTATATTTTAATTATTTTATACAACTCTGCACATCACCTTCATATGTTTGCCTACAGGTAATACAAACTCATGTCACAGTGTTTTTATAGTGACACTGCTGTCACATAATCTAAAAATTCTTATCTGTGAGCCGTGAATGTGAGTTTTCAGGAACTCTTACCTACACATGAATTCACAACCCTCTGCTGTAGTTTTCAACCTTAAACTAGGTACTAAAGAGAAAAATCACAATTTTCTTCATTTACACAAATAAATTCAACCTTGTTTTTGATGGCAGCTCAATATGCTTCCAGTTTTCAGTTTTTGTTCTTCTGTAAGACCTATAAACCCTAATATCTCGACAGGGCAATATTATGCAGGCAAATAATTGAGTGTAAAAATAAGATGTTGCATGAAACATGATAGTTGTAAAAAGAAATAATTACTTTTTTCATGTACCCTATCTCATCAGTAATAAAAGTAGAATTTATGAGCACTAATATATTAAAACAAGCTTTACAAAACTCAGTATCTATTCATGACAACATTTTTGAGGGACATTTAAAATGTTAAATTATTTATTCCTGTGTGGCATTGGGAGACATAATAAATGTGTGGAGTGTTAGAAAGATTGCAAAAGAATCAAAAAGCTTACCATCATCTTTTCAAAAAGGTCAATGATTTCTTTTTCTGAGAGGTTCATGGATCTCTCGTCAAATAAGGGCTGCGGAAGAGGCAGCTCAACTTGAGTAGAGCAGGGATCCGTCGGGTGCTGTATGAGAGGCTTCTCTTTCTTCGTCCCAGTTTTCCTGAAACTGGTTATACGATCCCTCTGAAAGAAAACAGTGTTCGATATTTCAAAATACTGCACTGCTAACAATTCATAAACTAAGTGATCAGAGAAAAAAAACTTGGTTTAAGGTGTCTGTAAAATGAACTTTAAGTTTCCACACATTAAAGGTCATACTGTGTCCTGATGTCACCCACAATTTACAGTAAACAGAAACCCCTGATGTTGAGGACAGCTCAAAACATGTTACTGTAAACAAAAAATTAAGTTAAACACAAACGCAAAACTAGAACCAAGAGACCGATTTTCTTTTTTAATATCTTTTCTACTACATAATTTAAAAAAGCAAAAGCATTAACTGTTAACAGAAAATACATGTATTTATTAGAATTAGAGGTAAACTGATTAATTAACTGACCAATTAATTGTCTAATAATTGCTATTTTTTTTAATAATCAGCCATGCCTGTGCATACTTAGCTGATTACCAAGCAGGAAAAAGAAGATGCAGCAGCTGCTATAAACAGCTCACTGCAACCTACAAATGTAAATAACTGTGTTCTGATTTTGTTAGAAAAAAAACCTAACATCTTGATCAAAAGGGTGAAAGAGAGAGAAAGAGAAGTGGGGTAGAGCTCGACGGTATATATTAGCCATCAATGACCTCTATTTAGAATACAGTGGAACAATACACTGGAAATGACTTACCATCGAATCTTCCAGATGTTCTGGTTTGTATTCATGTTATTTAAATAAGTTAAGTACAAAATGACAACTTTAGCCTGTGGTGTAGGTAGAAAATTGCTTTGTGAATTTAATTAATTGACAATATTGTAATAAATGCATTTGGGAAAGTTTCGTTTGAAAGCAAAAAATGTACATGGATCACATGCAGGGAGTGATTGTTAGTCATATTTAGTAAAATGACAGGAGAAGGCATGCTAATCAAATGAACACACATGAAAAAATGTAAAAGATAAACATATAATGAGGACATAAATGATGTTGCTAGTACTACTAACAATTTACTGAAATATTACTTGATGGATCAAACATACTATAAGCTAAAGATTCAATCAGGTTATTTGTCAACAAAGGGTATTAAAAACAAATTGATTTAATCAGAAGCGCAACTGATAGTTTCACAATAAATGTGTGAGCTGGTTACAAAGGTCTGGGAAGATATGTCTATGTTTGTTTGGACATTAAGCCTAGAATGAAGCTACCATGAAATCATATTTTATTTATGCAGTAATACAGAATTACTCCAACCACTAAGAAAGATAGATTACAGATTACTGTCTTCTGGGTGCCACTGTGTAATAACACAAAAGTCACATTTTACTGTGGTTAAATATGTGATTGTTTTTAGTTTAGAATGTTTTTCAAAAAAAAATTCAATAGTTCTTCTTCAGGTACATTTGATCCATCCATGTATTTCAGTTAAAAGGTCCATGCAGTCATTAACAAAACATGAAATCATGTCAAACAAAACTAGTCACACCAAAATCAAACCAAGCACCTTACCATATCATCAGCCAATGTTTTTATATGTATGTTCTGTTGGAGGGAGGGAACAGTGTGAAAAACAATATTCAACAGAAAAAACTACTGCCAAATGCTCAGTTAGTGCTCCAGCTGAAGTGTTTTTACATGTACAGTGTCCTCGGATGCTGTCTCATTTGTCTATGTGAAACCAATTAAGGTTTTCAATAACATGCAGGCACTTTAAAAGAAACAAAGCATAAGTGTAAAATGTCTTAGATCCACCGCAGAGAGCGGTGGCTCTATGACTATTCTCAATATCACTTGCTTTATTTGATATAAATGAGCAAATCCTGAGTTTTGTACATGCGGATGTGAGAACACTTGATGATTCCAAATAATAAAGTAATTTTAAATAAATGTTAGGGACTGAAATGTAAACACCCCAAGGACACTTTTAAAACCAACACAATACAGACACATAAAAAGATACTAAACATAAGTAAAGGTCCTACAATCCCACAGCCACACCTGTTTATCACCTCAAAACATGCAAGTTAGTGCAGCTTTATTCAAGATGGGTGTAATCCAAAAAGTAGCACATGTTCCAAAGGCAAAAAAGTTATTTTATTGCTGTGACATAGGTTCTAAAGAGCATCTTTTGTTGTGACAGGGACCAAAAAGATGACACCACAACTTCAATTAAGACAGATGTTTTTCTTCATCTCAGACACAATAAGAAAGGCGGATGCCACAGGGTTGTGGCTCAGCAAGAGACGGCCATTTGAAACACACCTCAAATGGGAATCAGTAACAACCTCGCCATATGTTTTGGCGCGAGGCTGTAAAGTACTAATGAGTCGAGAGATGTGGGGCTGTGATGGTCATAAAGCCTGCCTCCAGCCGTGGATTTCTCCACTATTCTAATCAAGAAACTACTGATACTGGGGCGTGCAAACAAATTAGCTTTAACCTGCACCTCCCTCTGTGCTGTCGCTCTGGGCAAGACTGCACAGACACACTAACTCCTATATCTGTCACTACTTTTGTCGAAAACAACTGATCAACAGTTGGGAGCTAGAGCTATTAACTGCAGAAAAGTGTCAGTATTCTTCCAGTTTTGTATGCTGCCGAAGTTTTTATTTCAAGTCCAAATATCAGTCATGTCATATTCATCATGCATCAGGCAAAGAAGATTCTGCCTGGTGGGTAATGCTTTACTGTTCCTGTGTGGGCAGGTAACTACGTGAGTCTGACTAACTTACATCCGTTCCACTCAGGCACAATTAGTTGCATTTATTGTTGCTGCATCACTACTCACAACATCTGTAAAGCTAATAATTTGACCTGAGCAACAACTTTTCCCATTACTAACTCAGAGCGTATGTATCATTAAGCCCAGCATTCTCTGGCAGTCAAAAACTGCGTGAAACAATAGCTAATTTACAGATAGAGTACTTAAACATTTTCTAATCAATTTAACAACAATCAAACCACTGTTTGGTTAATTGTCTTGACTTGAGGGCCTTTCTTTGCCCATTATCTTGGCAACATCGCAACATTGCAATTAAACACCTAACAATTAAGCTTGCATGTCCTCAGGGCTTCTGCTGCTTATTAAAGTAAACTTTTTCATCATAATAAATGTTTATTACCAAACACATATTTCTCTAAATAACCTAATCAAATTAGCTTTGGGTCCCTCCTTAATCAAATATGATCATGACTCCATGCAGATCCTCAAAAATGAAAACACAAAGCAATATTCCACAACTTGAAAGCCAATTTGGGCACATAAAACCATACCAGTATGCATATTTCACACAACAACTCCTAAAATTAATATGCCACCCTCAAATGAACATGAAACCTATCCTGCTATTGCTCCTTGTTTTATTGAAAATCCTTACCAGGTGGTGCATGTAATAATACGTCTTCTGAGATGGACAGAAGATAAAACTTGATTCAGACTGACTATAATTCCACAGCTTTTAAAAAGAAGCACTCAACTAATTTAACTAGAGCATCTGGGTAGTGGCTTTTTAACTCACTCACTGGAACTGTCCCTATAAAATCAGAGGCCACAATGCCTTCGTAAAACGAGTTGAGAAGGAAATTAGATTTTGCTTTAATTAGTTCTAATAATACTAGAGGATTAGTCAGAGTTAGCCAATGTTTGCAGTGAAGACTGTAATCCCACGTGCAACTGACAGTTTTTGGCAACTTCACTTAACTACATTGTGTCTTTGTTAAATCAGTTGCCAAATTCTAGTACCAAATATTAAGCATTTGCAGCACACACAATGTGACAAAGAAATTCTTATAACTTATTGAAAATTGCAATTTATTTATGTTAACAAAATTTAAACTTCAGTAATTTCGAAGTCCAGTTCAGTAAAAGAAAAGTATTCTCATGGGATGTTAAATTGTTTGATTAACTTAAAAATAGTGCAGTGCTACACTGAAAGTACTAATTATGAGTGTCCTTAAATACCCACTCTCTTCAGCTTTTATAAATTCTGCACAGCAGTGGAAATAAAACGCAAGATGATTCATCACAACAGACCTTACAGTTACTGGACAGAATCATCAGACACCATCAGAAATACAGCTTGATGTGTTTTACACATTAGAGTGTGACTAACACTATACTATAGTGCAAAACATGCGATTACTCCTGTAAATAATTCAATAACAGAGTATATATTAAAATATGCTGTTATGTTTACACGTGGTTTGCAAAATGGTGCAGGAACTACAAAGCCACAGTCAGCAATGACCTCAATTCAGAAAAACATTCAGAGAGCCTTACATCAGCATTTCTGCAGTGGTCTGCTTGATTCACTTCCACTCAGACTGGCACAAATGTCAGAACTCATTTTTAAATTACAAATGAGAAGTGGGGTGATTTGTATTCTGAATGTCAGTTTAAAGACCTCAGACTGTTGCTCCTCAACATTTCACCAGGGAGCACCAGAGCACCTATAAGTAAATGGTAAACAACTCAGTCCAAAAGCCAAACAGTGACAAATGCAAGTGACAGAAAACATGTTTCACAGAAGCATTTTAATTTGTTTAGATTTTATCTGAAGACAAAACAAAAGAAGGAAACTCAAAGCCCGTTTCAAAACTAAAGTAAGACAAACCTCAATTTACATTATTGAGTTATGTTTCCTCATCACTGTCATAATCACTGAAATTACCAAATTTATCATTGTGTAATTTAATAGAATGGGCAGCCTTGTCACATTTATGGTCAGTTTGAGGGAAGGGCATCAGGCTGCACTAAATACGATCCATGTAACTGAGTTAGATCAACCAAGCATGTTCAATTACAGAAAAAAAACCTTGTTACGCTATTTTCAATGCCTGGTTTTGTAAATGTAGAGGAAGAGCTAGGTATTATACTGATATGTAGCAAACTGGCTGTGAGCCATTTTACATGTAAATACAGACAGAGTCAAAGCATAGATGCTCTCTAAGGTGCCTGACGTTTTTATAAACATTTCCTAGGGTTCGTAAACTGGAAGTTAACATGCAGAGAAGAATTTGCAGAGCAAATACAGCAAATGGAGTAGAATGTTTGATTCTTTAAGTGATTTTATCAGATATATTCAGTTACTTATGATTAACAAGACCACTGTTGCCAACTCACTGAATTCTCAAATCCTTATTGCGTTTTTCAACTAACAGCACTCAGATTTTAAACACCTGGGGCTTCTTGTCAAATGTGTAAAAAACTATTTTAGTCCTTAGTCTATTGCATTTCTACTGAAATCTAAAATACAGGGTATATTCAGCAAATTAAGTCTGCTGATGTGTATCTCTCCTTACTGTCACGGCTAAAACTGGTCAGACAAAACCTTAAAAGCAAAGAAACTAAAAGTACACTTCAGATGCATTAATCCAGTATATGATAATGTCACATTTCCATGAAGTTTTTATTGAGTTATATGTTTTTATTTGTGCATTAATACATTCATTTTATTGCTCTGAGTCACTGCTTTGTTATCCCAATTTAAGTTATCGTTGCTTTCCTTCCCATCTCCCTTCTTTTGCAGCTAAACAAAAGTGTGAAGTGGCTTTATTTATTTTAACATTAGATAGTTTTACATTTTTAGCTGAACTACTGCAGCTCTCCACAATACAACTCATAAGTCAAAAATATGTATAAAGAGAAGAGAG
>JAOXNZ010000221.1:21776871-21790113 GCA_028566095.1 Kryptolebias brasiliensis
TCCATCCATCCATCCATCCATCCATCCATCCATCCATCCATCCATCCATCCATCCATCCATCCATCCATCCATTTTCCTTGCCCATTTTTCCATGCAGGGTCATGGGGGAGCTGTTATTGTGCGAGAGGCGTGGTTCACAAGTCCATTTCAGGGCTACATAGAGACAAATGAGACCATTCACCCTCTCACTCACACCTAGTAATAATTTAGAGTTACCAATGAACCTACTATGTATGTTTTTGGTCTGTGGGAGGAAATCAGAATACTCAGAGAAAACCCAAGCAAGCACTGGGAGAACATGCAAACTCCAGTACATGCAAACTCTTTTTTAACAATATGTGAATAATTTTTTTTAATTTATTTTTGAAATAAATAACAACATACAGGTCATTTTGAAAGAAAGTTAGCATAAATCAGAGCAGTAAATTAATGAACTACAGACAATATGTGGAGAGCTATGTTCTGTAAATGTCCGAACAACTAAAGTGCACATATAGACCTGGAAAACTTAGCATCAGATGTTAGAAAAGTCTTTTGTTCATTTTCACATTTTTGCACTTATCAGTGCACACTGATCAAGCTAAGGATTTTTTTGCAGCTCATAAACAAGCTGCAAAATCAAACAAAACACATCCATTGCCAGCACTGATATAGTAACTCTTGTGGATCTGTTTCTATTTTTTGGCTACCGCAAATTGGAAACAACTTTACTCTCAAGCCTTGCAAATAATTACACACAGCTGCTCTAGATTGGGGACATTACTTTCCCAAGAGTCATTCAGTCATTCCAACATGATTGGCCATCCCCATGAAAGGGACATGTTGCCTAACGGAAAAAAAAAGTTCAGAACAATTATTCCTTTTGCAGAGTATGTTGTTTTTCTGATGGCATCGCTGCCTAACTATACATTATTTAGACTCAAGCTATCCCCAGTTATATTTACAGTTCATTGGTTGAGGATGCTTGAATATATGACACACCTCATTTGTGCATATCATATTTTTAAATCTTTATTTTTCCATGCTTGGAATTCTTGTTCAGATTTGCTCTTGACACAAAGATTCAGACTTTTAGGAAAATATGTGTATTGTAGATGAAAACATTTTAGATTTTTTTTTTCTCATGTAAAAATGAATGGCAGAATTTTGTGAAAGGAAGTGAAAGACGCAAGTCATAGCTCTGACTGATACTGAAAAAGCAGCTCTTTATTAAGGGAACTATTCCAACAATTTAATTTCAGATGGTTCGAGACTAAAACACTGTAAAGAAAATAGGCAAGGACATTTTTATCGATTGTCCAAAAACTTCCCATATAAAAATGTTTTTCAAACGGTTAGAGTTATTTGTATCCAATTCCTTTTGAGGGTTGGTTTAAAGAGATCTGAATTGGCTTAACAAGTGTGCTGTTTGAAGGGCACTTGGAAGCGTTGCTCAGGTGACAACACAGAGACAAAGACAGAGGTATCGCAAAGAGGAGTGTGTCACCAGCCAGTCTCATTCTGAGCTAATACAATAAAAACTCAGAGTATGCTTTCACATCATTTATGTGGCTTGAAGTAGATCAGCTGAAGTGGCAACACTGTCTCTGAACAATTTTCAGTTCGCATCAGCCAAAGAATAGCACAATTCATGAAGATCCCTCTTTTACATACGCCACATTATGATGATA
Source organism: Kryptolebias brasiliensis (assembly GCA_028566095.1). Taxonomy (NCBI): domain Eukaryota; kingdom Metazoa; phylum Chordata; class Actinopteri; order Cyprinodontiformes; family Rivulidae; genus Kryptolebias; species Kryptolebias brasiliensis. Next base: position 21,778,543 of record JAOXNZ010000221.1, read on the forward strand.
GCGAATCAGAAAAATGTAGATTTATCATAATGCAACACATGGATGATAAAAGTAAACTTAAAACAACTGCTTAAAATTTTATTCTATTGTTAAATATTTGGTTTGGTTTTCTTTGGATTCTTTTGAGTTTTGGTATTTTGGTTATTTAGTCATGTTCTTGGTTTTAGCTTGTTGCTGTCAGTGCCACCAGATGTCCTTCGTAGTCCTGGTTTCCAGCACATAATACCTGTATTCCATTAGTAATCAGCACACCTGTTGTTATTCAGTAATCAGCTCTCCCACTACAAACTGTATACTTCCTGCTTTTTCTCTAATTAGTTAGATCCTCCTGTTTGTTATTGGTAATTTTGTTCTTGAGATGTTATGCTGTTTTTGGACAACTGCATGTTTAATTATTAAAGCTTGAGTTTGGACCCTCATTCACCAGCTTCCTCTGTGCCTGCATTTGGGTCCCTCAACAACCACTTACCACTAAACACGACAGCATCATCTCAACAACAACAAAAGATGGCTTAAAAATCCCAATGTTTTAATTTTCAAGTTCAGAAGTTTAAAAAATAATTTTAAGCATTAGTGAAATCATTTAGACAAATATATACCTCATGAGGTCTGTTTTAATCTTGTTTTTCATGTAGGACAAGAGACTGCAAGTCCCTGGGCTATTTAACCTTCCTTCCTCTCTTTATTTAATGCTGGGCTATTTAACCTTCCTTCCTCTCTCTATTTAATGTTTTTAATTTCTAATTTTAAATTTACCTATATCAGGTTGTGATGTTGTTCCTTTGAGAAAATCTCACTGCACATAAGTAGACATGCTGAGGTACCTAAAACATTTTTTGTGGTAATTTTCACACAATGTGTTTTACCATATCATGCTATTAAGATAAGAACTGACAGGTATGCTGATAATATCAACTTGTTGCAGCTTTTAAACATGTATCTTCACATAAAAATAGATAACCTGATGATACAGTTTCTTTACTTTTGGTTATAGAAGCGTTGAATAATAATATAATAGTGAGTGGGAATTAATGCACGCAAATCAAGCAGTAAACATCTTAACTCAGCATCTATAAGAGCTCCAGCATTAGGCAGACCTATTGTTCAGGCTGGGCTGAAAATAAACAATGCAGGATGCCCTCTCAGGTTTTCCTGTTAAAGACTAAGGACAGTTATTACACTGCCTGCAGCAGCTCAGTGGTTCAGAAACACCTCACACTTCTCATATGCCCAATTTTACAAACTTTTCTGAACTAACACACCCTACAGTTAACTTCAGTTTAAAGTAATTTAAACTTTTAATTTAAATATTCCAGAGCCAAATCACTATGCAGCCTCAGGAAACTTTATACAGCAAGTTCAAAATCTTACAGTTTTTCCACCATCCCACTGAGCTGCACATCTAGGAACATTTCTTCATTTTCCATTTTTGTTATGTTTATGGTTGCAGTACTGGAAGTTTTCATCAGAGCCAGATTTAAGGTACTCTGGGTGGATTTCCAGTCCATCAGGATGCCAACACAGAAACAGGACAAAAACAAGAAACATGCATAGTTTTGCACCACGGAAAAAAAATATAGACCTAGCATGAGCATGAAAAATGTACAAACTTCAAAATGGAAGCCAGTGCTGACCACTACATCATGGTGATGTATACACATAGCAACAAAAAGAATGAAAGCAGGGAAAAAATATTAACAGAGATGCTCAATTATGTAAATTATGGAAAGAGGGAAATGACAAAAAGTAACTAATAGGAACAAAGATTAATTATGATTTAAAAAGAGCAGCTTTTTAAGTGTTAACTATTTGTTGTGAGCCATGTTTATATTTATTTCTCGTGCAAGAGGCTCTCAAACAAGTGATTTAGGTAGACTTTTTAAACAGAATGACCAAGCTCCAATTTAAAATAATCACAAGACATACAAAATTTGATCAAAACACCTTGTAATTAAAATGCTAATTCAGTGAAGTCATTTTCAAAAATTTAATCCCCAAATAACTAGCCAAATTTTACAAGAGGCATCATCAAATTAAGAAAAAAAAGGATTTGGATTCAAATTGGAAAATTGGGCTTGATTAGACATGACTGGATCTAAAATACAAAGCAAATTGCATCTTTTATTCACAAAGTGGATCATGCAGGAAGCCTGTAAACATACCCCAGAGTAACACATGCCTATTTGAAATAACCATCAGTTATTACTATTTGCAGCTCATGTCTCATGCATTGAAATCAACTTTTTCAACTCTTTTCTAACTATTTATTTGTGTGGTAGATATAGTGCTGCACAGCAGCACTCTACCCACAAAAGGTCAGCAGCCATGTGCCCCTGACCGAGGCCTTTAGCCTTTAAATCTTAACTGGGCAAAAGTGGAAGACATGAACTGGACAATTTGTGATAATTAAGATAAAATCGGTGTGTAAATAAAGTCAGAACTCAGTGAGTAAACCCTTAATATGTGACAAACTGAGTCACAATTTCAGTACATGAAAACATTGAACATAAAAAACATTTAGTCTTTAGTTAGCCTTAAGGATTTAATTCAACGTCTGCTCAAAATGACAAAAATAATAGTACACATCTTTATTGCCACATCTTTCAATGGTTTAAGTGATAAAGTATGCTGTCTATCATAGGTTTTATTTACATGTCTGTTTATAAATAAAGCTACAGTTTAAGGCTGACACATAAAAAGTCTGTCTTTCAAAACAGTATTTTCGAAACTGATTTCCACATTGAAATATTGAAAGCAAATACCATGAGTGAGATGCTAGAAATTATTTATTACAAATTTATTTACTGCTTCCTAGAATATGTAAAAAGTTGTACTATATACAGAATACATAAATTAGATAAGGAGGACATAAATAGATAAAGCAGCAAAGCATGAACTAAAATATTAATGCACTAATCTAGAACTGGAAAATGTTGAGACTTTACCGTAAAGAAGAAACACGGTCGAGCAGCATGGCTGCTCAGAAACCATATTGGAAAACAAAATGACAAAACGAAAAGCAACTATATTAAAGAAAACAAACAACAAAACCAAAAACATGCCAAAATTTCAGAAAGTACAAAAATAAACCGAGTATGCAACCACATAGCCAGAAATATTCCATATTCTAAGAGTAGGATTTTGGCAAAACAGATGTGAAAACCCAGCCCTCTTTGGAGCTCTGCAGCTCAGACAGACTTCACAGTAGAAACATCATTCTGAATTTAAACGGGCCAGAAAGTTGGACTTTACATGCCTGAACTGGCATTTTGATATCTTATTACAGTTTTTACACAATCACAGTTTAAGTTTCATGATCTTTGGAGATTTTTTCACAGAAAGTTCAACTGAGATTTGATGATGTCAAACACTCTTTGCAAACAAATTCTTTACGAGGCACTGAGCCTATTAGACTATAAGAAATATGCCAGCAGTAAGGATTTTTAGTCTAAAGTCATAGAACATGTGAGGTTAGCTCAGTTGCTTGTAGTGATCAATGGGTGCGAAAAAGAAGAGAAAAAAAACAAAAGCTTGTTCCAAATTAGACAAAATCTCAGTTCTTTATTAGTACTGTTTTGTTGAAGCCTTTATGTTTTGTTTCATAACCATCTTCATAGAATCTGCAGTCACATGTTTTTCTTCTATTAACACTGTTTTGACTAACACATTTTTAGAGATATTTTAGAAAACTTTTACTTCAAAGAGGGGGAAAAAAAACATCCAAGCTTTATTTGTTCACATTTCAGAAGGGATTTTTTTTGTTCTGCAGTCTGTTTTTTGTGTTGGTAAAAGAAACCCAGCAATGCCGCCTTTCACACATTTTGTGTCAGATTCAACAGATTAGGTCTGATACTGCAGCCTATTTTGGGATGTTCAAACAGTTACAGCGAACTCCACCACTGCTTCTCCGGTGTGGAGAAAACACGGCCAGTGGGGTTTTTACTGAGGAAGGAAGAGGGCAGCTCTGGGACAGGAAACACAAACTGATTTCCCTGGTGGGAAACCCTATTAGTCTGTCACAGATTTACAGAGGAAAACACACTGGAAGCTGCAAACCCAACAGAACTCTCTGCAACTGACCAGTAATAATCTCATTACTTTACCTTGCGTAGATGTGCATTTACCCTTTTAAATGTACCTCAACTGAAATGTGAATTCACTTGGTATATTTATTTTCTTCTTCTACAACAAACAAACAAAAGACAAATTTATGCTTAGAAATATTTTAGACTTTGGGGCAAAGCCAGAATACACAGAGCAAATCCACATAGCCAGATGGAAAACATTGCAAACTCCACACAGAAGGGCCTACACAGCCAAGATTTATTATTTCACCATTATTGTGATAAATCATAAATAATATTGTTTGTTTGAATTGCTCATTATTCCATATATTTCTACAGCAATTTGTGTGTTGGAGCATTCTTTTTTTAGTGCATAATATAATCCAAAGTTCTTTAAAAAAGAAAAACACAATAATCAGGTTGAGTTATGTATAAATAAATTATAATAATATATGTGCAGCGATGGTGAGAAGGACCTGAAAAGAGACAAGAAAAATAATTAAGTTATCTGAAACAAAATAGAGAAGAAGAGGAGCCAGAGGAACTCGCTGGTAACCAGAGTTGGGTGTGGTCATTAGTCAACTGAAACTTGGCCTTCTGAAAACTAAAGCAGCTGAGTGGAACAGGTACTGACAAAAATGAAAAATTATAAAAGAAAGAACATCAAAGAAATATTACTTCACAAATCACATACATAATAAAATTTAAGTCTTGGAAAATAAATATCAACTGACTTGGACAGTTAGGACTGTCCAAGTCAAACCTTGTATCATTGTACAAAAAAACAACAACAACAAAACAAGAGGTTTATTAAGAACTGTTCAAAATAACTTGTGGACAAAATGCATTGGTTAAATTGTTGCAGACTATGTTTTTAATCAAATTTTTTGAATCATTCTGTGTGTCATAGTTTGAATGCATCTTTCCTGGTCACTGACCAACAAACACACCAAACCAAACCAAAATCTTTATGTTACCCCCAACACTCCTCTTTTCTCCAGCCATCACGATCAGTTTCCACCCCATATTTACCACATTTCCTGTGTTCATACAGTACAATTCCATGCAAGCTTATCTGCATCTTCCAGTGGGATGCATGTGTGTTGTACAAAATTTGGTTTTCACCAGACATCATTGCCGCAGCTATCTAATCTTGTGTCTGCAGTCATTTAGTGCTGCTCATTTTCAATTATACAGCGCTGATTGGCTTTGCTAACATACCGAGGTCCCAGGGGCTCCCTCTGAGCAAACAAAGCACTGTTACAAAGTAATCTAAATGTGACTCTCAATGGGCCCAGTCTCATAAGGAATGAACTCTGACTCACTCATATAAAATCATATACATAATGTAATATTAAGTGAAGAATAAGTCCCAAACTTGTAAGACGCAATCTCTACAGTTTGTTTAAAGGGGAAAAGAGTCAAGAATGAACATATTGGGTTGCATGTTTGCATAAAGAAACAGAAAATCAAAAGATGGCTGAGAAAGAATAATTCAAATCTGTGACCAAACACACGACTGGGTTACATTATATGCATTTTCTGTGTCAGGGATCTTTTTTGTTCTCTTTTTCTCATTGGACAGAGAAATCTGACCTTTCTGGTTTATAGGTTGACATGGTAGACCACATTTTGATGGTATAGTGCTTTCCTGAGTTATAGATTAATTGTTTTGCCACAAGATGAAGGTAAAATAATCTAGGTTGTCACATGAAGAGGCCTTTGAAGAAATCTGAGTGAAGAAAATGGACTCTGCAGATTGTTTGTTGTTTTTATTGTCTCTCTCGAGGGCAAGACATATGACCACAGACCCCAAATGTTTCAACTTAATTGCAGTTTTGACAAGCAACAAAGTTCCTATATCTTCTTTTTTGTAATTAGAAATAATTGCACTGAGCCAACACATAGAGCCATTTGTAATATTTATTTTTCTGGAGGGTGGTGTTTTACATAAAATAAAAACAGATAAATATGATGTGAGTCATGATAATCTTGACCATCTGATGTTATACAAGCTATTTAATCTATTAACTGGACTGCCACATGGTACAGAGCAGTGGTTAACCAACAGTGACATCTAGAGGTTAAATATGAGACCGTATTCTTCATCTTCCCAGAGTCACTCCTTGTGTAATTTTTACAAAAAGCTTTGTTAATTGTGCTGTGTACAGTAACGACTCACTGTGTGATCATATGGGAAAAACAGTATGTAAAGCCTACTGCAGACGGCAACCCTGCAACACAGGCAATCCTGGAGAATTTATTCAGCTTCTGGCCACAGCCATCCAATTAGTCATGCACCGCTGTAATTTGGTGATCAGTGGGAGCTCGGAGGCAAGAAATAACAGCATAGATGGCTTCATGAGCCATGGCAGCCCAAATGACAACCATTTACCATTAAAGTGCATCGCTCTGCAAGGTCAACAACTCTGTGAGGGGAGCTTTGGGAAGCAAATTTCCAAAGCTACTGTGTAATTGCATGTGAAACAATGCAGTGAATAGCACAAATGTAAAGGTAAGTGACTGTAATTTATACTTTATAATGATCAGATGCTCATGTGAATTGTAAATGAAGGTAGGAATATTTCCTTGGGAATAAATGAGGTTGAAATTGCTAAATTAGACACATGCCACATTGAGTTAAAATCATGACAAATATCTTCTGTTTGGCTGCATTTTCAGGTAAAGTTCAGGGTTAGAAAGGTGTTCTTCAATTACATTTGATTACATTAGTTAATTTTCTTTCTTTTTCTTTGCTTGTGATAGGTATATTTCAAGGAATAAAATCCCCACAGAAAACAAAACATTTAAATCACAGCCTTTGAAAACATTAAAACATAAAGAAATATTAAATTGCCCTAATAAAGTTTGTGCAATGACTTCAATCTAAAAAGTACAATATTCAGTAATAGTATAATAACATCCTTCAGTCAGTGCAACAAATGTCTGCGTATATGTCTGGTTAATACCTCTGTTTTGTAGTTCTTATTTGCATAAATCTCTCTTATTTTTGTAAATGTATCTGCTCTTTAAACTAAAAATAGTATTCTTTACAATTAATTCTTTATTTTGTAGTGTTTTTGTATCCACATTTTTTTGACATATTCCTGCACAGTTCATGTTATTGTCATTGAATACATATTCTTTAATTTGGCTAGTTTACTTTTATTTTTCTTTTCTTTATTGTGTTCTCTATTGCTTTACTGCTGCACTTATGCAAGTTTTTCTGAGGGACAAATATGAGAAATATTCTTTTTTGACATATTTAACAATAAAACAATCAATCTGGGAATTCTTGCATCTTAAAATGAGAAAATTGTTACAGTATACTGCACACATGACCTGTTCATTCACTATGCCCAGCAGCCAAGTACTTAAAAATGTTTTGTAAAGATTTACATTGGATGAATAAGATTGGTATTCAGTAATTCCAGCAGGCAGAGAGGCACAGTTCAAGAGGCACACAGTGCCCCCAGCAACCCATCAGGATTAGGCTGCAGACTAAAACACATTCCTTCAAAAAATCACAAGTTCCTCTTTTATCTCCCACCACTAACAAAACACTGTGTCTACCTCGCTGCCATTCTCACTTCTCATCCTATATAGTGTTTTACTGCTCCACTGGGGAAGCAAGGGAGAGGTCCTCAGTGTGAAATGGAGGTGCAATCACACCCCTTTCCTTGAAGGTTATTACCCGCCGCTCTTGGCTTTTCTTCACGGCCGCCATGAAGCCGATGGAGGAAAATGACAATGGTCAGGTTTGTTGAGTCAGAGCATTAAGCCACAAGCAGGAGAAATAGCTTTGGCTCTGCAGGCTCTCCAAATCACCACACTGAGCCAACTAAATGCCACAGCAATAAGCAAAGAGACAGGCAGCATTTTTCATCACAGAAGGGGAGCTCATTTCAGAGCGAGGGAGACTGGCGCATCTTGTTTGGCTCTTTTCTTGGAGCGGCGGATGTGAAGTGTTGTCAAGGAACAGCTTCACAGCGGTGGGACAAAGCTTTCATTAAGGCCTCAATTGAGGGACATCAATACAGCCCAGGACATCTGGGGAGCTTTTTAGTCCAGGTAAAGTAATGGTGAAGACAAATGGGCCAACTGAATAATCATTACATTTCCAAAACACACAGCAGTCTAAGGCCCAAAAGCAATTAAATTAAAAAAAAGATATTTTTTAGGGTTATTATCCACTTTCTCTGAAACACTTCTGATTAAATAAAAAAAACAGACTCCAATGTGTACAATTATGACTTCATACAACATTAGCTCCGTGGTGAGCATTTGAACATTTATTTTCTCAGATTTCTTTTTCTGCTTTTTGAAACTAGAGCAGTAAACGTCATTAAGCTCAAGTTTAAAGGGACAAGTTGCAGAACACATCCACTGTTAATCAAATCATATGTCTTTACCTAACTCAAACAGTCATGTGAGTTAATTTAGTTAGGCAGGCAGCAGCGGCTCTAGAGTCAGTGAGTATGCTGGACTGTGTGAAATGCTGGCTGTTATTCTCCACAAAGCAAAAGAACAACACACTTCGCTGTGGACTGAACTCTTTTGATTTTCTCAGGTCTTGCCATCTCTTGAATCATTGAATCCCAGAATCAAAGTGAAGGAAGCATTGTCTTGAAATGATGAATGCCATTTCCTATCAGATGAAACAGACAACATAGATTGCAGGGTGGAAAACAGCAGCTCGATGAAGCAGGAAAACCTTCATTTCCCCCCAAAGAAACCTTAAAAAACAAGGCTGCATTTAAAATCTGTGAACTACCTCTGCTGAAAAATTAATGAGGAGCTTGAGTCTGTAAACGCAGATTCTCAGAATGTCAACAATTTGTCTTCAAAACAGCAACATTGTCTTTGAACAATTAGACAGTATGTTGGATATGATCTGTGTGTGGTTAAAAAGCATCAGAAATTTCATCATATAATGAAAAAGAAATTAATTTTTTTTTAAGAAGCATTACTCGGGGTTTATAAATCCTTATAAAGTACAAAAGAAAAAATGAAAGACAAAGAAAAATCCCAGCATAAATTGTGCATCAGAAACAAAATAAATGCCCAAAGGTGCAGTACAACACAGAGTCACTGACATCCCTCTAAGAAATATAAACTTCATAAGGATAATAGATTATTAGATCAATCCTGTTGTCTGCTAAATTCATCTCCGCTCGCCGCTCTTTTCGACCGCTTGGCACTAAGTTATTAAACCCCGATGACTCCCTTTGATCTAGAAACTTATTATGAGGCATCATGTTTTCATTATCATGAAGATGACATCTTGATCGCACTATGATTTATTCTGCCTCATTCAATTCTCTTAAGAGCACTGGAGAAATGGGTGGAAACCCACACATGGACGTACGCGCACTCGGTTCAGAAGAGGAGAGTGAACATAAGAGAAAGATACATTCGTTTTGGGGACAGAATCCATTAAACTCTCCTGTCGGCCCTTCAGTCTCTTGATTATTTTACTCACCAATCCATTTACAGAAAAAGAAAAGATTAAATTTTCTGGGAAACAAAACCCTGAAAATGATGTGTCCTTGAAATATATTATTTACTACACTCACTTGTGGGGGAGAGCTGCACGGTTCAGTTGTTGCATCTAAGTTGTGTTTTAAAGATGGGAAACAGGTGGTGCAGATCTTTTGTTTAATTCCTGAAAAGTAAGTGCACATTTTTCTGAAAATCTTTTTTAGTAGAATAGTGTGGAAATAAAAAAGCTCCAGTGAACAACAAAACACGAAAGGTACTGATGGCCCTCCGGTATGAATGCAAAACATGGAAAAGTGACGAAAAATCACCCTGGGTATAAATTAAAAATGATCACACCAGTGTGACTTCTCATTTCCTTCTTTTCAAGGATAATCAATCACTAGGTATTGTACTACCGACATCACAAAGACCGGTGTCTGCGAAGGAGAAAACACAGACCAGATGATCAGTACTTGTGATTATCTTCAAGCCCAGAATGTCAAAAACACTAAAACCTCAGAAGGATCAGTCATTCGCATCACACAATAATCTGTCAGAAGTGTTAGTCCAAGCATTGCTTATAAGTGCAAAAGCCACAAAATTAATTTTAAAAAGTCATGTCGATACAAAAATAAAGAAAAACACATTAGCACATTTGTTAGTAGATTCAATAAACTTCTTTTTAAACATTTCACAGTAATAACTGCTGTTTATCCTTGAAAACCTTGAGTTATGTGGAGAGCTGTTAATGTTTGATCCTCTGAAATGATTGCAGCACAAGCTTGTTTTTTTGTTTTTGCGCAACACAGAACCTTTAAGAGAGAAGTTTCCTTTCAAGATTTAAGAAGGACGCCAAATGTTCTGCAATCACATATTCTTTGTAGATGCTTTTTTTTTGTTTTCAAACAACTTTATTCAATGGCTTGACACAAATGGACCCTTAAAACAACATTTTTAAGTGGAGTGTGTGTCTGAAGGTTAAGGAACTTGATGCTGAAGAGGAGGCGAGGCAACGCTCATTTCTGAAATCACAGTGCCATCCAGTGGCAGATCTGTCAGTCTCCTCTCTCCCTCGGTTCTATGATCTACTTCTTTACCGCTGCACAGTGAGAGGACTTTGACAGGAATTCAGAACATCTCCAAACCAAACTGCAAAAAAAAAAAGCTGTATGTGATGGCATTAAAGATAAAACAAGAAGGTTCTTCACATGAAAGTTGGTAACTTATAATAAAAACAGCAGGATAAGACCTTCTTTATGATAATCCTGCTGGAGGTGCCCCAGGCTGCTCCAGAGGTGGCTGTTGTTGCTGCTATTTGTGGTATTTGCTGTTTTTATATTACAATAATTCTAATATTTAATTAAAACAATATTTACTTCTCAAATCAAAGCAGAATGCTTGCATACAAACTACATCTTATACAAGAATTATAAATAATCATTGGCAAAAGGAATAACAAACCTTTTTAAGTATAAGTCATTTATGTATTTGTTTTTTTTTAGGGTGAGTGTATTGCCATTGTCCTTGATCTGTAAATGTTTTAAACATGGCAATAATACATTTACCAAACTGTTCTGCTGAAAGCAAGAAGAGTGCTGATCTCAAATTACATTCTGCTAAAGGTTTGCGCTTTGTGATTAATGGGTTGGAAAATCATCAGAACATAAACAAAGCCAGTTGGTGCACAGTCCCCAGGGTTTCCACAGTCTGACAAATACGACTAATTAACCCACAGAGCTGACCCATGGCCCACTCCGCTCCACAACTCAGGGAAGAACAGCAGTCAGAACCCAGCAACTCCCTCCTCTACCATCTAGGTTATTATAAAGTCACCCAAACAATTCATAACATAGAACATAGATTAGTATGAAAAGATATTCCTAAGTTAAAGTTAGAGGAGAAAATATTTTATCTATAAAGATTTGTCAAAAAAAGTTATAAAACATTTATGGTGGGGGTGATCAGACGAGGCTAAAGAGACATCCTCGTTAGGGGTGGTGAGAGTAATGAGGAGCTCAGGTGCGCA
>JAOXNZ010000221.1:21822216-21840744 GCA_028566095.1 Kryptolebias brasiliensis
GCTATTATTTTTTGTTTCTTTGTTCTTTTTGTAAATTGGCCAACCAGTCTAGATAAAAGCACAATTACATAATGTTTATTTATAAAGAATTTTGAATCCCTGGTTTTGCCACCCTGTAATTTACATAATGAACATTGTGCAATTAAAAGAATAACAATCAGTTAAAACTAAACAAAACAAAACAAAACTACTAGCCCAATGTTCAAGGTTACAACGCACTAGGTGAAAAGACAAACCACTCTTCACTGTATAATTATTAGTTGGATTTAAGGTGTTTCAATCTCATTAATTTATGGAATATGGTGATGGGATTAAAAGATTATGATCTAGCTTAATTTGAGGCCTTTGAAATTCTTATGGTTTCCATGGGATTGTCTTTTATAATGTTCTCAACACACTGCTAGTCTTTCGTGAAAGCTCCCTGAAACCAGTGGGATTCTAAATAAAATTGAATTAAGGTGGTTAACCCATTTAAGGTCAGAGAACAAGCCATAACTGATTTAAACTTTTCAAAAATTGTAAAATCAATGAATGAATGCAAAATCATGCTGAGCAAGAAGTAGCTGCAGAAGAAAAATTATTTATACAGGTTAAATAAAGTTCAAGGATTTGCTGCTTCTGGCTGATCAGTTTGTTTTTAAAGTTGCACCTCTTCTTTCCTATCTGTTCTTAGGTTTGATATCAATGTTTTGCAGGGTTTATATCTTCTGTTCATTTGGCAGTGGCATACATGTCAGGATTGCAAAATCTGCCTGGAGTGCCTGTGTGTTTTTCCAGGTGATAATTAAAGTGGATCGCTCGCTGCTTTTTCGTCCATGCACGTAAGGGCTGAGTTAATGGGCACCAGGAAATGGGAAACGTTATTTTGCTGATACCTTGTTTGTTATTTGCTCTGGGTTTATGTTAACTGGGATGGTGCGGACATGTGACCGGTTTCACATTTAATCTGTTTTGTCACCAGTGTCACTTTCAATAGTGTTTCACATTGAAGTGTTGTTCAAAGCCATTCCAGTGGTCTGTAAATATACAAGGAAAGAGTTGTAGATATTTATTTATTTTATTTTTCATTTCATTTCCTTAATAATTTTATTTTAACCCAACATTTATTATCAGTGAGCTAATATGTTTTTCTAAAACATCTGTAGCTGTTTTTCACAATTTCCTTAAGTAAACAAACTGTTTGCATATCATGTCACTGTGCATATTTAGTAAGAGAAAACATTAGTAATACTGATTTTTCTTTTTTAAATTTGCAAGTATTTGTATAGCATAAAGGCACACAGGGAACTACATGAAGACCTTTTAAAGATAGAAACCTTTATTTGCATCCATGTTAAGACATACAAACACAACCTTGACCTTCTACTTTAGCAGCCATTTACAAGATTTCCACTAAACTTCAAGAACATTTGTGACATATTTGATTGTAGGATGAGTCTGTGATTTGTGATAAATATACACAACACATTAAGCTCATGGTCCACAGAAGTTGAATATCTTTTTTAATATCTGCAAGAAAAATTTGCATTTCAAACTTTGCTTTGAGCTTTATTGAGAACAAAAATTATCATATAGCAGATGTTTTAACGTATCTTAGACTGAATACTATGCACCAGTTTTATAGTCCAAAACTAAAATATTGTAGGAAAAATAGATTTACCTTTAAATGAATGAATAATACACCACTGGCTTCATTTTTCAAAGTGAACATCACTGCTTCATTGATTTGTGCTGCAAGCATCTTTAAATTATTTTAAACTGTAATTTTGGAAGATTTATAGCAAAGATGTGTAGTGAAATGATAAACCACCAAAGCTGTCAGCAGAATTAAGAGTATAACACATGACCCCATTTTTTAAAGGTATCATAAAGCAGGAGAAGATTAAAATATGTCTTCTGCTTTAATTGTAATATCTTTAAATTAATTCTCATTTTTCACAGCAAAATGTGTATAACAGTCTGGTTACTAACTTCCACTAGGGTCCAAATAAATTACATTTAATTCCCAGCAATCCAAAAGATGAAAGAGAATAAGGATGTAACGTTTGCATCATTCAATGTTCTCTTCAATGTTGCCTCTGCAATTTACATATCACAGAAGCCATAAGTAATACCTGACTCTAAATAGCAGGAGTTTTATTGAACATTCTTCTTACTGTGTTCCCACCATGACTACTGGAGTGTTGCACAAATCAGCAAAACAGAATTGATGGCATCTTGCTCTGTTCCTTTCACATCTCTCTGAAGCTGGATGCTCAAATGCATTGGAATAAATCCAGAGATCAGTTGCTATTTCAGATTTTACAGCTACCAAAGTCCTTGTCAAAATGCAGACTTTTGTTTACCTAAAACCATAATATATAAGACCCGAGGGGTTGAAAAGAAATCCAGCATTAGCACAGTTGTAAAAAAAAAAAAAACCAGTAAGATGTGACTTCTTTCCTTACTGGTGCTCAAGAAATGGCTCACAGTCATATATGGATTTATAATTTACTACAATGGGAGTTACACTTTCAAAAATTCAGCTAAGTGTGTTTATTGAACATATGTGTACTGCATAGGTGGTTAGAGCTGTCGCTTCTCAGCAGGAAGGTTGCAGGATCCTTTCCCAGTTATTCTAGATGGAGTTTGCATGTTCTCCCTGTGCACACGTGGGTTTACTCCGGGTACTCCGGTTTCCTCCCACAGACCAGAAACATGCATGTTAGGTTAATTGGTAACTCTAAAATTGTCCCTAGGTGTGAGTGAGAGTGTGAATGGTTGTTTGTCTCTATGTGGACCTGTGATGAACTTGCGACCTGTTCAGGGTGTCCCCCGCCTCTCGCACAGAGACTGCTGGAGATAGGCACCAGCTCCCTATGACCTGGAATGGAGAAGAGGGTAAAAGAAAATGGATGGTACTATATATGTACAAGTATGAGCCCATGTGTACCATGAGAATGTGTTTGTTTTGGGTTTGTGTTTCGGTGTTGGGGAGATCCATGGTTGCCACAGAGACCAGCATTTGTGGAAGTTGCACTAAGGGAGACAACACCGGAGTTTGTGTAGCTACTGTTCCCTTCGTTGTCTTCTTGTTCCAACATCCTTAGGGTTGGAGAAGTCACAATTTTCAAACACCTTTCCCCAGTCTTTGGTTTTATACAAAGCTCAGTATTCTGTTAGAGCACCCGGGCTCTAAATGGTCCAACTTGTGTTGTCATTACCTCTATTTATTGGTGCAATTCCTCACTTGTGAGACAGGAGGAGCAATATTGCAGTCCCCGGCGTCATTTGCTATCATTCGATTAGTGTCTGCTGGTTTCATTGTTACGCAGCTGGCAAACATAAAACCCATTACATGACCTCTCCCTGCTCCACACCATCACCCCTACAAACTGCACAATCCAGAAGAGAATGTAATTTATTTCAAAATACTTTTGACTTCAGAGAGTTTGTGGCAGGAGCTTAATGTTGTGAATATATGGTTAAAAAAACACCTTGTCAACAGTTTTGGAGCACTGCTTTTATTAATCAGAAAAGGAAGGACTTTTCATATTTTTTCATAAAGATCTCATTTCACAAACACTGCCATCCTTTTGAATTTAAAATTCAGCCCTGCATCAGCTGATTAAGGTCAACACACACACAAGACGGACATCCTTCTTAATTTAGGAATTTGATGTAGTAATTTAAAGCCCTCATTTAAGTTTTCTCATTCAGTTTTATGTTTGTCTTGTTTTGGTTAATTTAATTATACTCTGCAGTTTGTATTCATTACAGGCCAGCAGAGGCAGTCAGTGCAACGCAATGTCACTCACAGGAAAAGTATCTGTCTGACCATTGATTGGACATTGAACCATCTAAATGTTCTGAACTCTTTCTCCAACATACATGACATTCAGACCTGGTACATACAGTTTGGAGCAGCATTTACCTTTAATTATTCTAAACCTTTTACTCGGTTTTAAGGACTGTAGTGACAGATCTATTAGTCATTGCAGCATAATCCTTTAAGATAAGTTGTTTCATGTTCAGTGACACAGTGTCACTTCTGAGTTATGACTGTCAGTTTTTCTTTTAGGAAACTAAAATAGGTTGTTACTGATTAACTTACTTTAAGATGACAATTATTATCATTTGTATATTTAATCTGTCCACAAGAAAAACAGATTAGTATGATTTTTTCCAGTAAAGATTTTGGAAGTAGGTTTTTTCATTTCATTAAACAAACACAGACATGCAAGAAAAACATCTTTATGCTTAAGAATTATTATATACACTGATAAGCCATAACATTATCACCACAAGTGCTGAGCAAGTATCCTTCACCAAACAGTCCTGACTATGGACAAAACATCTGGGGTGTCCTTTAGATCGATCTGATGGGTCCTGTGGATTCTGAGGTGAGATTTTTTTGTGGACTGGGCTTCCTACAGATGCCATCAAACCTCAACATGTCTGGGGAGTATGAAGATTTGGTGAATATCTCAGACTCTTCCTGGTGCCCTTTATGAACTATTCCTTCGTTCTTATTGAGAGGAAAAAGGTTAGAAGTTCAAGATGACAGTACCAAAATTCTTTTTCAACTCTCAGGTTTTGCTATATATACAGTAGATGTATTATGTGTTCCATATGGTTTCTGAAAGGGCCTTTTATTATATTCCTGGTATAAGAAGGAAGACACTGTCAGTTAGCTTCACAGCTTTACAAGTGCATCACAGTGGGGAGGCCAGAACCAATCTCCAGAGACTGTTTTTTTGTCAGGATCCATAGTGCACTGGGCTTTTGTGTCTCTTAGCTTCTCCAGAGAGATACCCATGAGCCTGTGAGACATGACTGAATGTCAGCTTCTCTGAAAAGAAGATCCCACCACTGTCTCAGCAGGATGCTGTTTAAAAGAACCCTACAAGACAGTTGAGCACAAACCAACATGGAAATCATATCTGTATAGAGCAAGATGCAGCTCAAAAGAAAGATGTGGAGAACTTGTGAGCAAAGAAATAAAAGCTGACATCAGAAACAACAGAAGATACAATTAGAGGATTTTTAGTTTTTTTTTACTCAAAATATCCTGTGCTCACCTCTACCTTGAAAGACTCACTGGAACTTACAAAGTAGGAAGTCTTTTGCAGATTTGAAAGAGGCTAAGAGACAAGTCCCAGAGGGCGGCTGTCATTATGGGATATAAAAAAAAACCTTTTGATCTAAGAAATCCACTATTCAGAGATTTTAAAGTAGGACAGCGATCATTGTGATGAAGATGCCCACGTAACTGGTAGGAAGTTGTGATTGTCATTACAAATGCATTTTTGTTAGAAGGCAAAAATACAAATGAGAACACTTTTGAATTTTAATAAACCAGAAACAAACACTGAAAAAAAAAAGAGTGAGGCAAAATGTCCCAATTTTTGTTGTTCCTCTTGAGTGAGTGGTGTGTCCTACAATGGAGACGGTGGCTGCAGGGTACTGAAGCCATCTTAACTGAAGAGGGTTGACCTAAATGCTCATGTACAGACTTGTGATTAAAAGGATTCCTACATACGAGCAAGCATCTTTTTTGTCTGTGAATACCAAAGAGGGAAGGGTTTGGGGGTTTCCGCTGAACTAAAATACGTCTTTCACAACAGGGTGAATTATAGATTGAGAGAGAGCAGCCAAAGCAGTTCAAAAAGAGAATGTAAAATGTGGAACTGTGTTGATGTTGAGATTTGTGGAAACAGTTCTCTTTTCCAGACATTGCTCTATATTTAGCTCCTCTTCCCATTAATTTCCAAAACAACATGTTGTGCCTATGCATGTCTTAAACCTAATTACCCGTGATGGATGTTGGACACGTTTCTGACAAGAACTATTAGCTGTGCTGATTGTTCCCTGAGAGTTTGATGCTTCCTCCTCTTCTCACACCCAAATTCTGCCCTTCATCATGTCTCGGGATGCTTTGACAAAATAAACCCACAACATGCTGATGAATTATTCAAATTTAACTCAGTGATGTATGCAGACAGAGTTGCAAGGGAGGGATGCGGTTATTACTACCAGCAAACCTCTTCCTCCAGCTGACTGAACCTCCAATCCAACCAATTACCATCCTCAGCCCTGCAGCTCTTCAGCACCAAGTGGGAAGAAGAAATTCAAGCTCCTGCCTACGTTATTCTAAAGTTGCTGCAGTCAAAACTGCAGCTGTGCAACGAAGGAGGTGAGGGAATTTATTAATTCATAATGGAACGGAGCGTGAATTACAATTGTTTCAGCAGTCAGTGTCAATGACAACCTGATGACAGGAGCCATGACACTAATGATGTGTTTTAACCCTACAACGTGATTATCACCCACAGCCAAAAGGTGAATGTGGACAATAATGTGTTTGCCTGTGTGTGTGTGTGTGTAAGTGTGCATGTGTGTGTTCATTTGTCTGTATCATTAGCAAAATATCTCATGAATCACTGAATGGATTTTAATAAAATTCTCATAAAGTACTGTTGAATGTTCATCTACAACTGATTAACTTTTGAAGTCAACACAATTCAAGACAGCAACCACAGCCAATTGACCTTAGCCAACACAAAAATCACTATAACTCTGTCAGTTTTACAGATATTTGATGTGGTAATAGATGAGAGTCATTCACAACACATACTCCAAGCACTAACAGATCAACAAGAAGACATAAGATATTGCTACATCACATAAGATAAGGTTAATTACAAAGCTGGACTAAAAAATTTAATTGAAATCTTTCAGCATAGGATGCTCTTAGCTCAAAACTCTGGCATGAAAGGTGGCGGGCAATGTGCGTTCCTTCAAGGACTGCTGAGTCTTAAATTTATTTTAGCATTACAAATAATTCTGATTTCCATCTGCTGTTTAAAGTTTTTTCAATCATTGTGTTTCTTATTCTACTTCTCCCTAATGTCTTTAAGCGAGTTCAGTGTCAAAGACAACAGATTTACTGAAAAAGAATAAATGATTTTGGAGAAATCAAAGCAACACTCTCACAGAAAAGTTCAGCTGGAAATTTTCTTCTTACTCTTGATTCAAATGCCAAAATACTATTTAGTGTAGTGTTTTGCTTAATTTAGTGTTTTCACTCAAAAAAGCCAAGAGATTTGTTATTCTGATCCAGCATAATCTTTTGACATTGACATATAATCTACATAGTACCTGGGCAGAAAATAAGCCATTAAAAACCAAAGCGGTCCTGTTTAAGCTGGTCTGGTGAACAGTCAGTCAGAATAAAATCATTTGTGGCAGCAGCTGGTCAGCAGTGTGTTGAGGTCCTACATTTGAGTGACCTATTGAACCAGTTTTCATTCTCCAGGGAGCGAGCCATATCTGCCCCACGTTTCCCGCTGCCAAGATGAGAATGTGGCCATCGACCCAAATATTACCACCTAAATGATTCACTTCACTCTCCTCAAATTCGCTTTACCATTCAGTCCAACTTTAATTTTTGTCTCTGTCTTTCTCACTTTTCCTCTCCTTACTTTGCTCCTGGCTGTTGGTCTGAGGCTGCATTAAATATTCATAACCAGGGAGAGGAAGGAGCTGATGACGAGGGCAAAGAATCACACTCAGAAAAACATAAACCATAATCATACAATGTGCAGTGTAAAACCAGAAAACACTCGTTCTTTCAAAAGTGCATCTTCAACCAAAGTGTTTAGTTAAAATATTCTACAGTTTGAAAACATGTTGCTTGTTCCCTTATTCTTGACTCTTTATTTTGCTCTGCCCTTCTCTAAATTTAGTTTTTTGCAACTGCTGTAAGAATGAGTTAATTTCTTTTATTTTTAATATTCCAAACTTGAGCTTCTCACAGGTAAAATTTGACTGTTTTTCATTTAAATACTTGTATGAAATTAAATATATTTGATGAAATATGTGTGAAGAAATAAGCCTGTAGACTGTAAAGAAAGTCAATAGATTTCTTGAAATTTATAAATCAAAACCTCTTTAAAATAAAAATAAAAATTTGGAGGTGACATGAAGGTTACTGAGCCATCTTTTCTTATTTAAAAGGTAAACTATTAAATCAGATTTGCTATGAAAAAACTGCATATAAAGTTTTAAGCAATTTCAAACTAAAATTTAAATACTTTTCACAGTTTGAAAACACCACATTTTCTGCACACAAACCTTGTTTGCAACTGCAGGTTTTAAAAATGTCACAACAGAAAATATGTAATATTTTATGTCATACTTAAGCAATGTCTTTAACAAGAAATCTTATGAAACAGCAATAAAAGAAGTCCCCATTTTGGTGCAAATATTTAATCTTTCTGCTTCATTATGTCTGAGTGAAGCAGTGAGTTTCCAGCTCAAGCACTTTTTCTCCCTTCTGTGGAAATACCACAGGTCAGGATTATATTAAAAAACAGTTGTTTACAGTGATATTCAGCCTCCTGCTGTATTCCCACTGTTGGCTTGTTTTGATACTAGTGAGAGAACACTCTGAGATGGATAAAGGTCAGGTTGCCAAATGCTTAAAAATCTTGGACATGTTTTAGGAACATGTTGTTACTCGTTGCTTCCAATCTGTCTTATTTTGTTGCTGTTTTTATGAGAAGTGAAAACAAACTGCATTTATTTATGTCACATTTGTTTTATGCTGAAAACTTGCCTTTTACCTGACAGTCTCCAATATGTATTCCTCAGTCCAGAAATACTTTGCGATCATTTCATAAATGCTACTTCATGAAAATTATTGACACAAACCTAAACTGTAAATATTAAAGAGAACTAAATACTTGATACAACAAGTTAACCGTTTTTAAGTTATTACAAATGTGGCAGTTTTATCCCTCTGTATTCTTTCTGCAATTCAGAAACTGAGAAGGGCACTTCATCACAGTGAAGTGTTTTTCTGTTGCTTATCTCATCCAAAAGCCAAGACTAAGCTGTTATTTGTTTTACTTTGGATCTTACAGAGTTGTTTATCCTTCAAGAAAGATAAAAATATAAGATAGTGCATGATTGTATCTTCAGAGATTCTTACACTGACAAAAGTAATACACTAGCACTAGAAAGTATAGCCAAGTGACTGAGTACTTTAACCTGCAGATAGCTGAAGTTTGCAGGAAAGAAAATAATACAAGTTCCAAAGTTTTTATGTTAGAATGACCCCAGAAGAAAAGATAACCTCAGTGCATATATATAAATCTTTCTTTCAGTATTCCTTCAGCTTTTAGTGGGGCTCTGGTGCATCCCATGCCACCTCACGTAAGCATGTTTCTGATACTGCATCATGAATCACCCTCTTCGTTTTTGCAACACTTGGTCTCGACTTCTCCTGTTGCAAACACAGTTGCTGGTTATTTACCGCTTTTGTGACACTATTCAGAAGCACACAGGTAAATTTAGGCAAATATAATTCAATGGGCAAAGGAAAAAATGTCAGAGAAAGGTAATCTCAAAGGTTACCTGTGCATGTGAGAAACTACAATATGACATTTAGTGTGTAAGAAAAAAAGGTAAATAAAAAATACGATGCACTTCCTCCAGGTTTCATCATTCTACATGTCAGATACATTTCTAGTTGAACCCTGAAAATTCTTTCTTGGCAGCTAAAAAAAAATCTTTTTTTTTTTTGTTTATTTTATGCAGCATAACTAAAAATCCCACTTGTACTCATTTTATGAGAGAAACATTTCTACATTAAGTTGCATAAGTAACACAAATGAATCCTTCAAGGATACTGACCAGAAGAGGGGTCAGTAAACTGTTAATTGACTCTGTGTTCACCTTGATTAATTTTGCCGCAAATTATTTTCGCAACAAAAGTCTGATTGGTCATGAAATTGTTTCTGAATGCATCCACTCAAATTTCATTTGTAGCAGAATAAGAACCTGTTTGCTGTGAATTACAAATAATAAATGATGTTTAAACAGGCATGTTAATTTCAAATACCTCTGTGTTGGTCCGTTGTGCTTGGCTGATTGTGAAGAGAAGTAATGAACCCAGTGTAACACTTGTGTGTTTTTGTACTTCAGTCTGAAGCGAGCATAAGGAACTAAACCAATTTCAGATGCATTTGGTCTGGTGGTGCTTACTGTTTCTGCGCAGCTTTGCATGACCAAGAGAGACCATTATTCACATCCAAACATCAGAACCCACGTCCCAGCCAAGACAGCTGCTCAATCAGGCTGTGCCAGGTTATTCTCCTGACATATAACCACACAGACCAGGAACACGCACACAAACACACAAACCATATAATGGCGTAACTGGTTTTAAAAGGAAGGTTCCTCTTTGCTTCAATATATTACTTCCATGCAGTACAAAGAGAAAACTCACTCTGGTCCCTGTCATTTACAGTGCATTTAAATGAAAGATTTCCCCGTGGAAAGGAGGAATCAATACAGTGATGGTACCACCTTTAAAGTAACAATGTCATTTGAGAATTTTATTGTAAAAGACAAGTATTTTTCAAATCTTTATTGACTGAATGTGATATTTTGTATCCTGATGAATGTGCTGTTTACAAGAAAACTGAGAATACTCATTTGAGTCAAAGCTGTAGTGAATTTACAGTTAAAAAAAAAAACATTTTGATGTCTGGAAACTCCTGCTGTGGTAAAACAAAATTTTAAATACTGATGTGAAAATACTGCTAGCTCTCCTACTTTGAAGACTACGTAAACTTAAGAGCATCCACATTTAATTACATAAAAAGTTGCAAATATGCAGCTTTACACACAAGCCCAAAGGATATCTGCAGAAAATAAATGCACTATAGCGCTGAAGATTTTCTCTCTGCTCCTATTGGTTAATTAAAATTTAATGCTTTACCACATTGCTTAGCATTCTGTTCATTTTACCCACAAACTCACAACAGCAACATAAAAAGAGGCCACAGGGCATGTTTTTTGTTATCTGTCACTGTTTGTACCACTGGGAGTGTACATGCATTGTATGGAAAATAGGCCAGCCTTTGAACGGCCCTTCAGAAATGAGTCACAGATTCAAACATCTCTTTTAGAAAATGTCTTATGCGAAATAGAAAAAAAAACCAACCCAAACACACTCGACAAAAAAATGATTTCTCATCCAATTAAGTGCAATTTCCCCCTATGAGTTAAAAGGAAACAAAGAGACCACAGAACACATTTTTTGTGGTTCCTGTATGTTTCTGAGCTGTAAAGCTGCCCATATAGCAGCACACAGCTGCACATTCAAATCAGCACAGCTAGAGTTGCAGTTTGTGATTACAACTCTTTGATACTGTCAGAAAGACGCGGTAATTAAAACCTGGTGAGACATAGCTGCAACACGACTCAAAGCAATTCCAGTCTGCTCAGTAAAACAAGTCATTACGATTGATCTGTGGAGATCTGTGGTCGAGATGAGTGTTTGTACAGTAAAAATAAGAGTTGGTATCAGTGACACAAGCAGAGTCGTAGTTTATTCCTGGCTTTTTCAAACTCTGACTCCATTTGTGTTTAATTTAAAGGCACATTTTTAGGCATGATTATCCATTTTAAAACACCAATCATTTCTTTTTCTCAGCTAATCATAATTTATTAATTCACAAATTCATGCTTGCTTCTAAAAGGTTAAAAGCCTTTACTGTGTTTATGAGTTCTCTTGTTTGAGTTCAGGGACAGGTTTAGGTCTTGTTTAAAAAGCCAGCTGTTGGGAAACAGATTAATTAAATGTTAAACTTTGAAATTTAGTTGACCAATCAACCAACAGTAACCTCTTTCTTTTGCAAACCATGTGTTTCTGTACAAAAATCACAGAGCTTCACCGTTTATTCCAGAGCTGTTTCTGTCACTTAAACATTAGCTAAAACTCTTTTGAGACAGTTTGCTTACTTGGCAAAACTTTTTCACTTTGAACTTCCTATTAACTTTTTGGTTTGGTTTCTTTAGTTCACTCTCAGACTGCAGGTTTACTTGTGGTTCCTAGAGTTTCTAAAAGTAGAACAGGAGGCAGAGCTTTCAGTTCTCAGGCTCCTCTCCTGATGAACCAACTTCCACTTTCTGTCTACTTTTAAGACTAGGCTTAAGACTTTTCTTTTTAGTAAGTTTTATAGTTAGGGTTGGCTTGGGTTTCCTGAGCTATCCCTTAGTTACGCTGCTACAAGCCTAGACTGCTGAAGGACAAACTGACCACATTTCCTCACTCTGCTGCTGTCTTTACTCGCTCTGTTCTCCATGTTTACATATGCAATTATTGCTGCCATTAACCTGTGTTTTCTTTGTTTGTCTTGGAAGTAAGACACTATATTGTTGAAGAAAATTATTCTGCACTCTGCATGTAAAACTAAATGCAGACCATTTGAGCTGTTTCTATTCAAGCACCTTGGGACATTCATCAATGACCTTCCCTGCCTCAACAAATTCACGTTACACTCTGACCCTTTCTTTCCATTTCTGATTGTTCAGCTTTTTGCTGTGTGCTATGTTTAAACATACCAGACACTCATTCAAGCTTTGACCAGCCTCTGTTTAGCTCTGTGTGGTTATTTGTCAAAATTTAGAAGATTATGTGTTGTACTGACAGGGGTCAGAAAAAAACAGCAAAGCAAACACAGAACATGTAATTTATGCATCTTTGGACAAGCTGGAGAGTGGAGTGCTATTTAAAAACCATTGCATTTACAGTTTTCATTGCAGCGCTCATTTTAAAGCCTCTTGGCCTGAATTAGACAACGACTGAATGGGTGTTTACTTGGATTTTAGAAACCTATTCAGAGCTCATCTAATAATAACTCTGCCTTTATTGGTAGGAAAATCTGGGACATGCCAATAATGTTAAAAATAGCAGTAAAAGACAAACTGCTCATGTGAAGAATCAAACAATAAACATTGGTAGGTTTTAGCTAATCTCAAAACTGATGCCACTTTGTTTTCTTTTTATACAGTTTTTTTTAAGAGATTGCCTTTGCGTTTTTGGCTGCAGTCAACTACGTGCTAAGGATTCACAGAAGAACCTTTGACTAGCACTAACATGAATAAAATGAAGAGCCAATTGTGTTAAATTTTGTTTGACATTGTAATTTTCCAATAATTTGGCTGAGTGACTCTCACTGACTCAGTATTGCCTTGTCATTTACTTTGTCTCCACCATGTCTGTCTGTCACAGCCAATCAGCTTTCGTTTGGACTGCCTGTCTGCTTTTGTCTGGCAGTTTGAGTTGAATGAACGCTTTATGCTCACAGACAGACGGATATGTCTGTCTGAATCATTTCTCCACTTTTCATCTGCAAAGACCTGAAGAGCATTATCTCTGTACGAATACATATACATCACAGAATCTTCCCCCCACAAGCCTTCAAAGAATACAAATCAAATAAAACTTTGATCCTAAAAGTTTAAAATTAGTTGTTTTTTTTTTAACCTATACCTATGACTGAGCAAACAGTGAAGGCCACAAGGATTAAGTTTAAATGGGTTTAGGCACATATTTATGCATGAGGGGAGTAAGATATGATCGAGCACGCTCCTTATTTATTGGGGATAGTTCTTGAAAAGGTTCATCCTACTACTTTTGAATACCTTATCAAAATAAATTAGTCCTTTTTATTGCCTGCTTTGGAAGGTAAAATGGTGATAATGATTTGTTCGCAAACGAAGCCAACCCAATTCAACATGGCTGACACAGCGAACTGACCTTAGAAAACACAAAATGCCTTTAACTCAATCAGTTTTACAGTTAATCTAAAATTTGGTGGGGTAGTAGCTGAGACTGAGCCCAAACACATCATCTGAGCACTAACACTGTGCACAAGTTTTGACAAACAATTCTGAGCCAACTCTGTTCGTCTGTTAGCAAAATATCTCATGAACCACTGGGTGGATTTTAATGTAACTTTCAGAAAGTAAACATTTCATGTATATCTACAATTGGTTACCTTTTAGATTCAATTCAGTTCAAGATGGCCGCCACAGCTAATTGACTTTATCAACATAAAAATGATTTTAAACCAGTCATTTTTACAGATATTGAGCTAAATGTGATGCTGTAGCAGTTGGGAGTCATTCACAACACATGTTCTGTGTGTTGAGATATCACACAAGATTGCACCTTTCGATGCATGACCAAAATGGGAAAAACATTTTCTTTTCTTAGTATAAGATTATTTTAGTTTATAAAATCTGTCATGAAAGGTGGAGGGTGATATGTATTCATTTGAGGAATGCTAGGTCTTTAATTTATATATGCAGCATATATATCTTTGTGTATTTAGGCAAAAATTTAGCATTGTCTAGACTGCTATAGTTAAAGGTTCTACACACAGAAAACACATGGATGAAAACAAACAGACCATAAAACCAGACAAGATGAAAGTGTATCTGTTGCTTACATGTTGCTACTTTAAATGTTTCTAAGATAATCACCTCTTTAGGCCAATAACAATCCATGGACTACTGAACAAAGCTTTTTGTGTTTTCCTCCCAGACCAACGACTGTACAAAACGTTATTTATCATGCAGCTGAGGGTGAGGCAGTGTCCTCAGGCCACACGTTTGTTCCTCCAAAACAAGCTTGAGTTGGAGATTTTGTGCAGGACTAAACAGCCATTTTTCGGGGCCTGAAGGAGCCAAATCACTGAGGTACAATTTGCCAAGTTGAAAGGAAAAAACAATCACCTTCACAAATAAACTGAACGATTTTCAGACACATTGGCAGCAGAGCACAGGATACAAATTTTGAAGCATTTTCCTCTTAAATCCATGATCCTTGATCCAGTACACAGTGCTCACAATTTCTTGTTCCAGCAATTTCTCTCATTTTAACTGACATGGGTAAAAAAAACTCTGCAATGTCAGACAGGAAAAAATTATATAGACGGCCTCAAATATTGTTAGTAACACAGTTAAAGGTGAAGTTTGGTGTGTGACCATGAATAAAGCATGAATGCTGAAGCTGGTAGCCATCTCCTCTTGTCAGATCAAGCCTACCTTCTGCTTAATTGTTGTTTAACTTTCTACTGAAACTCTTACCTTGGTTCACTTTTTGCTATTTGGTGTTCAGTAATGGTCTTTGTCATTCTGCTTTAACATCTGTGTTCAGTATTTGACTAGTCGCAACAGTGGTTCAAGCAAATGCTGTTTTAAACATTTCTACACCTTTTGCATCTGACAGTTGTTCACTCTGTCAGCATTTTCTCCACCAAACAACATTCATGTTCCTAGCTGTCACTGAGAGCACAGCAGCTGTTAGATTGATTTTTCTTCTTTACACAGACAGTGACATTTCTTCTAAGTCTATATTGAACTAATTAAGAGGCAAAAGGTTCTGTATGGATTTGCTACTGAGAACAAATGTAAAGTTCAGTTGTCATTAAAAAAAAGCAAGTTAAAAAGGTTTGAGCAAAGAGTTGGCTAAAGTTTTGCAGTGAACACACCTGCTCGGTAGTCCTGTAACAAAATGGTGGTAGTTTCTGTGTGCGGTCATATAATGTACTCTCTATTAACAAAGAACATCTGATGTGAACATGTTTGACTCTGTAACTCTCAGGAGGTCCAATTCAACACCTGTTACCAGAATGAAGAAAGGACACAAAGTTATTTCCTGAAAACATCACCTTTCACGTCACCTTATATCTCCACAGCTGTCTGTTTCCCTGTGTGTCAGAGGAGAGGCTGTCACATGATGTTCACTAAAACTACCTCAGTCATAATAAACATGAAGTAGCTTTTATTCTGAGAAACATGTGGGTTGAAAATTGTAATAAAACCAACCAAATAAGAAGTTTGAGTTTATGGTACAGAAGTCTAGAGTGACTGCATTTATTTCAGACACGTGCTGCGTGGAAGTTTAAATATTAATGTTACAAGGTTCAATATGATTACATTTGTGCCTTTTGCAGAAATGTGCCCAATGCACGCGTTCGGACATGAAAATGCTTAGTTGCCGTCAAAGTAATGGAAAGGAGTGTGGACATGTCTGAAAGGAGCTTAATAGTCATGTTAATGTGTTGAGCACTGCTGTCCTTCATGAAAACCTTGTGCGTAACAGAGATCTGCAGTATGCAACACACTCTTTGGACCCAGATGTCATAACTCATGTCAGAGCTCCACCACTCTCCACTGTCCAAGAGCACAGCGACAACAAGTTTAGCTGCCAACAACAAAGCTCCTCATTTTTTTTCATTTGCCTTGTTTTCTTTTTCCCCATTGCAGCTAAATTTACTTGTTCCATCCCCACCTTCCTCTTCCTCATGTGTTCGATGCTACTGTGGTAGTTTTTGTGTTTTAAGAAGCAGGGAAAAATAAAACCAGTTCAAAGCAGGGGAAGCAGAATGTTGTGCTGGAATTAGAAAAAAGAATTACTCTTTAAGGAGTAGTTGTTTGGATCATTTATAATTAAATCAGTAGACTTCATAGGTGAAAATTTGAGATACTGATTAAAAACAAAACAAAAAGATTTGGAGACCAAAACATGTGGGTCTTATTAAAGTTGTTGCACAGTCTGCTTGTAGCTTCCAGCTCCATATAATCGTTGAATTCCTCCAGTAAATCTAGAATAATGTGCGAGTTGTTGACAAAGGGGGAGCCAAGTATGATGGCAACACTTTTCAGCTGTTAGTGGTTCTGAAGGGGACACTTGCATACACTAAAGTGTATTTAAGTTGTTTAGCCTCTGTGCTGTGTGTTGTGCATTATTAGAAGATGGAACACCATTCTTAACATAAAGCTGTTTCAGAAAACACATTAGCAAACAACCTCTCCTTTATTTATCAGTTAATAAAGTAGGTCAGCCACCAGAACCCTGAGTGTTTTTCCTGCCAGCAGGTGAGGATGTGCCCCACTTACCTTAAATAACCTGTTGCCTTCACATTAAGTACATTTTTATGCCCAAAATCCTCATTATGATCCAAACCAAATTCATGCTTTTGCTACATTAAATTAATTTCATCCTATTAGGCTCAGGTTCACACTCTGCTTTATGACAATTATACTTGATATAGTCTTGCTGAAATCACTGAGGTGATCTGCAGGACATTGATTTGTTCAGAAACAGGTGCATGTCTGTGTGCTGGCAGGGGTCCCGTTAGCATTTCGGTAAATGAACATAAATGAATGAATCTTTTCATTGCCACTGTAATTATATTATTGAGTAATGATGCTGGAATATCCCTCCAACCTCAAACACATTATTAGTCAATGCTTGTTTGAACATCCTAATCATACAAAACTGGACCATTTACTGAGGAGCAAAAAGGAAATGGTACCTTTTCCTACCTCACTGTCCTGCTGAGCGTCCTGCACATCTCGGTAACTCTGTTTTAAAAGGTTTTTTTTTTCAGCAGATGAAATAAAAAGATTAAATAAACCTGGTATTCCTCCTCTAAATGCTAACGTGATTAATATCTAACTTTTCAGGCTTGGCAAGCAGTCACATCTTTCTGTAAATAGAGTAAACATCCCTTCAGTGTTTTCACACCAGAAATGAACCAAACTATGGTTCAGGTTTAAATTAATTGTTTGGTACAGAATGTGTTCTAGGGGAGTGGTTCTCAAAATTTGCAGCTTTCCATCAATGGAACCAATTAAAAGAACCTTGTTAACGATCATGTTTTCTTTAATCACTTATGAATATTGTTTGCATTTCTCTGTAACAGTTCAAACTTAATTAATATTGGCACATTTTTAAATTTTTCAAGAAGACTCTACACCAGTGATTCCTAAAGTTGAGTCATGAAACAGTAAATGTTGGTCATCGGATTATCTCCAGAAATCAAATTAAATTTAAAAATAATTTCTAATGAGATATTTGTCTCATAACTGTTACAGAAGATAAAACAGTAATGGTTGTCACCAAGTTTATTAGGGTTGTCACTAATATCTGAACACAAACCAGTGATGGTTGGGGTCACAAGCTGTTATCACTTATTTTGTCAGTCGAAAGATAAAAGGTTTGAGATTTGCTGATTTAAAAAAGTTTTCTGGTGTTTCCCTGCAGGTCTGCTGCCAGTCTTTAAGCAGGTTTTCTAAGTTCTGCCTAAGCTTATTTTACTGGGTTCAAAACGAAGGTAAATAGTGAGGAAAATAAAAGCTCAAACAAGACCTGGACTTCTACATACACACAAAACCAACATTATGTATTTTCCAAGATGCATTGTTTTAGTCTTTTATTCCAGACTGGCCAACAGCTTTCATGCAGTCAATAAATAAATCAACTCATCCTTAACCATCATTTCCACATTCCTACAAGAAAAGCTGCTGCTCCTTTAAATCCTCACTACTTTTAACATTTTTGGAGTGAGGAGAGGAGGTGTGTGTGTGTGTGTGTGGGGGGGGGGGTTACATGAAGTGGAAACAATATTATTAAAGCACACACATGCGAACCGTCTCCCTCCTTCAACACAAGCAGCGACTCTCTGACTGCGCGTCCAGAAGCTGCGCGCCTGCTGAGTCTGACGCGTTCAGTCTCCTGGACTTGGTGGGAGGCGGTGAAGTTTCCCCCTAAACAAGCCTGGATCTCTCAGAGAGACGATGCCTTCCTCCTCCAGACGAATCTCTCTGGCAGCTCTGTGGATTTGCTGATTTTCAGAATTGTGTTTTTTTTTTTTTTTTTGCGGGTTTTTGAGCGGGGGT
>JAOXNZ010000221.1:21870491-21893329 GCA_028566095.1 Kryptolebias brasiliensis
AGTAAGGTCTTTTTTACTGAGAAAGTAAGGTCTTTTTTTAAAACTCACTTTTATTCAATGCCCTTTTTAAAACAACTTGAAACCTTTGCACTTTTTCAAGTTTATTTTTTGGACAGCACTTTTTTAATAGTGACCCTCTCATCATCCTTTTTTTCTTGTGTTTTTAAACCACAATAACAGAAAACAAAAGACTTTTAAAAGTCTTCCATCTGTACTTTAATCTTTTCTCGTGATATATTTTTTCCATTAACTATGCTGTGGTTTTCCACAGGACTACAGGCTGAACGTATTTCTACGACAAAAATGGAATGACCCTCGCCTGGCGTACAGTGAATACCCAGATGACTCTCTAGATCTGGATCCTTCCATGTTGGACTCTATCTGGAAACCTGATTTATTTTTCGCAAATGAGAAAGGAGCCAATTTCCACGAGGTCACAACTGATAATAAGTTGCTACGGATTTTCCAAGATGGCAGCGTTCTTTACAGCATCAGGTATGTAAAGAAGATAGAATTTCACAAACTTAACAGCCAAGCCTCTGGGTGCTGGGTTTGACGCAGATAACGGAACGATATGATGAACTCAATTAACCTGTAGCTGCTGTATTAAGTTTAAAGTTTAATGCAAGTTTAGGGTTTATCACGCAGTGTTGACACATTTTGTTTGTTTGTTTTGTGTAGAAATGCCTCAAATTTTCAACAACTGGATCTTGAAAATGAATATTAGTTTGTACCACTGTTCGACCGCTCTAAACGAAGATGAAAACGGCTCAAACCATGATTGCTACTCAGAATGGTTCAAAGAAGGCACATATAACCAACCAAAACAAAAATAAAGAATATGACGACTTGAGAGACACAATGACTTAAATTAGGTGAGAATAGCTTAGAAAAATGTTATTACAGACATCTACAATCAGCTAATGAATTAGAAAACAATACCATAATAAAGTCTGACAAAATTCAGCATTAGTTTTTCTACTATTAAGTCATCACTCTATTCTTTACTTCATCAGATCAGAAGTTTTCCAGTTTTTTTAAAGGTCTTTTAAAATTCTTAGGACTTCAACTGTTTTCTCACCTATTATTAGGCCATTACCTAATTAATGTATTTTTTTGTTGTGTGTTTTTTTTATGTCTAAACCTTTAACTCAAACTTATAAATCATTCAGACATAAAAAGAGTCCAAAACTCAAGGGAGGAACCAGCATTGTGTTAACACATAACATGCAGCTTAGAAAAGAAAATCTAATTTGAGTGAATTGTTTAGGTACTTTCACATAAAGACACAGTTTGTTCCAATTTATTTAGATGAATCTATAAAAGAAACTGAAGATTACACAGTTTGACAAACATTAAATTGTATTTTAGCACCAACAAGGTGATGCACAAAGAGTTATAAGCTGAACACCTGACATAGAGTTGTGTCAGGTCTTTGCAGCTTTTATCCTGTTTTCTAAAGACATAATTTTCAAATACCATTCATCTGCTATAGATTGTTTTGTTAGGTTGGATTTATTTATTATCTAATTATCCACATTTCACATTTTAAAAAGCATGCACTGCACAATAGGCTGTGACAGTCATGCACACAGACTGAACAGAAAATGATTGAAAATCCAATAAAAAAAAGAATTTAAAGACCATTCTGAACTATTGATCAAGACCACTTTAAGAAAGTCTGACTTCTTGAAAGCAGAGTATAGAACAGAGGGCTGGTTAAAAACTTTTCCATCATATTTGCTCAACATATTTAAATCTTTGCACTTTTCAGGAACAAAAGCAGTAGCAAGAATCTTTAAAGTTAGCTTTAAAGTTCCTGTCATAGTGTCAATATGTTCTGATCTATGATGACTTTAGAATGATCTTTTAGAGAAGGAAAAAACATAAGTTGTCAGCCTAACTCAGAATAATCACCTTCCCAATCAACAATCAACACAACTTATTTGTTGCAGGAACCTGATGTGCTTATAAACTATGTTTTGTAATTATGGATCAACTGTCTTTGTGTGACATGAAACATGACACCATTTAAGCGGTGATAACAATTTATTCTTCAGGGGATTTGTCATTTGTTCTGCTGTTGGAAAAGATATTGTGTCATCAGAAGACATTAACCAAAGTGTGCATCTGTGTATATTGCTGGAAGCTGATGTCTTGCCTTTTGTCAATACATTACAGCAGGTAATTACACAGCTTTCCTCCAGACAGACTCTCAAACAGCTCTTACTCTGTCTTCTTTAAGAATCCCTGAAGACATAAAGCATAACCAGCACAACAAATAAAATCAGGATGCCTGCACCAATTACTTTTCTATTACTGATGCGCGAGGAGGGATGAAATGGTAGCTCAAGATGTTTTTCAATCAACTGCTTAGTTTTCTTCCTTTATTAATTTATATTAAGGCTTTACAGAATCATAAACTGCAAAACAATTGTGCTGTCATTGATTATTTTGACTTTTCTTTCAGTCTGTTTTCCTACCGTGTCTCCTCATGTCTGGCATCTTTTCCTTGAGCTACTTTGTGTCTTCTCATATTTTCTATGGTTGCTATTCTTTCTTCCTGTTTTCTGTCTCAGGTTGACTCTAACCCTGTCCTGCCCTATGGACTTGAAGAATTTCCCAATGGACATTCAAACCTGTACAATGCAACTTGAAAGTTGTGAGTTTCCACTTCTTTTTCTTTCTTTATTCTCTTTACTTGTTTTTTTTCCTTTTTCTGTGGTTTTGTTTTCCGCCTTTTGGCTGACTTACAAAGTGTTGAAACACGTTATATTCACCAACTCTATTGGACCTGAAAGTTTGTTCTGGTTTGATCTGGCTGCGTATTTCTGCCATTTCCTTTTTTGCAAAAAAAAAAAGTGCAAATGTCATTATTAAAATCACAGCCATAAGCCAATGAATTTCACTGTCAAAGCTTCTCCACCCAAACAGCAACTGTTCCGGCGTGACTTGTCAACAGAAAACAACAGTGTTCAAGCTTTTCTTGCAGCAAAGCCACAAGTAAAAGACATTAGTCTCCTGCAGCTTGAAAAGGACGCTAATGTGCGTGCTGAGGTCCCAAAATTGCAGTAATATTTGAAAAATCAGCATAATTAAGAAGGAAGCAAGACACAATGTATACATATATGATGAATATTCATCTTGAAGTTTTACTGCTCCTAACATAAACGTACATAAATATTGTGTTTGCATTTCTTTGCTTTCATCATTGTATAAAAGCTTAAACAAGACCGATGAGTGAAGATGCAAACCAAACAAACAAATCATATAAAAATTCAAATTGAGACACAAATCATTACTGAGTTGTGAAAGCAGAAGTAATGTCTGTGTGATGCATTAGTATTTAGTAAAGTTGCAGTGAGAATGTGTATACATCGTACATTATTTTGACCAATTTTTAGTCAGAAATACTAAAATGGAAATGAGAAAAAGAAAGGTATAAAACAGATTATCTTTTTTTCCCCTTCTCCCTTTGTCTTTGTCGTTGTTTTACTGTTGATTCAGTTCAGTCAAAGGCAAAGATGGAGTGATAATGTTTTTGCCCATGTCTGTGTGTGTTTGTTTGTCTGTACTGTTGGCAACATGTCTCATGTTTGGTCTCATGACTGAATGGATTTTATTGTAACTTCCAAAAAGTAATCAGTGGGGAAACATCCACAACTGACTGACTTTTGCAGTCAACCCAATTCAAGCATGCTACCTCAGCAAAGCACACTTATCAAACACAAAAATTGTGATAACTCTGTCAGTTTTACAGATGTTGAGCTAAACTTTGGTGTGGTAGTGGCTAAAACTGATTTACAACTTACACTCTGAGTGCTAACTGATTGTGTAAGATCTGTGTTTAAAACTTTTGCATTCAGTATTGGTGTCAACCTTGTCTGTCTGTGAGCAAAATATCTAATTTAATGAAATGTTCAGAAAATAATCATCAAATGTACTTCTACAACTGATTACGTTTGAAGCCAATCCAAATCAATGTGGCTGCCACGGCCAACTGAAAACACAAAAATGGCTATGACTCAAACATTTGATGTAGGTAGTAGCCGGGAGTCATTCCCAACACATACTTTGAGCGTGACCTCTGGTAATATTGCATCAAATTGTGCATACTGTTACTTTTAAGGTTTCACCAAACCTACTACAACTTCATCACTTCTCAATATAGGACGATCTTAGTCCAAAACATGAAAGGTGTTGGGTGATATGCATACCTTTAAAAATGCTATCTGTGTCTGATTTGATAAGAAACAAGTTATATGAGTGTTTTTAGAACTAGTTTCCTGTTTGTCCAAGAAGCAAGATGATTTTACAAATTGGCATGGGGACAAGAAGTAAAACATCCAATAGTATTAAAATAAGACGTGAAACATTTTGTCTTCTTGGAGTGTAAGTAAAAGAACTGATCAGGTAGACATATGGGTTCTTGAAAAGTGTGTGTGTTTTGTTTGAGGAACTATATCACATTCCACTGACCTTAGATAAAAGGTAATCATTTCTTATTAAAGGCCTGGTGAGGATACTTGGCCTCGTGTTGACAAGTTCTAGTATACCACCCAAGGGTGCGATCACCTTGTCTACAGCCTAATGTTAAGAGGACATTATTGGTTTTACTGTCACTTCTGCAGCTGTGGTAACACCATCTGCTCTGCAGGAAAAGGGTGCAGGAGAAATGATAAAAAAAAAGAAGAATCTTTGAGGTTTAGTGAGCCAAGGCCAATCTTCCTTTCTGGCCTTTAAAAATATAAAAATATATAAAAATAGAGCCAACAATAGGATTCTGCTTTGTTCTGACACATCAAAGCCTTGTACTGTATATGCAGCCTATAAAATTTTGCTTTGCCTAGAGCCATTAGTGCACTGAAACCTCCTATCTACTGTGTTACTTATACAGTGGGAAGAATGAGAACTTATACAAGGAGGAAAAAGTGAGACACTAAATTTAAAGCATAACTGCCTGAGCTTTTATGAGATGACTTTTTAACATGAGAAAACGTGTGTTTATTACATTAATGCAATATTCTTGACATACTAACTCATGAATTTCAGTTTTATTCCTCCTTAAGTGCTGTGTAAGTTGTGTTTGAATGCCCTTACAGCTATAATTGGCAGAAGCAAAGAGGAACCTTTCATTATCTTCAGAAAAAGCATTGGTATGCCTCTCAGTTGTTGCAAGAGGATGAGTGAGAGATGGTGAATTATTTTCAGGAACAAAATCAGTGCGTTTTAGTGGAGTTGTTCTTCAGATGGATGGTAGAGCATCGGGTGTAACGTCTTGAATAATTGATGTCTTTGTTGCTAAGCCTCTAAAGGTTCCCAGCAGACATCAGTATTATTCAGACGTGTGAGGAACTGTACTTTGCTGTTGCATGCAGTATTTTTATTATACCAATAATTGGGCAGCTTGAAAACAACCACTGAAAACACCATGCAAATCAACATATATACACAAGTGACTGACGTATTCTGACTGGTTTTATGTAAAGTTGTTCCACTAAAGTGTATATTCAGCTATAAAACTAAGCCATATTCTATCTATTATTTTATCATTTCTACCAAACTAGTGCTTTTGCTAAAACTACAAACTTTTATCAGTTCAGTATCTATGAACTCATTATATTTATCACCCTCCCGTGGCCTTCTGGTCAAATTGACACAAAGTTACAAAGGCTTCCCTACCTCTCTATCTCTTTCTCTTTTGAGGGCTTCAGGAAGGTTAAGCAGATATGCCTCTCATTTTCTAGTTTGACTTCTTTGCTACTGTAGCTGCTCTGAGTGACCTTTACTGTGACAAATGGGATGGTGAAGAGTAGCTCGACGCATGAGCAGAGTGCCACTACATCACCTGGGTTTTCTAAGTTTGAGTTTCTGATGTTTTCTCATCTGCAGATTTAATACAAAATCTCAAATTTTGCATATCTGTACCTACAGTTGAGGGGATTTGGTGGATCAGTTTTTCTCTGGGATGGTTAATGTTGCTTTGTCCATTTTAGAGGTAAAGGTCTCTGTAATTCAATCCAAAGTTGCCCTAGGGGATCATGAAGAAACATTTCCACTTTTATAGGAGTGTTCTTGTCTATGATAGCAGTGACTCCCCCCCCCCCCCTCCATAGGACATGAGAGGTCACTGAATGGTTTGATTAATATGATGTCGTTTATACAACCTCCACAGGCAGCAGACACAAACTCAGGTGACCACATCTGGGTTTATCTCACCACTGTTAAAACATCGAATGACGCTGTATCTTTTGGAAGATTTTTTTTGCTTTGTTTTTACAGACAAGTTCATTTATTCATAATATTTTAGTTTTCATGAACATAAAATACAGTGCCACCATTGTGTTCTGTAAAAACTCATGACAAAACCCACATTTGAAGGTCAGAGTGTTTGATAGAGCAGCACACAAAACTCTGTGATTGAGTTCCTTCATATTTACTGATGCTTTTATGAAACCTAACAGAAAAATGTATTTTTCTATGCGGTTTCCCACTGTTTCCTTGTACTTACAGTCTATGTTTTATTGCTTCATGCATTAAATCTGATTGGTAAAGCATACCTGAAGTTAGGTATCAAAATGACCAAAAGTAAGAATACAATGAAGATAAATGATGGCTTGAGTTAAAATATACAATTTTATAATTCTCTGTTCATAGTGATTTTTTTCTGGGACTCATTTGTTCAACTTATGGATTATTGACTAATATTTTGAAAGTTTCTTAATCCCCACTGAGACAAAGATTTGACCACAATAACCTACCGACAATTTAAACATGACACACAAATTTAGCTTACAACCAACTTTCTGACAAGCAAAAATACATTTTTTACCCTCTGCAAATCAGTCCTCCTTTGTGAAAATTTGTCCTTCTATCCCAACAAAAACAAATAATATTTCCCAGAATGTCATTTGAAATTGTGGTTCACCGCAGCCTGAATGGTAGTCACAGATCAAACTTTGCTGTAGTGCTTTTTAAGAGAAATACCGAGAATGTGTGGTTTCAAAGAAAAGAATTGTGTACTTAGTTTTGCTTTTTTTATTTTTCAGTATTTTTCTCTTGGTTGAATATCTTTTCTGTCCTCTTTGTGTTCCTTGTTGTTTTTTCACAGTTGGTTACACCATGAATGACTTGATCTTTGAGTGGCTGTCTGACAACCCCGTTCAAGTGGCTGATGACCTGACCCTCCCACAGTTCGTGTTGAAAGAAGAAAAAGATTTGGGTTACTGCACGAAGCACTACAATACAGGTGCCTTATGAATTTCTGTTAAAGTGCTCAAACGAGGGCATGTTATACTTAATCTCATGCATGCTTTATTGTTTTTATTATTACAAAATGTAACTTTACAATTTCTTTTATATTTCATTTCATTATTGCATATAACTGAATAGACCACATAATGTGCTTGCAGGTAAATTCACCTGCATTG
The DNA here is from genome assembly GCA_028566095.1 of Kryptolebias brasiliensis. Classification (NCBI taxonomy): domain Eukaryota; kingdom Metazoa; phylum Chordata; class Actinopteri; order Cyprinodontiformes; family Rivulidae; genus Kryptolebias; species Kryptolebias brasiliensis. Next base: position 21,877,922 of record JAOXNZ010000221.1, read on the forward strand.
AGGTGAAGTTCCACCTGGAGCGGCAGATGGGTTACTATCTGATCCAGATGTACATCCCTTCACTCCTCATTGTCATCCTCTCCTGGGTGTCATTCTGGATAAACATGGACGCTGCACCAGCCAGGGTTGGTCTGGGTATCACCACTGTGCTCACAATGACCACACAAAGCTCTGGCTCCAGGGCTTCGCTGCCCAAAGTGAGTCTGCAAAGTTTTTCTGATTGTTTTCTCTAAATGACAGGGGACAAATTACAACACATCACCACACAGGTCAGAGGGTAAAGACAGTGATGGTCATGTATATATATATATATTTTTTTGAAGGGTCATACAAACAGGTTACTATTACAACAATCTGGCCTGTCTACTCTGATGCTAGATTCAGTCTTGATTCAATTAAGTAAATCATCTAATTAGGATTCTCATTTTGAGATATCCTTTTTGTAGAGCAAATCTGTTCTGGCACATGTAAGCAGCCATCTTCTCTATATGGTATGCCTAATATGCCATGACAGGACAAAAAAAATAGAGTGATGGTCACAAAAGCTAATACCAATTTTGCAGCTTTATTGTTAATAAGACAGTAAACTTAATTTGTCACTGAGCTTGTGCAAGATCAAATAGTATTATATACTGTCAATGGTTCAAAAAGGACAGTGAATAAAATATCCATTCATAATAAACCAATGCTTGTGCTGAGCTTGAAACTTGTAGATTCTGACTTTTTTATCTGACATTTTCTTTAAAAAATGACTTGGCATTTTAAAACATCATCAGCTTTTGGTTCTGTTATTTCTTGACAAAATTATAAACAACAAAAAGCCGAGGCAGGCATTACATCTCAGTTACAGACCTGTAACAGGCATTCATGTTGTGATTTTCCAAGGCTGGTTTGAGTAAATCATTTGGGGAAGATTTCAATAAGAGCAAATTACTAGGAAGCATTTAGTCATGTTATGCTGATTTTGATGAGGCAGATCCTGATTTATGATGAGGCTAGAAAAAATAATTAGGAAGAGCACAATAGATTTGTAATTTTCAAAAACACATATTTTAGCATTTGCATTTGTGACAGTCAGCAAAATGCAGCTTAACTGAGTAAAATTTCTATTTAAAGCATGGTGACGGCTGATGTAAAGTGACTTATCTTCTTTCATAAATGACACAGCTCCTCATGTCTTGGCTGTGACCTGTCTTATGGCTGTGGGTCAGCTGCCCATAACCCACTGACTCATTTTAGTTCTAGGTCATCCTAAAGGTGTGTGTCGGTGAGAGCCAGAGCTAAGGATTGGGTGGAGTACTAACGATCTGCAAATTATCCATCAGCAACATTTATTGGCTATCGATCTGTTCTCAGGTGTCCTACGTAAAGGCCATTGACATCTGGATGGCTGTGTGTCTCCTGTTTGTGTTCGCTGCCCTGCTGGAGTACGCAGCTGTCAACTTTGTCTCAAGACAACACAAGGAGTTCATCAGGCTGAGGAAAAGGCAGCGGCAGCAGAGAATAGTAAGTCTAAAATGTGCTGAAATACACAGTTAAATCCTGGAAAACCTCTCACAATGACACTATTTGTATTAGATTCCAGAAACACACACACTCACACAAGTCCTTGTCAGCTTCTATAACACTGATTTGTGCTTCTTGTTGTTGTGGCATACTGTATATTCAGGCACTGACAACATCAACACGCTACAGCTGGCTGTCATATTACATGAGGAAGATCTGCTCATTGCAGCTCAGCTCATTTCCATGCTGGTGCACTGACCTGTGAGCAGCTTTCTGAACCTTTTATCTGTTGCTGCATTTCACACGGAGACTCAACCTTTCCACCAGCAGCTAGGATCCCCAAAGCCTGCTCCACTGGTTCATACATTTACTATGGAATATACACCAGAGTATTTTACAGTAAACTGTTGGCAGGTATACTTGAGTCTCACACAGACAAATCACATTTTGAATTTAGGCTCATTCTCATTTGATTCTCATCTTTATGCTGAAGGGATCATCTCACTGGGTGGCAACTGCTGGAAACTAGTTGGCAACTCAAACTTGACTTGGTGTTGTTCTTTCGGCCGCTCCCTTCTGCAGGGGCCGCCAGAATTGGCAAGTGTTTTACGCCCTTTGTGACGCAACCTGGGCTTGAACCTGCAGCTTTAGGATTACGAGACTATGTCACTGAGCACCGAGCTACCACAGCCCGTCAAACTTGACTCAGTATTGTGCAAAAATACACAAATTTTCAGTTGCAGTCTCACTGGATTCTGATTGTTTGCGACCAAGTGACCGGTGAGCCATGCGGCCGCGTTTTGCTCATCCAGTCCTTGAAAATCAGCTCTTATTTTCACGTGCACAGCTTGCAAAACTGGATTCCTCTAGGGTTCATACATCACATAAATGATTTCCCTTCGTAGTTTGTTTTTAAACACTAACTTTTAATTTTTTTAGTATAACTTTTCTTTGCAAGACACTTAGACTGTCCGTCCCATCTTTATCTCAGCCAAGGAAAAAGCTTGTCTAAAATCGAGTGATATGGAAACTTATTGACTTCAAGTTTCTTAAGTCTTTTTTTTAATCCTATAACTATATAATATTCCTTGTTGTTTTCTCTATGCATGAGACACAAATTGCCTATAGAATTACTTTGAAATATGTCAGTACACCCAGATCATCTTGTGAAAGGTTTTAAAAAACTAAGCCCTTGTTTTTTTTTTACATTTTGCGGCCTGGATGAAACAAAAAAATTAATTTAGACTTTTGCAATAAGCCTGCTGGCATCTGTTTTTGATCCAAATGCCATAAAAAAAACAAAGTTGCAGATCATAAAAATATGACTGGAATAAAGTCAGGATACATCTGAAAGAAAATTAAAAAATTGAATAAGTCAGAGCTACTTCTGCCTTTAATTTTGTGGCATTAATATTGATGAGCTTAATTTAATTTTTTTCAGCTTTCTTTCCTGCTTTGGTTGCTTTGACAGCTGTGTTGCTTTCACCCTTAATACAATCCATAATTCTTTTACACAAATTAACAGCATTTACAATTCCTCATAATGATTTGTCACAGTTAAGATCAGAACTGATAGGTGTGACCTTATAGCTTGTTATGAAGTTACAAAGGTAGTATTTTTTTTATTATAAATGTTCTACATCAGTAACCGTTAAGCCCACAGTTAAACTCTACATGTTGGTGAAATATTAGTTNNNNATAACTATAGGTTTATCTTTTTTCATATCAAAGAGCTTATAATTATAAATTACAATTTTAAACTTTACTTCTAAAAGGTATTTTTGCTTTTGGTCATGACATAATTATTCACACTATCTATATAACTATATTAACCTTCTAAAGCAGATCAATTTCCAACATGACAACTGAGAGACTTTTTCCCTTTTTCCTCCAGAGACACAGACCAGACATCCTCACAGTCACATTTAACAACTTAGAGGTCGTACAGCCTCTCAGACTTGTGGCTAAATTCCCCGTAAATTCAGAAACGTCCAGCTGATTTACTGGGCAGCGTGACCATCCTGCATCAATACAAGAGAAAGTAATGGTCTGTGAGATAAAAAGGATTTTTCCTCGTCCACATTAGTTGCACAATTAGTCCCTCCAAGAAGTCTGAGGTCACAAACCATCCGTCTGATAGGTATTGACACGCCACCTGATTAGTTGTGCTGGAGAGAAGTTGTGAATCTAATGGAGAGTCCAAATCCCAGACAAACAGAAGTTTAATTAATGCGTCTGTCTCACCTTGTGTTTTGGTTTAGGAGACATCAAAGATTTCAAGCAGCCGCTTTATTCTGTATTCCACATACTGTAGCCCTTAAGACTATATAAACAGTCTGAGCTGTACTTCCATTTGTAGTTGTTACTGAATTTAATCTTGGAGGATTGTTTATTTCTCTTCAGAGATGTTCCACTTAACAGCCCCAGATAAGGTCCTTTATCTGAGATCTGCTTCCTGTTTAAATATAAGTTTTTTCAATACTTTTGGTACCACATATACAATCCTGAGTTTTTTCCAGAGACTCCCTGGTAATTTTCTGACAGTTAAGCATGAAATAAAGAACAGTAACTGTTTTTTCTGCTTTCCTTTTCAATGGAGGCGATTGGCAGTCAGGCTGGCAGTGTTGAGTCGTTGCGGAAAGCCACTGACAATCCTGGTAACAACTCAGCCTACAGGAGTCTGAGTCAGCGTTGCAGCGTCTGTGCAAGGGTAAAAAAAAGAACTGTGTCAACCCTGACCTTCCAACCTAATTTTTATCCTCGCCTCCAGGTTCCTAAATTGATGGTGTTGTGAAATTTTCACCTCAAACATGAATTTATCCTGGTGTCTCTCACACAATCAAACCCACGTTGTGCTAATCTCACAGCCCTTTGTTTCCGACCTTCTCCTTCTGTGTAGCAGTACAAACAAGAACTTTTTACCCTTTATTCTTCCCCAGTGTATCACCTATTAAATTCTACTTACAATTCAAAGCTCCCTTTTTGCTCTTATTTTCTTCTTGTCAAAGTTTTAATCTTCTTTTTCAGGACACTTTTAAAATCCTAACAATTGCTGAGATAACTTGCACTTACATCATGTAACTGTCTGGTTATTTAAAAACATGAAACAAAAACCATTATTATTACTGGGTTAAAATGATCATGTAAAAATGTTTTTGAAAGCTGAAATTTGAAAGGGCTCACTCTTCTCCTGTGTTTAAAGTTGGTTTCTCTTGTTTGACATAAATGGCTTCCTTCACCCCCTCTCTTAAACCATCTGTCTTTTTGGGTCCAAAATATGAACATTTTGGTCCTCAAAACAGTGTCTCTTATCCTTGAGGCTTTCAAAAACCTATAATGGAGCATTAAGCCTGATACCCAAGCATTTTCACTCTAATCAACACCTTCATTCATGTGACCAAAGTGCCCCATTTGGGAGTCAGGCAAACAAAGACCCTAACAAGCCTCTATTGTGAGGAGAGTGAGGGCGATCTGCATGTTTTAAAAGCTTGAACGCCACACTCTCTGCTTTTTGAACTGATAAAGCTCCTCAGATGAGAAGTGAAAAGTCTTCAGCTACAGACTAGAAGTCCATTTGTTTTTGTTTTTTAATCTTTTTGGACTTGAACTAAAATGTTTTTGTACTACTTTTATAGTCTGGGAGAACTAAAGACACCCTCAACATTTGAAGTTAGACCTGCGCTTCATGGTCAAATAATCCTTTGACTAGTTTATACATTTCATTTAGATCCAAATTTGGTATCTGATTTATTCATTGTCTAATTTCTTTAGAATTTTTAGGTTTTAAACCATTCCTTGGCAAATATAATAAAATTATCAACCATTTTGTGAATCAAACAGGATGATTTTTCACATTTTGTTTAAGCAGTCTGTGGTTTGATTCAAAAATCACAGTTCACAATTACATCAAGCTGTTTGGGCTTTGATGCAACAAAGCAACTCCAAACCATAACAACTCCACCACCATGCTTAACAGCTGATATATCACTCATTCTCCTGGAAAGCTTTCTTTAAATTGCCCTGAATGTGTTACTTTGCTTCATGTGTTCATAACAATCATTCCAATGGGAATGATTTTCTGCGTGTTCACTGGTTCTGTTTTTGTTGTTTGTTGGGAGATTGCATGTTTTAGGTTTTAATCTCTTGTCCTTTTTCTTGTAAAATAAGACAATGTACCTTTTTTTCCTAACTTAATGCTGAAAGATAATAAATATCTCCTTGCCTCACCTCGCTAAAACGTGAGCAGTGAATACTCCCATCTTAGAATCTGTGTTTAATGTCAATCAACCTGCACATATTTGGGTCAAGCGCAGGCTAACTTGTCAACGTCTTTACTACTCAACCACAATCAAGCAGAGAAATGTGGAAAAATCACACTTTAAACTGTTCAGATTTCACAATAGATACTTCACAAAGATTATGCGTATAGTTTATTGTAAGTGTTTATTTTTAGTGCACCTTTCAGCATTGATTACATATCTCACATAATCTCTGTCCCAAAACTGGTTAGTTGGATCATCCACTCTAAAAAAACAATTACCTGCATTATCTAGTCTTTGATACTTAATTTTGAATCAGACACTGTTTCTGTAGTCAAATTTTGACCAATTATTGCTTATCTAACGACTATATTTGTTAAATATTTTTTCTCTTGTGGAATAACTATCTGGATTATTCTGAAAATCTCTTAAGGCCTTTTTGAATCAACTTGAGCCAAACTCAAACATTTTTTTCCCACAGCCTTGCCGAGCTCTTTAGGTCTGGATGACGCCACACACTTCAACAATTGGGATCGCATCAGACCCGACATGTTAGTGGTGCAAATAAGATGTCACTTCTAAAGGATTGTTCATTAAAATGTGAAACATCTGATTCAATATTGGTACATATGAGTGTGTACTTACTTGTGACTGACTTGTTTTCTTTGTGATATTGAGAGAACACAATGTTTAATTGTCCCAACATCTTTAAAAATGATTTATATCGAAATACTTTTAAATTCAAGTAAACAAAGAAGCCTAACTCCTTTTTATCTCAAGAAAACACAATCCATTGTTGCTTGAAGAGATTGCATCTTGTTTCTGTTTGTTCAGATAAGGTAAAACAGATAAATTGGTCAAACTGTTTCTTCAGGCTAACCAGTAGCTGGTTAAAACTTTCCTTTCACTGTGTACTTACAGTACGAGAGTTATGTCAGTAATGTCAGCAAGTTAAAATGCATAGCTTCCAAAATTTGTGATGTTTTTATTGACTTGAACCTAAACAGACATGCCCAGTGCGTTGTTAACAAAACAAGAGGGAAAAACAGAAAAGTTACTTTTCTCCAGATCATTATTTGATAACTAAAGTAGATTGAATAGATTTTGTGCCAACAGATTACAGAGTGTGTAGCTGCTCCTGAGAGAACAGGGCAGTGATGATGTTATCTTTAGAGAAACATGTTATCAGACGTTAGCTGATGATTTACTGGATCATTTAAAAAGGAGTAATAGGGATAATTAGGCCTCAACTTCCTTTGTTGTAGGGTGCAATTTGTCATTCAGACAGCTTATAGTAACAAAAGTTATTTACAACCAAACAGATGTGACAGGAAAGAGGTTTAAAATGACTTAGAGTACCAGCTTTATGAAGTCTAAACAGATATCAGAGGTCAGAATGTTTTTAAATAAATTTAACAGTAAGAAAGAACAGATGTCAAATACATTATTAGCATAAAGTTGCTCTTAGTGTTTTTGTGCCAAATCTGTCCAGTAAAAAGGCAGAATTTGGCAGCATACCCAGCTTGTGTCTGTGAGAGAAACAGGGAGGATGGATTAGAGCTTTCAGGGCTTTTCACACTGAGTACTAATCATCCGGTTTAGATCACACATCTTTCCTTTAAAAGTGAATCATTCCAAGTGTCACAGGGCTGTCAGAGTTAAGCTGCATGTCTGGTAATATTCTCTTCAAAGGGCAGGAAAAGTCTCAGCCACAGTTAAAAACAAATGCATCACCAATCATCAAAGTTATATCATTATTTAATTCCCATTTAACATTTTTTTAATTAAAATTCTAACATTTAGCATGAGCTAGGTACCTGGGAAATTTTTTTTTTTTTCCTTTTTCCGCTTAGATCTTTTTTTTTGTTTGTTTGTTTTATCCATATATTATCTTTACCCACATTTCTGTTCAGGGTTGTTGGAGCTGGTCCCAATCTCCAGCAGTCACTGGGCAGGAAGCAGCGTAAACCCAAACTGTCTTGCTGTGAGGTGACGCCTCTAACTTCTACCCCATGCCGCCCTGATTCATTTTTTAACTTATCTTCAATAAAAACACGTTTCTAAAATATGCAGTAATAGCTGATGGTTTTAATTTATCAGTAAAATTTCTAAAATCTTAATTTAGTTTTATTTTTTCTTTTTGTCATTTCATGGTTCAAAACTTTTTTTTTCTAAAAATACTGAATGTACAAGAAAATTTGGGGGCATTTTTTTAATGTTTGACAAAATTCACAGGTTCTTTTAACAGTACTTTAATATTTCCAGTACTCTCAAATACTATTGTGAGTTGATTTTAGGATGCTTTTCTTTAGAATGATATCTGTGAACCAAAATAGAGAGTGGGCCAATCTGTTCGTTTCTCTTTGCTTGACTCCACAGGAGGAGGAACTTGTGAGGGAAAGTCGTGGTTTTTACTTCCGAGGTTATGGACTCGGTCACTGTCTCCAAACCAAGGATGGCACCGCTGTGGAAGGGGCGACGGTGTTCGCACCACCACCTCCCATCACCATGTTCAACGGAGAGATACTCCACAAGCGCTTTGTGGACCGGGCCAAAAGGATCGACACCATATCCAGAGCCGTCTTTCCCCTGAGTTTCCTCATATTCAACATCTTCTACTGGATCACCTATAAAGTGCTGCGACATGAGGACATCCATGCAAATTTGTAAAGCGCTTTTGGCCAACATTATTTGTTTTTCTGAACCACAACTGCCTGTCTAATCTACATTACAAAGAGGAAAATGTGTCAAAAGGCTTCACCGCTTCTCAGAGCCACTAATAAAAATAAAAACAAAACATTGTGCTCAGGTGCGTCTTCAGGATCTCAGACAGAGAGACATTAGGAAGAAGAAACTAGATTAAGCCTAGTGGCTTCATGCTGGGGTTAGTGATTACCTTCATGTCTTTGTCTTAATTCGTCTGGATCACAACAAGACAAAACATTGCTGATAATTGTAGGTTTTATTCCAGAAGATGATCCTGGCTGAATGAGACATACTGACTTGAATTTTGACACAGCTTTAAATGAATGTTTTTGACAATTAAAAGATGTGTTTTTGTTTTTGTTTTGGTTTTTTTTTTTACAACTCCTTGTTAAATGGGTTTTGGGGGAAGGAACAGGTCTCTGATGTTTATAATTATTAAATTAACAATAATTCATTTTAAGTATGTGTAACAATAAATTAAATGTATACCAGTGTAATAAATTGTATATAAACAAAGCTGTTATTTAAAATGCACAAAGCACAAATATGTATCTCCTTTTGTCAAAATTTAAATAAATTGTTATTCTGCCAGGAAACCAGTAATGGCTTTGTTTTTGTTTAATCTAAACATTTAATTGATTACCTTAAAAAAAAAAAGAACTCAGAACGTCTTTTTCATTGCATGAGAAATTTAATCACAGACGAACTGCATGGCTCACAATTACTTTTCTATTTTAGTCCGTTAATAACCCCCACCTGCTCAAACAAATCCCAAGAGGAGTGAAAGCTTAAACTGAAGGTGGAAATCAAATTCCACAAAAAGAGCTGCAAATGTTGCAGATGTAAATGGTTAATCAGTCTGTGAACAGGTTTCAGAAACCATTGCATCAGAGCCGCCAGCTCTTTCCCCAGCCTCAGGAGTGACGCTGAAGGTGTGGAAATGCAGGGATGTGACGGAGGAAGGGGGAGGACGAACGGGCTTTTTTAATGAAAAATCAGAGGCTTGTTTTATCAACTAATGAGTTTGAAAAGGCCTTGGCGTTCCACTGCTAATGACAATGAATTCAGAGAGGCAGCTGGAGCCCACTGTCTTTTTGTCTGCAGTCCTAATCAGCTTCTTTTTATTGTACGGGTCTTCTGTTAATGAAAAAGAGTGAGTTAGAATCTCTTATTGTATGTGTGTGTGTGTGTGTGTGTGTACCATTTTTGGATTTTACTTTTTCATCCCTTTCTGTTTTTATTACATTGTTTATTATTCTTACGATTAATTATTAAAGCAAAGATTAAATGGATGATATTCAAAGAACAGTTCTGGTATTTTGGAGTGGGGTTCTGTGGAAGGGTTATGAACAATTATTATCTTACCTGTAGTAGATAGTGCTTTAAACAGCCTCACTTTGGAGAAGCAGAAGTTGTTTTTAGGCCAAACAATTCCAAGGACTTTCTGAGGGTTGTAAGGACTGTTCCCATTACAGGGGGTTAAAAGGACCTACGTGATGTCTGGGGAACACTGACTGTGTAAAAGACAGTCAGTGCCGCCATGTCACTGCCTGCGACATTCACCAGCAACAATAGGGAAGACGGTGTAGTTGGAGCTGTGTTTCATATTTGTCTTTGGATTGATGATTACAGCTGAGTTGGATAATGTGATAAAAACATGGAACATTTCATTAAAAATAAAAAAGTAAAGAAACAGCAGATTGCAGCTGGAACTGGAGAGCTGCAGGCCTCCGCTGGACCAACAGAACTGCAGTCCAGAGTGTTTTGACTTCAGCACCTGAGCTCAAGCTTAACAGCCCCAAACCTCCCTGTTTTTTATGCCGATGTTGCCGTCCACCATTTCCTGAGGCAGTTTTCCATCTTGCAAGTGATGTTATAAATAATGCCAATACAGTTTTAAAAAGGTGTGGGTGCTGGAAAAGCTTTAAACTTGCTCAACCAATCAGCATACACTTATGTATGGACCAATCACATCCCCTTAAGTCAACATAGTCTCTACTGAGCTAAGAAAGCACCTATTCTAAAGCAGGAGCTAAAACAGACCAGATTAATGTACAACATAGTTCTAAAGGACTGTGAACCGCCACAGTACCTCCTGTGTGAAAACAAAATAAGGCGCGTCTTCTAGACTTGTTCATAATAACAGACAATACTGATATTTAGGTCAAATTCAGGTTATTTGCAAGCTCAAATACCAGCAGCACCTAGCTGTAGCACTTCCTGTGCAACCTGGGACACTTCCAGAAAGAATATTATAATATTTATGTTTGAATAAGTGATTGATTACAAAAACAGTATTTGTATGAACCACTACAAAACATTTGTGATTTGAGCCGTTTTAAAACATGATGTGACTGTCAGCTCATCAGATATTACCTTTCCACTAAGCCCCACTTCAAATGATCTGAACTGTTCTTTTAAGGAAAACCTACAGCAGAGTGAAAGTTTGTGACACTTTTTTCACTTTATGGCATAGATACAAAAGTAAGAAGCTCCTCCTCATTGCCCCTGATAGCTTAAGGACACAGTAGCTTGACAAATTTGCTAAAGTCCCTCATACTCCTTCCTGACAGCTTAAGTGGATTTCACAAACAGAATGTGAGGGCATGCAAATGTTTGAAATGTTGGCTGTGGCCTGTCACTGTAAATCCCAACTCTTCAGCATTTGGGAAATATGCTTATTTCTTGTTTGACCCTCCAGTTAATGAAAAACATCAGTAGTGTTAGAGCGTTTCAACCTAAAGCCACCTACAATCACATCTGAGGCTCACTAATTATGAATTTATGACAATTTATTTTACAGGTTAATTTTTTATTACTGTTCATCTTGCAGCCAGAGGAAAAAGTCAACTAATATTTATCACTAGAGGATATTCAGTCACCTTTGTTTCCAGTTTTAATCTTAGATAATTGTGGTCAGAACACTGGGAAGAGACCATGTAAAAGAACCAAATAGTTTGATTGACTTAAATTTAAAGACGTTTGCATAAATATAGATTAAAGTCTGTTAAATTATTTGTATGTACAACAAGCACATTTTGTATGAATTTTTGTTGTTGTTGAAAATACAAAGAAAGCAAATAGAAACGAAAATAAAAAAAATGTCAAATTCTTCTTTTCAAACAAAGATTTGTAATCCAGGATTAGAAACACTTAGTTCAAATAGGTGGGAGAAAGTCACTGAGAGATCACTGGTCTAAAGTACTTTCAGAGTGGTTTTCTTGTGTTAAAACATCCCTATTCTCAGATATTTTTCTACTTGGTGCTGTATTACCATGAGAATTTAGCCCTTTTTTTAGAAACAAAACTTAATTCCACTCAGATGCATTCTGATCCTAAAGTACAGTCTTTGCTGCCCTAATTAAGTAACAAAAACAAAATAAAAAATAGTCAATTTGTATATCTTATAAAAACTTTTCCTTGAGAACATTTTTTTTTAAGTTTAGATTCAAAGCAAAAAAGGGTTTGCTACCTGATTTAGAAGATCTTTCTTAAAAAAACACTCAAAACTGAAATCTTCTGGAGCATCTTTCTCCTTTCATGCTAAACTGGTGAAGTTATCATTTCAACTTTGATGAGAAAAACACAGCACACTTGAAATAAAATAAGAAGCTTTCCTAAATCCGCAAACCCTGACTGACGAGCGCAAAATAAGATCAATGATTTGTGGTTCTTTATGCATCATCGCCTCCTCCAGAAAATGGTGTGTTTCTTCAGAATGTAGTTATTTTGAGGACAATGGAAGATTGATGTCTTCCAATAATGCAAAACCTTAACTCTGATGACAAAACTCAAGCACATACTGTTATTATACATCTCAAGAGTGCGATTACTTAAATAACCAGAGGATCACAAACATTAATCCATGCCTTGTCACAAAACTGCAAACGAAAAACAAAATTACCAACGGTCTGATTTATAAACCGGTCCCAGTAGAAGGATGGAGCCAAATTAAAACATGAAATATTCATTGTTCCAACCAGTTTTTGATGTCTCAGTGCTGCTTGGACCTTCTCTGAGGAATGCACAATGATGATGACTCAAACACGTTTAAGCCATGTGAGTGTGTAAAAAAAAAAAAAACAGTAGAGCAAAGGGCATGGCTTTGATGGGACCAGTGGTCATTATATCTGAGGTATGGCCTTGCTGTCTCCCTCAGGGGTAATCAACATGCATCCCCCTCCTCATTTCAGCCACGGTGCCATAGCTGAAAGGGATATGCAAGCTTAAAGAAAGCAGCAAAACCTTCAATCAATACTGCTGTCCCTTTACAGCACAAGCTTCTTTCATGTATACTGTATTGAAGATGCACCTTTTAGTGAAATATTCAGCGTTGGCAGTTTTCTTTAGTAAAATAGTTTCCGATCAGTTCCTGTATATAAATTTATTCTAAAGTAAAACATTCTGGCCTGCACCATCAAAGAAAAATCAAAAATCCTTGTCATTTCTGACCACTCAGCAGCAGCAGAGGTGCAAAAATACAACCAGCATCAACTGAAGCACATGTGTCAGACCAGAAGTACCAAGCGTTAAATATAAGAACCCTGTGCCCTGAAGACCAAAAGTTGTATGAAGAAACAACAGCTAAGATGGAAAATATCAGCTTCTTTTGGCAGTGATTTATTGAGAGACAGTGCCACACTCGTCACCTTTAAACATAAGGGTAAACAGAGGAAATGACTTGCCCCACACAGCGGTGTGTATGTCATCCAGAACATGGAAAACGATATCTTTGTACACCTTTTACAGAGAACTTTCTTTTTTGTGTGGGTGGTACAAGAGTTTAATCCAATACCCTGTCCATCCAGAGCTAAATTTGATTCCACACAGCAGTAACACACATAAAGTTGTGCAGTTTTGTTATGCTAGTTTCCAAGAAAACTCAAAAATACTTTGGAAACTAAATACTGACTAATCTACATGCATTAGTGTGACTGTTAGACAAGTGTGTTTATGTATATACAATATTTTCACTCAAAACATGGGCCTGGAAATGTGTCAGAATGCATTATCTTATCACTAGTTCTGAAAATGTTGTACATTTACCTTAAGAGTATAAAAATAGGGTTTTCTACCATAAAAAATGTGTTTTAAAAATACATTGAAGTGTATTTTCTACTTCAGTGTGACTCAGCATTTATTACTTTATTGTTTTCCTATTTCTGTAAGTTTTTTAGACTGTAACTCCTTCAGAAAATGTTCAGCTATAGATCATTCAGGACATTACAGATATGACTTTTTAAATATTTAACTGTATTTACAGTTTCTTTCTCATTGAAATGCATTAAGATCCCTTCAGAATTTTCAAACACTTTGTGGTCTTTGAAATCCTTCAGCATACTTTTTCTATTTGTGTCTCCTAATTCTTCCTTATTGTCTTGTGCATCATTTTTGGGGTTTTTTTAGGTCTCCTTATGGATAATTTTTTGCCTTCTTATTTGTATTTTCTGAGTTTTTATATGTCCCTTTTGTTTTTTTGTCTCATCATACATGATCATTGGCTTTTTGTGCATCCTTTTTGTCTCCTTTTGTCTCCTAATGTCCATCTATGCTTTTACCATCTATCTGTCTGTCTGTCCTTCTTTTCTTTGTGTATCCTGTTTTCTTAACTGTAAATATTTCAACTCCCTTTTAACTTCAGCAAAGTCATTCAGCACATTTTCTGTGAAAATGTTTTTTTCTCTAGACATAACTAAACAGCTGATCAAATTATCTTCAAATATAAATCACATTTAAAACAACAAAAATTAAGATATACAAATGAATGTACACAAAAGCAAAGTAGAGTGGACAATATATTTATTAAATCACTAAATTTATACTTGCACACGCTTGTATTTTAGATTGAAAGCTGACTAAAAACAAAGAAAGAAACAAACAAATGAAACAAAAATACAGCAAGAAAAATAAAGATTTTTGATGAAGGTTATAAAATTGTTACCTGGTCTCTGACCAGGGTCTCCTTTTATAGCAATTATTCAAACAGCAAATTTTTCACATAGTTTTATTTCAGTATCTATTTGGTGTTCTGAGAAGCTAACAAATGTGATATTCAGAGCCCTCATGTTTCAACTATTCAAAGTCATTTTTAATTTAGAAAAGAGTAGGAATGATTCTAGTTTTGTGAGAATCTGTTCTCACAAAAAATAAAATAAAATTTAAAAGTCTAGAATACAAATTAATTTATCAACTTTGAGGTGCAGCTTATAGGGGTATAAACACACACAGTGACGGGTCGGTTCTGACGGCTTAATGATGTGTCCCATCCAGGTCAGAGAGTGGATACTGATCAGTTTCCAGTTAGAACAGTGAGACATCAGAAATGTTTCCTCACAGACTAAAGTACCCAAGTTACCAACACTAACTGATACTAATGTATGTGGTGGTATTTCTTTGCTTCCGTATAAGTTAGAAATATGATCACAGATTATGGTTTGACATCACTATTTATTTAAGAAATACTCTGACAAAAGCAGAAAAATGAGGTGGAATGAGATTGTAGTTGATGAGGTAATCCTACTTTTTGAGTTGGAAATCTAATTTTTCAGGGGCATTGTTCCAATTAAAACTTAACTTCAGACGTTTTGTGCCCTGACATGATTGAAATGATGCAATGAAAATGCCCTTCAATAAAAACAGCATGTCCTGTAGACCATTTCTAATAAAGGCTTTTTGTTTGTTTCATTCATACGCTTCTTTTGCATCATTGAACCATATGAATGGTTCCTAAAACCACTTAAGGAAGCCTTTTCTCATTATCACCAAGTGCATTTCAGGGAACTGTTTTGTGAAAGTGTAGACCTATTTTGTGGGTCACCTGATTCAAGATGAGCAGCTGTGAAACTGGCTCAGAAGGAGAGTCATTTATCCATCCATCCATCCATCCATCCATCCATCCATCCATCCATCCATCCATCCATCCATCCATCCATCCATC
>JAOXNZ010000221.1:21916294-21934037 GCA_028566095.1 Kryptolebias brasiliensis
TGGGTTTACTCCGGGTACTCCGGTTTCCTCCCACAGACCAAAAACATGCATGTTAGGTTCATTGGTAACTTTTAAAAATTGTCCCTAGGTGTGAGTGAGAGTGTGAATGGTTGTTTGTCTCTGTGGTCCTGCGATGGACTTGCGATCTGTCCAGGGTGTCCTCCGCCTCTCACACAGTGACTGCGGGAGATAGGCACCGGCTCCCCACAATACGGAATGGAGAAGCCAGTAAAGAAGATGGATGGATAGTACATAGCTTGCACTTGTATAGACACCCATTCATACACTGATGGTGCTAGTATTGATCCGATACCAATACCGGATATATCGATATAGATACTTGGATAGAGGCATCCATACTCATTTTCCACACCCTCAAACAAGTCAGTCAACCTGTACTACACAAGTACCTTGTTTGTAGTGCTTCTCAAACCTTCTCTTAAGGATGTGCAACACTGCAAAATTTGGTATCAATTGATACCAAGTAAATACAGGATCAGTATCGCCAATGTCGATATACTGGGGTGAACAGTATGTCCTGTTTTATCAATACTTTGACCCTGTATAGATTTTCTTGACTGAAAATGACTTATTTTGCTTGTTTCTAGAGAAATAATCTGATTGAATCAGTGATGTTCTAATACGGGTGTATTTCAAACTGCATTCTTTACATTTGTATACAAATTAAAGGGCTCGAGATTAAGAATTAAAACATTTTATAGTATTTGTGACTTTTCATATTTATGACACCGGTTTGTTCTTTCCAGCTCGTAATAGGGAACTTTGGCCTGAGTCACGACCAGCAAGAGTCCCAGATGGCATTATGGGCCATCATGGCCGCTCCTCTGTTCATGTCCAACGATCTCCGGGACATCTGTCCTCGTTCCAAGGCGCTGCTGCAAAACAAACACGTTATAGAGATCAACCAGGACCCGCTGGGGAAGCAGGGCTACCGCACTGCCAGGGTAGGTGTGAGACAGGACACAAAACATTTTAAAAAATCTGAAATGCATCTCAAATCTGGCTGAAATAGATGTCAGGCGATTAACTACAGATTAGCAAATGTTCTTGTTTCACAGGTGTATAATTTCGAGGTGTGGGAGAAGCCTCTGTCTAATAACAGCCTGGCTGTTGCTGTGATGAACCTGCAGGACACCGGCGGGGCACGAAAATTTCCCATCGTTGTCGTCCCTGGCTGGACGATCTGTGACCCCAAGTGCAACGTCACCCAGATCCTGCCTCAGTACAAGGAGATGGGTGTCCAAACCAAGCAGAGCAGCGTAGTCTTCTCTGTGAACCCTACAGGAACCGCACTGCTGACGATCACCCAGATCAACAGCAACAAACGCTTTCACAAGCTGTTCTGGAAGAACGAGTCTGTTAAACGAGACCAAATCAACACTTTGTAGCAGTCACGTTTAACACCTACAGAAAAGGGTTTTATGTTAAATTTTATAAAGGCTTTGTAAAATTTAGGTGTAAATTTTAAGGGAACACTTTATGGGAATATGGTTTTTAATCCAGATTGAGTGTTTGTATGATGTTTACATTTGCCATATGTCTAAATGCTGAATAAATAATAAAGGTTAAATTCTGCATCTCTGACATGCACAACAGAAAAAGAAAGAATCCGATCAACAGTATGTTTCAACATATTTATTGAAAATAGTGACAACTTCATCCACAAGCATGGACCACAGCTTAGAACTGGATGACCTGGCCCTGGAAGAAAAGAGAAGAAAAACATGAATCAAAATGTTTCGTTCTGAATCTCAGAGACACTTCTGAGCTCAACAGGTTTAGAAATAACTTTGACCCTGGAACAAATCTGCCGATCTGCATTTAATATTTATAAAGTACATGAGTAGTCAGATCCTCTGAAGTCAAACCAAAAGTGTCAATAACGACTATAATTCTGACAGTTTCACATTCCCACAAACACTTCAAGTGTCATCAGCTACATGAGCTTTTGATCAATGTGGATATTTAAAAAAAAAAACACATCACATTTAAACTGAATCTAGGCATTCCTCATCGCAATGTCAAAAAGACCAGTCAAAAATAATTTATAATGTAAGAAACAAAATCAGCACAATTTCTATCTGACATGGATGGTTAATGTGTCCTTAAATAAAAAAAATTGGCAAATTTAAGCGAAGTTTGTCAATGGTTTGTGTTTAAATACTGAAACAGCCAAAGTGACCGAAATTAAGTCAAAAATGACTTCTATGGAAAAGCGTTTTGGGATCAAGAAGTCTGGCAGTTTTGATGTAATGGTACATATTTATGCTTAGCTTTGCTGAGTGAAGAATGCAGATAAAAGTACTTTGTTTACATTGAGTGAGTACCTGCAATTCTGGATTGAACCATCAATATATCTGAGAAACTAACTGATATGATTCAGGATAACCTATTTATGTTTGATGGAGTTTACAATGAGTAGATTTTACAACAATCTATTCAAGTTTTAAACATCAGATTCAGCAACAACCTTTTCCCCAAATGCAGTCACTGCTGACAGCCTAAGACTTTAAAACATAAGTCCAATGTTCGTCTTATTACACAAATTGATAAATACCACTTAACTTGCTTTAATTTTCCATTTGCATCTCTGACCAGCTCATTTCTGAAACATTTACACTTTGTGTTTAAAGTGTGTAGAGAAATCTGATTTGAAATATAACTTTGTGGTAATTGATGCTAATGACAGCACTACAAATAGGAAGTGAATTTACTTAATTTCCCTAATTCACAGTGTTTGTAGGGATCATTAGGATGTTTGTGGTGTTTATCCTGTGCCTGAATCCCGACTTTCTAAAAACTGAATCAAAATGACTGATTCATCATTTGATAAGGAGAAAGTAGTAAGTGTGTTAACAATTTTAATATTAAAAATCTAAAACCAGTCCGGCAAGATTAAAATGGATTGAATGTTATTTTTCTCTGCCTTCTGTGATTTAACTAAACTAAAGTCTAACAAACACTTTAACACCATCTGAAGTTTTAAGCTCATAAAAACACTATTTTAAAATACAAAAACAGTGCAATTAAACAATTCTGCCTATGCCATCCTCTAAACCTGTCAGAGTGCATTTATTTAATGCCCCCAAACTTTCAGAAACGTTGAGTTGGTCTCTAACGTCATTTATGTACAATCTAAAAAATGCTTCAGAGTCGGAAAAGATTCAATCTATAAAATGATGTGCGCACTTCAATGAAACAAATGAGCGCTGTTGCGTTGCTTTGTTATTAAGCACTTCAGCGCCCTTTGCAACAAGAAGAATGCACGTTTCTTACCTTTCTCTTCTTGTCACCACCCAACTCGAAGTGCTTGCACCTCTTGATGGCCAGCATTCTCTTGGACCTGCAGTTGGGTTCCACGCACTCAAGCCTCAGCACAATTTTCTTTGTAGTCTTAGCCTGAAAATGTGAGGTTTCAGTGTCATTTCTTACACATTTACATCACGGCACTAGAAAAGACTCATTGAACCGGGCTGGGATTACCTTTTTACGGAAAATTGGCTTCGTCTGACCACCGTACCCGCTCTGTTTTCTGTCATATCTCCTCTTACCTGCAGAACAGTTAAATGTTCAGTCACAGATCACTCGCTCAAAACATTAAACACTCAAGCAATAAAATATTATTTACCCTGTGCATAAAGGGAGTCCTTTCCCTTCTTGTACTGGGTAACTTTGTGGGGTTGGTGCTTCTTGCACTTCTTGCAGTAAGTCCTGCGGGTCTTCGGGACGTTCACCTACACAACAGGTGAGGAAATACGTCAGCTGACGAAATGAACATTTTCTGACTGGGCCTCATGAACAGAACAGCTCTGATGGCAGCAAATAAAGTACGACAGAACTGCGACAACTATCAAACACAATGACAGGACTGAGAAATACCAAAACGTTGCTTTTTATTGTCTCAAAAGTCAGTGTTTAAATCAAGAAGCTATTAGCATCCCGCCTGTTTCAAGGCAACTGATAGCATTGTAGCTTTTTAAGACAAAACAGGCGTAAAACGTGCAGCTTTAATACATTAAAAAGTAGCAAAACAATGCTTGAATACGAGTAATTTACGTCAAGTTTGTAATATATTGTCTTCGGCCGAAGTTTGACTAAAATGTAAGTAGCACACAGCGGCATTTCTTCCAACTACATTAGCTTAAATTTAAGAAGAAAATATGAACACAAAACAGCAAATTCTGCCATCATGGCGCCTATTAAAGCATTATCAACACTTAAGAGCCGAACTCCTGAATGTACAGCGCTTTTACTAGGAGGATTAAGTTCGATTTAAAAAATCTATTCGTGTAGACATTTCATACCATGGCTGCGACCCGAAGCAGAGGAAAAAGAGGAAGGAAGAGGCCGGAAGCACTTCTTGTAACGGAGCCCAGCGGTGAACGCGGCGGCCGCACCACGCTCCGCCCCCTGGCGGCGGGAGGTGGAACTACAGTTTGACGAGACGGAAAACTGATGGAAACATTTATACAAGTACTGTTAGGACAATTTCCAGGTATGCATATTTTACACGAGTATTACACAATTTTTCTCTAGTCTGTTAAGGATAAATAGGTGATGTTTAAACCAGTGACTTACAGCTTGTTTTGACATTCGATGTCTAACAAACAGCAGGCCGGACAGTCATGGTCACATTTTAGACTAGTATTGTGTATCAAAAGCTTTTGTTCTTCTACTTCCCATTTTAATTTGAACTTTGCATAACCTTTCATAATAAATAAGAGTTTAAACTATTTTACCTCCAGCAACAACAAAAGAAACATGCTTCATACACACTTGTTCCTGAAGAATAAAAATGAAAAATGATATTTTAAATGTGAAAGAATAACCAAATCAAAACTTTGAATGTTATACTTTCTGTTTGCTGCAAATACCTATTTATTTAATTTAATTTTTTTTATCCACAACCTTTACATTGCATTATTACCTTTATTATCACCCCCACCACAGGCAAAGACAGGGCAATAATATTTTTGCCTGTGTGTGTGTGTGTGTGCGTGCACATGTGTGTACCGTTAGCAAAAAATCTGATGAATCAGTGAACGGATTTCAATAAAATTTTCACAAAGTAATTATTGGATTGGCATCTACAACTGATTAACTTTTGGGGGTCAACCCAATTCAAGATGGCCACCACACCCAACTAACTTCAGTCAACTTTACAGATATTGTGCTAAAATTCAATGTGGTTGTACCTGAAAGTAATTTGCAACACATACTTCAGGTGCAACACATTACACAAGATTGTTGCTTAAAACTTGAGCATTAACTGTTGGAGTTGGCCCTGTGAGTCTGTATGGATTTTAATGAACCTTTCAGACAGTAATCATACATCATACACCTCAACTGATTAACTTTAGGGATCAATCCCTTTTAAGGTGGCCACCACAGCTAACTGACCTTAGCTAATATAGCCAAATGGCTATAACTCAGTCAATTTAACAGATATTGAGCTAACATTTAGTGTGGTAGTAGCTGAGGGTCATTCACAACACATACTTTGAGGATACTATTTTATGAAACTGTTGGCATTTGTTCAGAATGTTATTTTCAAGACTTGACCAAAATGGTTCCAACCCTGTTTCGTTTAATCATAAGATGATTTTAGTCTAAAACTCCAGCATGAAAGGCAGCGGGTGATATGCATTCTTTCAATGAACGCCAAGCCTTTCATTTAAGTAGATAATCTGCATCATTTTTTCCCCAACTGTGTCCTATGAAACACAGCGAGCATGCTCTCTAAGGCCTAAGGTCATCATTATTAGGTTTTTATCTCTTCCTCCTACAATAGTCAAATTTTCAGTGGACCAAACAAGGAATCCCTTCAGCTAAGAGTGAAACTACATGTTCTATCCAAACAAGGTCCCACAAGTAATGTTTAACCAGGCTCCCACTTATCACCAAAACTGTTCAGAGGGCTGATATGAAAATGAGCAGAAAGAAAAAGGGGAAGTAAAGCAGAGTTGATTCCTCTCGGTGGGTGTGTTTTAACTTCTTGCATCTCAAACTAACAAACACTTTATGAAAAAGGAGCTACTGAGGCAAAGGTTTGTGCCACAGCTTCAGGCCCCACAGCATCTGATGCTTTACGTTTTCTGCTGCCGGGTAAGTGTCAATACTCTGAACGCTGTGCTGTAGGTGGAAGAGGTATTTTTAATCACTCTTTATTTGCAGGGAGGGACTAATAACACATTTGATCTGAAAGACTAAATACAGAAGCAGAAGCAAGTGTTCTGCTGATTTGTCAAAATGCAACATATGGCATTATTGTTTAGCAAACCATGAAAAGGTAAATGTTTTCAAAATTCTTAACGAAAATCATTTTTAATAGATTTGCTGTGCAAAGTTGCTACTTTGAGAGGACTGAGGAGCTGTTATATGTTCAAATAAACTACATCTTGCAGAGCTGAAGAAGTTAGACCACAGATCAGATATAAAATTTTAGTGTTTATGCATGATCAGTTTCACCACAGCATACATTACCTTAGTGTTAAATATATGTGGTGTTTAGTACTCTTAGTGAGGACATTACGAATGCCTGAACTGTCTTTTTTTTCATTATTTTTCCTTTTTGTTCAGACTTTTTCATCTTTTCTACCGCATTCAGCCCCTGATGGTCTCTACTATGGTTGTCTTTGCCGTGTCATACTGTGGACATCTTTTACATTAAAACAAAAAGTTTATTTATTTATTTCAATTCAGTCACATTTAACTCCTTTCATGAGTTACACAGTTGACATATTGTCAGAGAACAGGCTCGTCTCTGACCTCTATACCAGAAAAGCAAGTCACACAAATTATAAAGTCAGAAAAAAGATCACAAGAAAGAGCTAGATAAAGTGAATGTAGTGTGTTAGAATAGGTCACAAGTTTAGAAAGCTCTCACATGTGGGTGTTATTTTAGAGAGAAGATAGTTAGAAGTGCTGCAGGGCTCTTGGTTTCTTCTCCCTTCATGTTTCAATGTAACACTGATGCAACTTCCCTGTGAGTTTGTCTGTGTCAGCCATCATGAGTCAACTCTCTTTAGAAGAGAAAAAAAGTCCCTTTTTGGTAGCCATGGTACGCTGAGTTAAAACAGTTAAAGGTAAAATGCTCTAAAGACAGAGAATAATACATTTTGTTTATTAGAAATGTGAGAAAACAAAGGTGGTGACAAATGAGAAATGAGTAAACAATGCTTTGCAGAATAGGGAACACTCCTGTCCAGATGCAATGGCACAAACAAAGCTAACAGTTATTGTCACTCTAGTGTAAAGAAATGCCACAGTCTCACATTTAGCAGTAGTGGCAGGGCAACAGAGGTTTCTGGTCAAGTTCCAATTACAGTTCAGCTGATAAAAGGAAGTGTTTGCAGGCTGAAAATAGGGGTAGCTGAGCTGCATCTGACAGAAACTGACTGCCAATGAGCACTCAGCAATGTGATGAACATGAGCTCATTTCTGAGCGGACTCCAGGACTGTTTATCCTGAAGTGTGTATTTTAGAACAATGTGTTGTTGTTTGATGGGGAAATGCATGTGAGCTGGGCTGTTAGCCAGAAAATGGTAACTAAATGTGGTCTGACCTTTAGTTTTAAATTGGTTGCAATCAAAACAGATTTTACAACATAGAATAGAACTGAATAGAATCATCCCTATTGTCACTGTACAATGAGATTTGGAGATTTGGATTTCCTATTTTGATGCATCTGAAAAAATAAACAAATAAACTGATCACTAAACAGCAATTCATAAAAGAAATTTGAAGGACAGACAAACTTACAACTAAAAAGAAACACCATCATTGATATAACATGTTGACCTGTCTGTTTCTACTGATTTAAAGCTGAACTTTTTCACTTTGCTCTGCTTCACTTCAGCAGGATGAGTCTTTGAACGGCTAATGTCCATGTGTGGCTTCATGGTTTTCTTGAGTTTATGATCTACTGCAGCATATTTTCAAATGGATTATATACTCTATAATGCAGAAAATTTCAGGCAAGGGAAACAAATCCTCCATTTTTTTGATGTTCAGTCCTTATTTTCTGTGGAACAATAACATCTGCTGTGAGGCTTACTCATCTATTGAAATCTCTCAAATGTTAGCTTTATCATAATACCAAGATGATTTAAACAGAGTTTGTAATTGCTGAAAAATGCTCAATTCATTTTTGGCATCTTACTTTGAGCAATGAGGGCCCACAAGGCCTAAAAGGTCAAGTGCTAACAGATTGTGAGACACTTTTGTTTAAAACTTTGGCATGCAAGGAAGCGGTTGACTTGCATCCTCTCAAGGAATGCTACTTTCAATTATAAATATGATTTAAAGAGAGGAGAGGACAAGCGTTGATGAGTTGAGAAGTAACTGTGCTGTTCTCCGTTCAGTAACGTACAAGAAAAAAGAAAAGAAGTAGGCCTCTATTAGAAGTTGATTCTCCAGTTCCCACATTGCAGTCATTTTTCTGCTAGACAACAACATAATAAAACTCCTGAATTTCTGTTACGGCTTTTGGTTTAAGTGTACCAACCTAATATTATCAGTGGCTCCCATCCGTCTCTCAGACAGTTTATCTCACAAAAATCAGACAACTACATCTTTTAATACCTTTGGCCAGAAATTTGGTGGGTATAGTTTTCCATTCCCTCCCAGCACCAAATCCAGCTTTACATTCAGGTCATGAAGAGCAAAACCACAAAACAGCTGAGGAAAACAGATATGGATCCCGCCGGAGGAAATGTTGGAGACAAAGGATGTTGCTGGCACGACAAGCTTATGCAAACGATGGCTAATCACTCACATGTGTGCTCACACTACATGTCTCTTCCTTTCTCTCCAGATACTCCCACATGTTAGCAGCTTTCCACTGAATCTATGAAAAGTAGGTAGGTATTACTTAAGTGTATATGCTGAATAAGTGTGAAGTGTAAAAAACCCCAAACCAAAACAGCAAACCAATGCTCTGTTTACCATTAGGCCTGGTGGAAAGAGTGTAACTGTTGACTGCTCTCAGCAAAATGACTGCTGTCGATGTGTGAACTTCCTGTTCAGTGCAGTTCTGCCACAAAGAAGTTGGGTGTTATGCTGCTTTTTGTTTTATAAATGTTTTTTTTTATCAAATTCTGGTGCCATTGTAGATTAATCTGGACTGAATCATGTCAGACAACATACTGGAGGAAGTCTTCATTAAACGATCTCAGCAAAAAAAGAAAACTTCACCTTTGAACTACAAGGAGAGATGGTTTATTCTCACCCAGGAAAAATTATCGTACTATGATTATGATTCTGAAAAAGCGGTACGTATTTATGGGACTGAAGACAACCTTTTCTGAATATGGATTGGTTTTGTCTTATGTTTTATTTAATTGTGACCTGCCCAACTGCTTTGTCTTTTGTTGAGCAGAAGAGAAAAGGTCTGAAAGGGTCAGTTGATCTTGAAAAAGTCAAGTGTGTGGAGACAGTCCAGCCGGAGCCCAATGCCCCACAGGAGCGCAAAAATGCCTTCCAGGTAGACTGTCTTTTTACTGTACTCTTCTCATTAACTTACAGAAACTTGTCAATAATAATCCTAAACTTATAAATCAATATATAAGAATAATATAGAACTATTTAATTTGTCTTAACTTAGTACAAAATACATTTAATTTTGTATCCTGTGTAGCTTTTTTGCAGAGTTCATCTTTAAAATATAAAAACCTTTCTATGCAGATTATTGAATTTCACCTAACATTTATTTCTTTATATATTATATTGTATAACTATTATGGAGCATTTTATGATTTACTCACTTTGCTGTAAGCTTTTTTTTAAAGCACTGGACATGCTGATCGAAGTTTGTACCCAGGTTCTTATTCCTTGCAAGCAAAAACTGTGCAAACATCTCATAGTTTATATTGTGAAAGTCCATTCTTAAGAAGTGAAACTGTTGCAGCTGAACAAGGGGCTTTCAGTCACAGTGCAGGTGTTGCTGTTTTATTAAGCTGTAAGAATAATAACACCATCACAACCCCGCTAAAGTTTGTAGAGCCCATGGGGGCAAAATATTCAAGCATTATCTAACTTACTTCAGCTACAACAAATATACTGATGTCCTAATTCAGTTTGGATTTTCTCACAGATCATTTACGATGAAGGGCCATTGTACATCTATGCAAAAACTGAAGAAATTCGGGCTCTGTGGCTAAAAAAGTTGAAAGAATGTAAGTATGCAGGTTTACACAGAAAATGTTTTATTTATTTGGCGTATCAGTTACAATAACTTGTAGGCTTCGGTATCCTTGTCGCTTCTTCCAGCTCATGAAACAGAGGAGTTGCATGTTAGGGCAAATGCAAATGTTAGTTTAATGGAAATTAAACTAACGTGTGTCTGTTTTTGTGTTGTAGTGGTGTGCTTCAACAAAGACCTGATGCAGAAGTATCATCCCTGTTTCTGGGTGGATGGGGTGTGGCTTTGCTGCCAGCAGGAAGTTAAACAAGCAATGGGCTGCAAAGTACTAGATGCCAAGAATGGTGAGAATGAGACTTCCTTCAATTTAAAACCTGAAACCCTGAACTTTTCAGTAATCCAAATACATAAACAACAGGTTTTAAGTCGATGAGTCGAAGAGCGACCAGGAAACCTCTTCCTCCAACCCCAACAGAGGTACGCTGTGTCCTTTTAGATTCATTTTAGATTCATATTCACCATAAACACATTTTTTCCCAATATATGTTCAAAATAACATATTGTTTCAGGAAAAGGTTAGTCGGCCTTTACCTCCTCAGCCTCCTGAGCCACCTGCGTCTTCGCCAAGCATGACTGTCATAGCTGAGTATGATTACACACCCATGACACCCCAGGACCTGGAGCTGAGGAAGAACGAGGAGTACACCATCCTGGAGAAGTCTGACGCCAACTGGTGGAAAGCCCGAGACGCATATGGGTGAGAAGACCCACACATGAGAACAAGGACACCCATTACTTACAAATGAAGCAAGAGCGATCAGTTTACATCGGGTGTTTGCATTCTTGCATTCACATAAAAACATGCAGAAAAAGTGATGCATGAAAAAAAAGAAAAATTATTGGATTATCTGCATTTTCAGAAATATGTATTTTAAAAATTTAAACACTGTAAATAAAAACACAATCGTAACACCAGACTAATTTTTCTTGACAATCTGACTACTGTTGGTGTTTTGTTTCTCAGAAAAGAAGGCTTTATACCAAGTAATTATGTCGCAGAGGCAGAAAAGGGGCTTGAAAAACATGAGTGAGTATAAGCTCTATTGTTCCGCCTTTAAATTTGTGAACTGATGTTTTTTATTTCTCACTATGGTGACATTTTGTTTGGCAGCTGGTACAGCAAGAACACAAACCGTAGCCAAGCAGAACAGCTGCTGAAGTCAGAGGTAAACTTGCATATTTTCATCCACGACATGCTTGACGTGTCTTCGCTCCTCTACAGAAGGAGGGGAGCTGTAATTAATTTGAAACCTATGGAATATATGCTGTTTCCTGTTCCAGAACAAAGATGGAGGTTTCCTGGTACGGGACTCAAGTAAAGCTGGGAAATACACTGTGTCATTGCTCACTAAGGGCGGCGGGTGAGTAACCTCAGAGGCGTTAAAACACAGCTACCATTTATACAGCTGCTCCACTGCCTCCAGTCATGTGTGAACATATGAAAAGAAGAACTGTACGAAATGAAAGCGGAAACTGCAGGCCACAGAGCGACAGAGATGTAAATTATTCATGCAAAACGAGGACTAATCTGTCTGTAGAAGGTTTGTTTTGTTTTTTTCATCTAAGATTGAGCCCATCTGTGGATAACAGCGAGGAGATATTACCTGCACATGCATGCTTGATAACTGACTGGTTCCTGTGCAGATGAAAGCCTGTTGATTTACAGTCACGCTTCTTCCTCTCTCCACAGGGAGATAACTGGAAGCTGCAGACATTATAACATCTGCACAACTCCACAGGGACAGTTTTACCTGGCAGAGAAGCATCACTTCAGCTCTATCCCAGAGCTAATCAACTATCACCAGCACAACGCAGCAGGTCAATAATACACATGATTATACAGTATGGGTATGCAACATTTTTGGCCAACATACAACAAATATAAAAATAAGATCTAGTCGTGTTAACAGGAAAAGGGAAATTACCTAACAGAGGGAACTTTGTGAAGGTTTATACAGAAATTTAGTTGAAATTACTTTTTTTCTCTTAAACCAGTGTAAATATAACTTTCATGAATGTCAAATAAGTCTTCTTTAAACTTCATCTCCTTAAACAAAAAAGGATTAATTTCAGGTCATGTTATGTGCTAATCTAACATTGTTTACCTAAAGTGGTTACACTATTCATATACATGGTAAAAAAAATCAGTTTTAAACCTTCAAAACTCATAAAATTTGTTATTTTTAAATATGATTCATTTTCTTTTTACTGAAAGGAGTTCACAAACTAATTACATTTTTAAAGAGATAGTATCAGTTTTAATCATAAAGCATAATTTTACAAAAGTCCTCGGTGCTCCACATGTTGTCTTTGCATCTGAGAACCATCAACTGGGTGCAAATAGTTTAACATATTGGTTATGTGATTATAGGACATTACTTCAAATTCACAAAAATACAGTAACTTACAGCTAAGATATACCCACAATGCTGTGCATTTACAGTAACAAACTGGAAAGAGAAAGTACGGTACTTTTATTGTTAAAATTTGTAGTAATAAACTGTAAAACAACAGTAAGAGTCAACAGAGGACAACTGTTACATTTGTCCTCGGTTGACCAATTATATGATCACAGTACATTACCACAAATTCAGGAAATCACCTACAGCAAATAGCCCAAGATATACCCATACATTTCTGTAATACAAATCATGGTACTTGTGGTATTTAACTTTAAATTCACAAGGGATAACAGTGGAACCAGTATTTGTGAAAATTTGTTGGTCATAGTTTAAATGCAGATCAGTCAGTTAGTTTATCTGAGGATTCCAAACTGCATTTTGACAAATTCATTTTGTTCAATTTAGTCTCCTTGAAACATTTACCAGAAATTGGCCAAAACCTGCTAAAATATGTTTAGTAACTCATACTACAAATGATCAGAAACAGGAAGCTTCCTGCAACAGCAATCATGCCTCTTGCCAACACATTCTGCATCCTCATACAAGAATATCTGTTCATGTATACTTTCCTGTTTTTGAGGCTGTGGCAAATTTGCAAGTTCAAGCAAATACAAAAGTTCAGTAACCTAAAAAATACAAACTGACTGACATCAGTTTTATATATATATATATATGCCAACTTGCGCTAAAAAGTCAAGCAAATTTGAACAGGAGTTTACCACTGTAACTGATAAGAACAGCCTTTTTAATTTCTTGAGCTATAATTTTAATTTTCAAGCTATCATGGTTGTGTTTTCCTGTCACTAGGTATGGTTAGCAGGCTGAAACATATCGTATCTAATCGACCAAGGCCTCCATCAACAGCAGGGCTTGGCTACGGTAAGATTATAATCATAGGTTTAAATTACATATTTTTTGGTGAATTACCTCTGATGACTGCAATTTAAATATTGCAGATTTCTGCTTTATTGTATAAATGACAAATTCCCTAACATAATTATTATGTGTTAATAGTGTTTTAGGCCAGCAAGAGAGAGTCAAGTTAAGGTTAAAACATAGATTTAACATTACATAAAATGTAATGTTAAAAACTAGTTCTCTTCCGTCTTCAACTTGAGTTAATCATCTAATCTTGTTTGGTTCTCAGAGATGACAGCTGTATCAGTCTTCACATCGCTTAGCAAAAACATCAAACATTACAATGATTTTTTTTTACATGCATACTGCTGACATAAAGGCATTCTTTCATTCTGCCTTGTTTTGTGCAGGTGTGTGGGAGATCGACCCCCGTGACCTCACCTTCATCAAGGAGTTGGGCAATGGTCAGTTTGGTGTGGTGAAGTACGGAAAGTGGCAGGGCCAGCATGACGTGGCCATTAAGATGATTAAAGAGGGCTCCATGTCAGAAGATGATTTCATAGAAGAAGCCAAAATCATGATGTAAGCACAACTAAACTGCAACCTAATATCTCAACTGAATCTGAACTGACGCCCAAAAGGCACAAAGTTGATACGCCTTTGAGGAAAAACAGCTTAACTTCCTTCTTCTTTTGCTCAAACCAGGAAGCTTCGCCATGAGAACCTCGTACAGCTGTATGGTGTCTGCACCAAACAAAGACCCATTTATATAGTGACTGAGTTCCTTGCAAATGGCTGCCTGCTGACATACCTCAAAGAGGGCCTGACGCAGCATCCGACGCCGGTCCAGCTCCTTGAGATGTGTAAAGACGTGGCTGAGGGCATGGCTTATCTTGAGGCACAGCAGTACATCCACAGAGACCTGGTGAGAGATAAAGGCCTACTGCGTGACAGTGCAAAACAAATCCCACTACATTCCTGACGTGAAGATAAACTGCATGATAACGCTAACAGTTTATTGATTATGCTTGAAGCAAACGTGTTTGTTTTATCTTCAGGCTGCCAGGAACTGTTTAGTAGATGCAAATGGAACCGTCAAAGTGACTGACTTTGGCCTGTCGAGGTAAAACACTAGTTATAGTCTAGTCATTTTTGAAGTAAGATATTTTTGATGTCAGATAGTTATCAGCAGTTAAGATCTTATCAGTCGTGAAATCAGCCAAAAAGTACAGAGTATGGAGAAAAACGCAAAAGCCTTTGTCCAGGCTAGCCAAATGAGGGCCTATTTAAATTTTTTTTAGCATTTTTCAGGCTTATAAAACAATTCTTTTTCAAAAACGACACACCGATGTGAAAGAATGCTACATGAGCTCATATTAAACCTCTACACTTTTGCATGACACCATTTGTTCAGTCACTGTTTTCTCCACCGAATAACGTCTGTTTTACTACATGAATGTGTGTGATATGCAGAAATGGTTTTACACCATGGTGCTGAGAGGCTGCTGAATGGTTTATGCAAAATTGCTGGGAGTTTTGTAAACTTTTAGACGGACTTGGCGCAGGTGATCAGGTGGACTGATACATTTGCAGCTTCAACACCATCGACATATAATGATCTATGCTCAGCACACATACATTTACATAATAACACGGATGTTATTCGGCTGAGAAAATGATGACAAACTTAACAAACAGTGTCATGCAAGAGTGTAAAGTTTTAATATTAGCTGGTATGTCATTTTAGGAGAGAGTGGGTTTAAAAGCCTGAGAAAGACTAAAAAACTGGCACTTATTTGGCTAGTAATTAGTCTAGCTTGAACAAAGATTTTTGCCTCCTTCTCCATGCTCTGTGTTCTATGACTGATGTCGGGGCTGATAAGGTACTGAGTAATGAAACTATTTGACAGAACACTTCAGAAATGACAAGACCGTTCCTTTAATGGATTATAATACAAAACAAGAGGTGGGAATTATACAAAATGACACAGAAATTCCTTTTCATGGTACTTAGATATGTTTTAGATGATGAGTACACAAGTTCAGCAGGCTCAAAGTTCCCTGTTCGCTGGTCACCCCCTGAGGTCCTTCTCTACTGCAAATTCAGTAGCAAGTCAGACATCTGGGCCTATGGTGAGAATCGTTTTACATTCTGTTTATTTGCTCTTATTAACTGTAATTACATAAGTGCACATTTCAGTCGATCTAATCTACAATTATGACTTCACAAATTTGGGTTTCATATGTTGTCTTTTCTTTATCAGGGGTTTTAATGTGGGAGGTGTACACGCTGGGTAGACTTCCGTATGAACGCCTCAACAACGCGGAAATAGTGGATCAGGTGTCCCGGGGCCTGCGTCTCTTCCGCCCCCAGCTGGCCAATGAAAAGGTCTACAGCATCATGAAGAGCTGCTGGTTGGATGTAAGTACATTTACTGTGAGCCTCAGTACATGGTGTGACATAAATACTTTTTTTTTTAAATACAGTCTCACATATTCCCTTTTCCTTTATTTTCAGAAGCCAGATGAGAGGCCCATCTTTCAGGAGTTGGCACTGAATGTTCAGGATTTGCTTTACGAACTCCAATAGACCTGAGAAAAATTGAGGAACGCTCAAACATTGCAGTCCAATCCGCAGAGAGAAGCATCTCTGCTCTGCATGAACATGGAAAGTTAAAATGTTATTAAAACTGTAAACACAATGAATGTGAAAGTGGAAGCCTTTTCAGGATTGTTTGTAATGTGAATATATGTAATGTGTTAACGCACACATTCAAAAGTCTTTAAATCATAGTAATAGAAATTCAGTCATATAGAGCACAAACTAGAGTTTGTATATTTCACGGAAAGTTGGGGGATTAAAGCATGTTTTAATTTTTTCTGTGTATGATATTCTGTCTAATTATTGTGAAATACCGATGCATTGTATTTGTAAGATATTATGTGTTGCACAAATAAAAGCCAAGTATGTAGGGCTTTGAAATGTCTAAAACATAACATGAAGAGAATATTGCTATCAAAGTATCAAACAGAAATGCGTATCTCAAAAACAAAAACAACTTTTTTAAGAGCAGCGACATTATTTAACTTTTTAAAAAGATAAAACAAATAGAATGATTTTATTTCGTGAAGTTACGTCAGCACAAACGCGCTCTGTGATTGGCTGAAATACTTCCTGCTTCCTGTCGTTCATTCGCGCACGTGAAGGTCAGTGGAAAACGGCCAACGGGCGGTGATTAATACAACAATTATAGTAATTTCTGCGAGCGTTCAGAAGATATGGAAGGCCAGGGAGCGACAGCTGACCCCCAGCTTCAACACTTTATTGAAATCGAGTCTCAGAAACAGAGATTTCAGCAGCTGGTGCATCAGATGACTGAGGTTTGCTGGGTAAGAAACCACTTTCTGCTTTTTGGTAGCAGCAAAGTTCTGCAGAAGAGCTTTTACACGTTTGTTCGTAGCTGATGACTTGTCACTAGTTTTCCTTGTGCCCACTCAGAGGTACGGATGCGTATTTTGCTTGTTGTAGTCATACAATAACACAAGTTTCCATAAAACACTTGCTTTTTATTCTGGCTCTGACGCAAACTATATGGAAACTTGAATGCTCTTAGTCAGCTTTAAGTTGCCGTCTTTAGATGTATTTCTGTACCTTCTTCACAACATAAAATGCTTTATAAACAGACTTTAAAGTCGCATTTTTTACTCGGACAACAATGGCTGCTACCCCCGGCCCGATAAAGAAGCTAGCAGTCGAGCACCTCACAGAGGAGCTGAGTAAGGTGCCAGAATTAAAACATTTAATTTAATATTATGGCTTTGTTTTGACACGGGTTATCTCACCAGACAGACTAAAGAGATAATGGGGCGTTTTCTAGACGCGGTTTGTTGCGAGATGCCAGGTTAAAATTGCCGCTTATAAATGTTTACATGCTATGGTGTTGTGTCAAAAAGCGTACCCCTACAGATTAAAGCTCTACCGTCGTTGGAAGCGGACTTTATTGCACTTATTTTCAGTAAAAGTCAAAAGTAAAATATTATTCACCAACCTCCTCAACATATTTATTTACAGTATTTTTATTTTGATTCATACAAGTGTTTTTAGAGACACTATCTGTAGATAGATGGTTTAAATTTTGCTTCCGGGTCAGAAGCAGCCAGGTTTTTTTTTTGTTTTTTTTTTTTTTTAAAGCACTTTAGACACACATATAATGAAATTATGTTAGATAACTGCAAGTATGTTGAAGACTAGGAGTTAGTT
>JAOXNZ010000221.1:21954654-21965926 GCA_028566095.1 Kryptolebias brasiliensis
CCAGACGTGCATCAAGGCTTTGCAGGAGAAAACAGACGGTCTGCGTGACGGGGATACTTTCATTTTGATTTAATATGCTATAATAAGATTTGATCTCTTTGTTTTATAAGTAAGTTTTTTGTACACTAGGTGATGCTGCATCCTTTTCACTTCAGTCTATTTGAATCTTTTTACCTGTGAAATATTTTGCAGGAACTTAAAATGTTTCTTGATTTGGCATACAGACTCCATCTTGTAAAGTTAACACATTAAATCATATGGCACCTTTTTTAAGCCTCAAAGAAGTCCATGACAATGGTGTATACACCCAGGCATAATACTCCAACTTTAAAATGAACAACATACCTACAGATTCCTTACCATGAGAAAGATAAATGTGCTGGTCTTACCCTGAGCTTCTTGACCAGGTTCATGTAAGCTCTCTTATTCTCCTCCATGCTGCCCTGAGAAATACTGGACATGTCAGCAGCCAGTGTGCCATTTATCAGCACACTCAGCATGTCCAATACAGTTGTGAAGAGCTCGCTGTTGAAGAGAAGCAAAGGTAAAAGCCACAGATACCAAAATGATTCACCAGAACTGTAAACTCGGAACTTGTGGTAATAATAATTACTCCAATGTGCAGATAAACAAACAACATGCAGATGCGGATGAATTAGTTGGTACCCTTTCACAAAAAACTCAACTGATGTGACTGAAGCCAAAAAGCTCCAGTTTGGTCTCATCTGTGTCAGAAAATTGAGTTCTTTTCGACATGCAGTTTGGTGAAATCCAGGCTGGCTTTTTTCTGAAACTAGTAGAGCCTCCTGGGTCTTCTTCCATGAAGCCCATTATGATTCAAAAGATGACGGATGGTGCAATTAAAAATTGGCATACTTTGAATGATTTTGGATGGTTTCCTTGGCTCTTTTTTTTTTTACCATTAGCACCATTTGTCTGAATAATCTGGGGTTGCATTTTCTCTTGCATTCACATCCTGGGAGGTTGGCTACAGTCCCATGAACTTTCTACTATTTGATAATGTTGGCAGCTGTGGTCAGAGGAACAGGAAGCTGCTTGGAGCTGATCTTGTAGCCTTGGATATCTAGAATCTTGTTTCTGAGATCCTCAGACAGCTTTCACCTTTGTTTTCTATGTTCCATGTTCAGTGTGGTGCACAGAACCAAACTACCCAGTGGCCGTTTGTTCCCTTTAAATAGGCTGATGAAAAGCTTGAAGGCACCCGTGATACTAATTAAGGTCAAACACTTAGTTTGACTATAATGGAATATAGGACTAATAATCTATAAGGACTAATAATCTCTTTAAGACTACCAACAAATCAATCCGTCCGTCCATCCGTTCATCCATCCATTTTCTACCGCTTATCCGTGGTTGGGGGCAACAGGCCCAGGAGAGAAACCCAGACATCCCTTTCCCCAGCGACACTCTCCAGCTCCTCCTTAGGGGATCCCTGGCATTTCCAGGCCAGAAAGGATACATAATCCCTCCAGTGAGTTCTGGGTCTGCCCTGAGGTCTCTTCCCAGTAAGACATGCCTGAAAAACCTCCAAAGGGAGGCGTCCAGGAGGCATCCTATCAGATGTCCAAACCACCTCAATGGACTCCTTTCAATGTGAAGGAGCAGCGGCTCTACATCAAGCTCCCCCCAGATGATGGAGCTCCTCACCTTTTCTTTAAGGCTGAGCCTGGCCACCCTACAAAGGGAGCTCATTTCAGCCATTTGTATCCGGGATCTCGTTCTTTCGGTCATGATCAAAACCTCATGACCATAGGTGAGGTTTGGAATGTAGATGGACTGGTAAATCGAGAATTTTGCCTTTCGACTCAACTCTTTCTTTACCACAACCGATTGAAGCAACGCCCTCAGTACTGAGGATGAGGCCCCGATTCATCGATCCATCTCCCGCTCCATCCATTCATTTCACAATTTATGTTGTTTAGTCTATCACATACTAAAGGCATATAGATATACATTAGACAACTGCTTTTATTTGAATTACTTTTCATGAGAAATGAAGCATAGCTTCAATAAGCTGTAAGGGTACCAACAAATTTATCCTTGTTTATAAGTACTGTATTTCAGAATAATGTTTTCTTTGTAATCAACACTCACTTATTGGACTGCATATCCACTGTTCCACTACTGATGATGTCGAGGAGCAGAACCGCCCACTCAGTGGTTTGCTGGGTGCTCCGCTGCACCGTATCAAACATGCCACCAACCTTATTAGTAAAAGAATCTTTTACTTCAAGAGGTCCGATTCAGACAAAAGTTGTGTTAATTCTGTGTGATAAGCTACAGTTACAAGTAAGCATTCATAGCTTGAGATCCTGCACTATACAGCTAGCTATGCTGTTGAAAGCTGCTTACAAGATTCAGTCGTAGTTTCAGGGCCTCGTGCATCATTTGCTTCGCTTTGCAGTCATCCTGGTACTGGTCTTCTCTCCAGTTGGTGACAATCTGCTGCACTTGGCTATAAAGGGAGGTGAGAAGGCCCTCCCTCTGTTCATCTTGTCCCTTTAAGCAGGTCAGCACCAAAGACAGGAACGGCTGCTGGCTCAGCAGAGACATACTGCAGAAGGAAGGAACCAAAACGATCTATTAAAATGACTAAAATCAAAAGTTCAATTGGCTCTAGTATCAAAGAAATGTGAACTTGTCACATACCTTTTTTGTTTCTGTCTGTCCCTTTCTTTGCGCGAGGAAGAGCCAAGGTGCTGTCCTTTCTCTAGTTCCTCTCCAGCTGCCTTCAGCACATGGCCCTGAACTGATGTAGGCAGCTTGGCTATCAGTGGAGCCACCAGCCAAACACCTGATCGCTCTGAAGAGCTGGACATCAGAGTGAAAATAATAAAGGCTTTAGTATCAAACCTTGGCATAAAATATAAAATATTACATTATCACCATGGTTTCATAATTTAAAGACAGCTTTTCCAAAATTTTAATAAAACAGGTTTTCAAATATTTTAAGAAGCCCTTGACAAACACACACCTTAAAATAGGTTTAATCTTGCTTGTGGTGCTGTTGCTATTGGATGCTGAGCCTGCTTGGACAGCTGCTCCATTTCCTGAGGGGTTACTGGAGTTCATCTCTGCTGATTTTTGGAAAACCTCTATAGTGGCCTTAGCAATGTTCTCCAGGAGAGAGTAGAGATCCTAAATTCAAATAAGAAAAAATAAATTATATTTGTGATAAAAATAATAGCTTATATAAATGCCTAATACTTTGACAAGCGTAGCAAGTAAGACTTACATTGTTTGTACTCTGTTTGATCATCAGCTGCAGCTCCAGAGACGACTGTCTCATCGTCCATTGGTCCATATTCTACAACAAGTACAGGGTAAAAGGTTGAAATTCTTTATAAGTAATCCATTTTCACACAAAGTCAAAAGCCAGTTATGGATGTTCATAGCATAAAACAAATAAATTTATCCAGGAGGGGGCAGCAAAACCCCACAGGTCCATTTCAAAAAAACAACTGAACAGCAGATTAAAGGAATTATTTAACAAAGTCAAAATAAAGACGTTGTTCCTAAAATCTAACAAACATAAATGTAGAAAATCATAACTCTGACAGAACTTAATGTGAATATTCTGTACCTGAAGGATACGTTTGATGCGCTGCCTCTGAGGGTTGTCGCCGTCATCACTATCCAGCTGGCGGTGAGGATAACAGATAAGCTGCAGGAGCCGTTGGGCTTGAATGTTTACCAGCACTGGGTCCTGGAGAGCACTGCTGTCCTCAGAGAGAGACTTCAGGCAGCGTTCTCCAACCCATTCCTGCAAGAACACAACAAGATGTGCAGCCAGGGAAGAAGGGGAAGGGGCAGCAAATATGACAGCAGTTAACAACTTGCATCATCTTTAAGTTTCAGACTGAATTTCAAACTCAGTCATGCAAAATAAGCTTGACTAAAACTAGAATAGGTGGAGATAAAAACAGGGCGAAAGGTTATTTTTTTTCCTCAAGAATCAAAAAACACATGCCAAAGCCATAATTAGTAGGAAAATGTGTCTAAACTTTTACAAGGCCACGAGGCATGTCAAAAACTTTTCTATAAATGTGGTCATTCATGTTTTTGCCTTTGTGTTTTTACAACTCAGAACTTAGTTTTGAAGTGTAATCTCAAAGGAAGAATGTATATACAATCACAATACTTATTTCAAAAGTTTAATTTACACCCCTCCCATTTCACAAACTGATTTTATCACCTGTAGTGGCCAAATTTACAAGGATGATCTATTCAATCCATTTCAGTTTTTGTCCTCACCTGCTGGCAGATCGTCTTCAGAACATACTTTGCATATACATCCAGGCTGGCTGTTTCTATGGAGACATTGCGGCCCTCAGATATTTCATCAAGGCCAGCGGGGTGTGACAGACCTGAGCCTCTTAGCTCAGCATCACCTGCAACAACATGAAAGAAACAAATCCAAGCAGCAAAATCAATGACTTTACTTTCCAGCAGCTTCTACTACAAGGCAGGACTGAAAAAAAAAAAGTTTTTACTGAACAAAACTGTTCAAGATAGCGTGATTATGGTTTCACTTGACACCACACTTTGTTAGATGATGTGCTCTAAGCCAAAACTCACAACATAAGAGTAATACAAAGGTTAATACCCAGCATGAATACAGCTTTAAGGACAGCAAAAACAGCTCCGACAACTATGCTGTTCTGCGACGCAGCAAGAAGGTGACGGTCACAAGATGAACGGATACCCACTGAGGATTTGTCTGGAAAGTCATAAAACAAATAACACTTATGGGTCAGCAGCAAACAGATTGTGTTGAAAGACAAATAATACAATGTTGGTTCAGTACCTGACTTGACACCATCTTGTGGCACAGGATTACGCTGTGGTGTCTTAAACAGATGCAACAGGATTCTGCAGGTCAGTCTTGCTCCAGGCTCTGAGTCTTGCTCACTGCAGGCTGAAACTTAGATTAATTAAAGCAGCATTTCTTCACGTTACTGACAAAGCTTGCAGGATTTTTATAGGCTACACAATCCACCTATCCATTTAAATTTATAAAATGTCCTGCATGGGCTTCTTTCATAGTAGAATTTCTAATTTTCAATGAGTCGTTTTCGTAAAAAAAAAAAAAAAGTGAGAACAAAATATTTACCAAAAGTAAGAGCTGTTGGCAATTTGGCAGGTGATGTAGTGTTATAGAATGAGCCAAACCCAACAAAACAACATGGCTGAATGAGGATTTCTCTCCAAAGTGGAGACAGAAGAACTGCAATAAGGCTTTATAGACCCTGATCGAACATAATGCAATGCTGGAAGTAACATATTTTTATGCTGGATATTCCTATGACCTGACCTGAACTGTAATGTTTACGCTTTAATTGAATGCAACAGAGGTTATGTATAAGATTTTGTGGATGGGAGAGAAATCAGCAGAAAAAAGGTTGAAGTTTCGTTTAAGTAATAATTTTTTATCTTTAATGGGTGTATGGGAATGCAGGAGATTAAAAGAAAAACCACCTGTTTGGCTTTCCTTTGCTTTAGTCTAACTACTGTGCTTCCAGAAGCTATGATTTACTATCAAAAGAAGTACTACATAAATAAACAACACTTACCTGCATTGAGAAGCGAGGGAATGGCCACACAGCGGACCAGGTCTTCTAGGAGCAAACACTGTCTGGCAATGAGAATGGCTACGAAGGTCGCCAGGGAATCATGGAAGGACAAATCACTAACCTGAGGGACAAAGGTGCAGGGATTAAATCTGAAATTAATGTAATGTAAAACTATGTGGAATTTCATCAAATTTATCAAAATTACATATGAGTGCAGACATCTATGAGAATAAATTTCAGTGCCACATAAAGACCTCAGAGGAAAATATAACTTACATCTACGTTACACAGCAAATCGTTGAAGCCACAGTTGCCATTGTTAGAGGAGCAGCAAAGAGCTTTGAGAATGCCGAGCCACTCGGCGCTCAGGGAGCGACAATATGCTGTCAGCTCCGCACACAGGATCCCAATATCATTCACCCTGTAAATACACAACCTGCCATGAAACGACAGCCCAACAAAACAAAGATGTGTAGCAACCGAGTATAGAAAACAGAATTATAACACAGATGCAATACCTCTCAGGGTCTCTGTAGTCCACACAAACATCCATGAGAACATTACATACAAAGCTGTAGCGGTTGGCTGGGCTGTCGTTGAGGATTTTGCCCACCATGGAGTGGTTGAAGTTGTGGGCTGAGGGGTTGGCGATGGCCTCGTTCATGAACTCAGAGTCCCAAAGCATGTTAGAGTCCGACGGGTCAATATTGCAGTAGATGGAGTTTTTTACTTTGGAGCAGAACTCGCTGTGAGAGCACAAAGTGGTGCACAGAAATAACTCATCTTCAAAAAATCTATACCAGAGGGACTGCTCAAAAAGGGCTCTACTGTAGAGATAAATATGTTTTTTTTTAAGGAATAGAAATAGTATTTTCACTCTTTGATAATTGATTTTTTTTCCTACCTAAAAATCTCTCCAAATTTGTTCTTGAGGTGACTGCAGGATGTGTAGAGGTCATACAGGTAAGCCAAAATGCAGCGTTCAGCAGAGGAACAGTCTGCCGGGTTCACACCTGACTTCACCACAATCCGCAGCCTGTTGAGATATTAACACATTGGATTTCCCTCAGCAACACAAAGTCTCACTTATTGTGTTTTTCTTACATACGACACCCTGTAAGCTACATGAAAACTGGGAGTGGGCTAATGTACCTTTATAATAAAGACTAAAAAACAGGAAAAAGTACTTTGACTGACACAGCGCCAACATGAATCAAAACGCTATGTACTTTTTCAGAAATGTAACTACATACCAAGTTAATGCAGATTATAACTCTGATTAGATAATTTACTTAATGTGTGTTCACACAGCACACTACTTTACTAAAATATAATTTCTCTGAACAAACAGGCTGCAGAAGTTTAAGGATAAAAACTGAGAACCTACACAGACACACATTTCACAATCATAAAGCATGGGTCACTTTCATAGGTTCCCTTTTAGTCTTTGTGTAGCATAAATCTAACTTTACTCAAGCCAAAGGTCATATAATCCACTATCCACCACCTCTAAGGATCACTAATTATTATGCCATATTCTTATCAATTTACCATTTTTAAGAATGACCCCGTTTCTTGCTAGCAACAATAACATCATGGATAAGAGTAGCGCCAACAGTACATAATACACCCGTCCGAAAATTGTCAGAGTAATCAAAATTTAAAGCATGAATTTCCTCACACAATAATCCTGAATACATGTGTCTAGAGTCGCAGCACAGACAAGGGTTTCACAAAGGGTTCACCTGTGACCATGACCGTTGAACCCTGTGACCTAGAAATCAATAGGGATCATCCTTGACCCATGAGGTGTCAAGCTGTGCAGTTTGACATTTCTATTTGAAAGGGTTATCAATTTAGAGCTCAGACAGGAAATTGTCCACAGACAGACGGATGGAAGGCGCCATAACATATTACGTCCCACCTTAGGCCAGGCGTATTAAAAAACACCCCTTTACAGCACATCAGCTTTTTTTGTTGTTGTTGTGGGTATAACTGATTTTCAAGGTTACATTTAGGTGGGTTTTTTGTATGCTAGGGATGCTGTGCTCATGAATGACTTTCATTCGTCAGCATTCCTGTGAAATAAAATTTCTGATGAAAGTCAGCAGAACAAGTTTGTGGAACAAGTGCAAACTGACAATTTTTTTTTTATTTCTTTAACAACTCCAAACATACATTTTACTACTTTAATTAAAAGTTTAATTGAAGCCTTAACCCCTCTAACATCCCTTTGCGGTTGTATTAAATCGCCTTTTCTGCTCATTTAAAAGCAAAGCACACTGGGAACATCAAATGAAACGTTAGTAAGTTGTTACAAAATTGTCAAAGGTGCTCTGTTGACAAACCAATTGAATTTCAAGTGCCGTACCCATCAAAAACTTGTGCCGTCTGCTCCGGGTTGAGAATAAGACAGGAGTGGTATCTCCTTAGCACAGCCACGATACACAGACACAAGCTGGTGGTGTAGCTGCCCACCAGGCTGGAGGACTTCAGCAGCAGCTCCGCTTCCACCAGACTTAACTCGTTAAGAAGCTGCAAAACACAAAGAATAAAAAAGTGTCACTACACACGCAAAACAAACAGGACTTAAAGAGTTTGACCCTTGTTAACTTTGAAGAATCTGGTACCTGAATAGCAAAGTCTATGAGGCCACTGATGCTGAGCGAGTACTCCATGAGGTCAAAGATGAACTGAATGTGCTGGACCAGAGGCAGGTGGTAGGACATCCCTAAGGCAAAGCTGGTGATTTGCTCCAGAACATTTCTGGACACCTGCACACACAAAAACGATTAAGAAAAAATCTTTCAAACCACATTTGTTCGCTTTCCTCACTGGGAAACAACAAGTGTGCTCATTCGTAAAAACAGAATATTTATTTTCTAAAGCTCCACAAAACAAGAACAAAATCTAATTTAACAATGTGGTTTTCAAAACTAGGTGAGTTAACTGGTGAAGTTATCAATAAAAGGCCTAATAAAAATGTAAAAGTTTATTGGGAAGAGCGTGATGAACAGGCTGGTTTATAAAACATAAAAGTTACAGCCTAAGAACAAAGCATAGCACAAACACCACAAGACAGAAATAAAACCTGTCTGGCTAGGCTATTTTTAAAGTTTTATAAAGAGCCAACATGAGTGCATGATCAATCCTCTTAACTCTGCAAACCAACAGGCATGCATCTAAAAATAGCATATTGTTTTTTTAACACAAATACACCTACAGCTCAGCTATATTATAGCGCTGGAGGATTATCCTTATGAATGGATTTAAAATGTTTGAAAGCACTGAAATGGCTTTCAGTCTCTGAGATTTTTGCATTAGTTTCATGCAGATGGGACTCTGATTAATGTCACCTTTATATGAACTAAGCTACAAAAAAGAAAAAAATATGAGATTTTAAAATGTTTATATTGTACAATTTTGGGCCCTAATTACTCACAGTGTGCTCTATAAGACTGCTTTCACAATCTGCACTATGTAAAACCTGAGTATATTTATTGGATGAATGCTGATTAAGCATTCACACTATTGTTTTCCTGTTACTATTCTGTTACTTTTAGCCAGCATTTTGCTACTTTTAGTTTCTAGCTAGCCTTTTGCTGTTTTTAGCAAACCTTCTGCTACTTTTGCTCCTTTTAGCTTTTAGCTAGTGTTCTGGATTTTCAGAGAAAGCCATTGCTCTAGTTTCAGTTAGGTTTTAAGATGACCTGAGTGCTTTCTCCATTGAAACTATAGACCAAACAAATACCAATTTCCAGTTTTTTAATAACAAATCCTCATCTGAACTTGGTATACAGTGAAAAACAACACATTGTTTTTTTGTTTCCAACCTGGGAGGTGACCTGGTGCTGATCAAAGTGGGAGAGGTGCTGGAATTTGGAGAAGATGTCTTCTGCTGTGGGAAAGGCCTCTGGCTTACTCCGCTTCCTCTTTTGTCCTTCCTCCCCTCCTGTGAGTGCAGGAGGAAGAAGAGATTAGGAAAGAAGCAACTCAAAGTGGCCCGCGGTGTTCTCTCTGTCTGTCAAATAGGCCAGCTGTGAAATCTACTTAAGTGGTTGGTCTGTCACCGGTTTTTCCCCAGACACTTTTGATTTGAAGCTCTTCTGCAAAATACACCGCTATAAAAAGCACTTTAACAAAAAAGAAAGTAGTGCTTTTCATTTACACCAAACAGCTGAGAGACAAGAGTCATCATGAGCTTGCGGGAATGTGCCACAGAATGGTCCAATCTGTGCGATTTTAACTGTGAAAACCTTAAATCACCTTAATAAGGTCACTTGTATCAGAAATGATGTGGCTGTGAACAGATGAAAGCCATTAGCATAGAAATTGAGTGGAAGGAAGATAGAGACCCCCCTCCCTCCTCCTCCAGGGTTAATAAAGAAAAAGAAGCTTGTTCTGTTTTTAGAAGGTCAGAAAACAGCTGATCTAAATTTCACACATTCAAAGAGGAGAGTCAGGAGGAGCAGCTGGAAAACATGAGCACCGGGCCTACATGTGAACAATGTTTTGCAAACATCTAAACATCATAAAGCCTCTCCTTTCCACTTTACTGCCT
This sequence comes from Kryptolebias brasiliensis, assembly GCA_028566095.1. Taxonomy (NCBI): domain Eukaryota; kingdom Metazoa; phylum Chordata; class Actinopteri; order Cyprinodontiformes; family Rivulidae; genus Kryptolebias; species Kryptolebias brasiliensis. Next base: position 21,964,810 of record JAOXNZ010000221.1, read on the forward strand.
GGCAGAACAATATCTTTGATGTGATAAACAGAACATTTTGCAAACAATGCAGGAAGAAAAAAACATCCAGCCAACAAAATGCGATCACATATGAAACTTTAAAGCAATTCCACAGCCTGGATTTTCATTCTAGAGGATGAAAAGTAAATAAAATCATGCTGAAACATATTTCTAAATGAGAACAAGACAAACTGCATGTACACAGCTCAGCTATAAAACACAAGTAAAAGGAAAATCTGGGACATTAGTCAGAAAGTGACACAAGTGAGGCTCAGGTTACCTGTTTCTGCTATGCTTTTGCGGTTGAGCACCTTCAAGATGTCTTTGGTAATTTTCTTGATGGTGTGCCGCGCCTCATCTCTCAGTTTGCCCACGCCGTAGAGGACGACTAGACGCTGGTTGCATTCATGACTGGCACTTTCCTCCTGGAGGCAGAGAGAAAATGATCCACGTCAACTGGAGGCACCCAATAACCCGAGCATCAAAAGGAAGCAGGCAGGACAGGTTTCAAAAGGATACCTTAAATGTTATTTTATTCTTTTTTGTTTTAAAACCAAAAAACAAATTGAAAAGGTCAAAAATGAAACCGTCGAGTTAAAGCTTGAATTTAAATGACTTCCTTAAATCGTACTCAGATCATCTGTCTTCATTTCATTGGATGCTTAAAGGTTATACTCTGTGTGTATTTCATGTTTAAATATTTGAGACTGAAATATAAAATGTATAAAAAGATAAAAAGGTCACTGATTGTTAGTTTAGCAATTAGTATAGTTTAGACACTGAGTAGCAGTGAGCCATTTTGTTTTCTAGATGTTTGAAAGCTACATGCCATTGAACTATAATCTGTCAGATTCATTTATTTATTTTCCCTTTTCAAGATTTCACACATAGATGACATTTGCCATGTTCTTTTACTTTTAAGTTAACTAAACTAATTTACCTTTGTTTTTATGTTTAGATCTAAAAATCTGGTTTTGATTTTGCCTCAGTTACTGTGCAGGAATGGTAAAAGATAAGATCATATATATTAAAAAAGTAAAATAAAATCAAATGTTAAATAGTATCACATGTAAAATGAGATAATTTAGAGTGAATTATTAAAAAGTTGTTGACAGAG
>JAOXNZ010000221.1:21968125-21978639 GCA_028566095.1 Kryptolebias brasiliensis
AACATTAAGTTAAATAATATAATAAATAAAAATGTTATTCATTTTTTTAAAACAAGTTGAACTCTTACTAACAGGAATTGGCAAATCAGTTTCTTTTTCATCTAGTGTACTCCTCACAATCCTCCTCACTCTCTTTGACTGCCAGGAGATGGGTGAGAATTTTCCATGTTCCCCCGTAAGAAGTATCAAGTGTCCATCTTGAGTACCTCCAACCGAGAGGTTTCCAAACGAGGCATCGCTAAACACAGACATCTTAAGTGTGCTGCTTCTGCCCAGACGGTTAAAGTTCAAGAGAACCTTCCTGGCCTTCAGTCTGCACACTATCCTGCTTGCTTAATGAATGGTGTGCACAGCTGAATCTTTTATACAAGATGCCAGAATACCTGCATCAAACAAGACATCTGGCCTGGTTTGCCCTGAAACCCAAAGACTCTGACCAACCTTGGACCTGAGCTGATCCTTCTCCTCTGCTGAGAGGTGAGTCTTGCTGTACAGCATGTGCAGGAGCCACGTGTATGGGTTGCAGGTGTTGAAAGTAGTTTTCATGTGTATTTGTATGACAGTTGTGGAGAAACTTTGTCTCCCCCCATATATATAAAATCATCTAGATGGCATGCAGGTGCTCCTGTCACAGTGTTGGCCTGTCTACCCAATGGACAACAGCAGGGTCAACTTTTGACCTACTTCTTAACCTCCTTCACAACCAGCCTCTGGGGGAGGCCTAATGTAAGTAACGAATGACAGTATTATTCCTTGGAAAAATTCTGATTTAATGTCCCTGGAATTAAGTCACCATTGTGTTTGACAGATGACTGCCACAATTAGCCGAAGGGACTCTTTTTGCAAGTCTGACATTGATCACTCCCTAAAACCTCTAGCTACTAAGCGTGCTTTCGGCTCTAATCACAATTAAGCGGACACGCCTATCTAGAAAAGATGCTTTTTTGTCCCTCATTCTTCACTTCTACAAACACATCGTTATCTTTCCAACTCTCCATCTCCTCTTGTTCCTGCTCTTTTCAAAGATGTCTTGGTCAGTAGCAAAGGGATCTTTGATGGGATAACTTCAGTTTCCATGTGACAGTTTGTCAGTCTGATTTTTGCAGGTATTTTCAACCTTCTGATGGATTTGACCACTTGTCCATCTCCAAATGTGAAGGGTCTACAACTACATGTTTCTGACTTTCTTACACTCCTCACATCATTTTTACTTAATTTAGTGATGTAGCTGTCTACCCATTCCTGTCCACACACAGTCCTGGTGCATGCTGTGTCTATTATTGCTGGGCTAATACACTCTGTCATAAAGATGTCCACTTCTGTAGGCGACTCTTGTGTACAAAGAAACGCTGCACTCCTGTACTTCCTGTACTTCAAACAGCATGTGGAAGACTCCATGGTCAACTGCTTCTCAGCAGCCGGCTTGAGTTGAGATTTAATCAGAGTTTTCTTCAACAGTGGCTTTCTCTTTGCTACTCTCCCATAAAGCTTGTGAAGAATCTGGACAGCAGTTGTTGTAGTTCCGTCTTTCCCATCTCACCTGCTGAACCTGTAACTCCTTCAGAGAGCTCACAGGTGGCTTGGTGGCCCCTCTCACCATTTTCCTTCTTCCACTGCCTCTCAGTTTGAAAGGACTGTATATTTTCGTCCTCATCTCTGAATTTAGGATTATTTTGAATTCTTCTCTTATTATTTATTTATTTTTTACAAACTACAGTATTTCTTTCGTCTGAGCCAAAATTCTGTATGCTATTTTGAGTTCCAGTCAAACCTTTGTCCTCTTCCCTGTTTCCTCCCCTTCCTCACCCTTTTTAGTTTACAGCCTGGGACCAATCATTAAAATTCATGTTTTCATCATCCTCTACCCGAGTTGCCAATCCAGTCCAGTCACAAACCAGCTTAAGCTCAACGCCAAATTCAAAAAGTCTGCTCAACAGCAGTCCGCCTCGTCCGTGTGACGAAAAGCTGCCGACTTTATTTGCGGCGACCAATTCTTTGTGCTGCCCTCCAGACCTGAAACACGTGGTGCACTCTACACTTCTGCTACACTTCAGAATAAAAGACAGAGCAGTTAAACTGGCAGGTGAACTTCAGAATAAAAGACCGAGCAGTTAAACCGGCAGGTGAACTTCAGAATAAAAGACTAAACATATGTTAAACAGAAATGTCCCTCCAGGTTCTGTCCTACCTGCTGTGGTCTCCTGGCACTTATCAAACGACCACCTGAACTCCACGGCCTGGCCTCGCTCCTTTATTTGCTCCTCGATTTCTCGCAACTTTGAACGAACCTGCAGCCAAACATGGATTCAGAATTTAAATGTCAAATTTAAATAAAATAACCACAAGCCTTACAAAACAACCAACCCCATTTTTACTTTATGTAAGAGAAACACATGCTGAATGAGGAGTGGTTACACAAAATAAAAACACAATCTCCACAGATGGTTTTCTTTTCTCAAAACACTTTTCATTCCAGACAAAAACATTGATATGCATTCAGAAGCTTTTTAAGGCACTGAAAGTGTTTGTGCTTCACTGAAATATTTTCTTTTATGTGTCTCTACCATTTATTGGAAAGTTGACAAGAACAACTGAATGTGTAACAAAGATGCTGCATAGTTTCATTTAAATAAATAAATAAAAAACTACCTGAAAAAAATAAAGACAACTCTGACTAACATAATGAAGGGGGTACCTGTTGAGTAAAGGCAGTATTTCCTCCTGGCATCGGCAAACCAGAGGGGGCGATGGGGAGGAGGTCCAGAGGAGAACCAGTTTTGTTTCTGCTGTCTGTTAAAGAGTAATGCCACACCAAAGCACTGGGACAGCACAGCACTATGCTCTGATGTGACAAAAACAAGACGGAAGCAAAAAAAGGGAATGTTTTACATTTTCAAAATAAAAACATAACTTTAGAAAAAATCTCTAAGTCAGTGGTTCCCAACCCTGGTCCTGGAGGAACACTATCCTGCATGTTTTAGTTGTTTCCCTGCTTTCACACACCTGATTTGAATGAGTGAGTGATTGACAGGCTTCTGCAACACCGAAGACCTGCTGAAATACAGGGAAGCAATGAAAACATGCAGGAAAGTGTTCCTCGAGAACCAGGGTTGGGAACCACTGCTCTAAGTGATGTTGCAGCTAGACAGAGTACCTGTAACATGCAGCTGAGGCCAAACACCAGAGGCCTGTGCTGAGGGCAAATGTAGAAATCTGTGAAAGGTGTCTGAGGCTGGTTCCCTCCAGCCGGCTGGGAGGTCGGGGTGGGGGGCAGGGCGTTGCTTTGCTGTGTCAAGATGCCGTGTGCTGGATGCCCTCCTGTGCCGGAGCCCAGGCTCCCGTCACTTAGCAACAGGTTGAGGCGCCGTGTGCAGAAGTAAGCCAGTCTTCGTGACAAGTAAGCAGACTGTACAAATTCCCCTGAGTACTGAGGCACAGAGGAGAGGTTCATAGCATTACCCACAGCACTCAGTGCCCATTAACACCAGTAAGCTTTCAAAGGAGAAGCAAAAAGAGAGGCTGCGGGCCCCAGTGGGTGCTGTTAGCAAAGGTCAGCACTACCAGATGAAGACACAAAACATGATCAACTGTTGACAGCTGAGGAAGCCTGATGGAGCCGACACAGCGCAGCTGCAGGACTGTGAGGCTGGAATACGTTTTCTAAATGTTATCTATTTGTGCCCGAGTGCTGATGGGGATGAAGATGTGTTTACCTGCAGTAAGAGGGGCAGGAGAAGTCTGAGAAGTTCATCTTCACCAGGTCGAACCTTCTCAAAACACTCCAGCACCCATGTCAGGAACTCGTGTCTGTCCAGCATCCCATCCTGATCACAGAAAGAAGCACGAAAAAAATGATTTTGTCAAGAAAATTAATACAATAATTACACAGCACTGATTCATTTATCAGTCTTTGAATGCAACATGAGCCGTTTCTCCTGTGTGCAAAGAGTCATTACATACTTTTCACTCTTTCATCAACACTGTCAATACATCTGATTACATGTAGTACAGGAATCACAATACAGTTGGCATCATGAATAAATCATTCTGCTCTGTGCACATGCTGCAGCAACTCCTCAGAAATGTATAGAAACTAATTTCCAATAGTTTCTGCAGTTTGTTTTATTTGGAAACAAGGAATGGCAAACCTACTTTTATACGCATCTTTCAGAGGTAAAACATGAAATAATTATACAATTATATTTATTTAATAAGTAAAGAATAGAATCCGTACAATCTTTTACTGCCTACTCAAAACAAATGTAATGTGACCATTTTTAATCACGACGCTAAACTAATCTTGCTAATTTTTTTGGATGTTGTTCAGAATTTGTCTGCAAGACACAGACCTTAAATAAAAATCAAGAAAAATAAAATAGCACACCACATATCTGCATTTCTCAGGCAACATTTGGCAAACATCTTCTAAAACCCTTTTGTTTGATAGCCAAATGTTGTTTGAGGGCATCAGTGGACTGAAAAACAATTCTGCTGAAACACATAAGACGTTTTATGTCTAATTTAACCCAGTTGTCCATTTACTGAAAAACGATAATTCCTGGCACTGTTTTAGTGCTGAGTTAAGGGGGTGAACCAACCTGAAACATGAACATGGCGAGCTTCTCGTTGTACTCCCACTGCTTCATGGCCGTCTCCACGTCAGCAGGCATGGCCGGCAGGGGAGAGCTGCAGCCCTGACTGGGAAACTGTCTGTAAAACTCTGCCACCTTCTGAAGCAGCTCCCACAGATATTTAGTAATGATCTGGGTCCATTCTACAAACGTGCACAAACACACAGGAAAATCATCTCAAAGTTGCAAATTTAGCATTCAGCATTCAGCTAAAACATCACCTTCTTACCTATACAAGGATCAATCACATGCCTCTTCTTGACTTTTGTTTCTGTGATAGCAGCATGATATGCACAGGTCATCTTGATCATCCAAGCTGATCGCATGACAGGAACCGAGTATTTGGCCAAGTATCCAAAGACCTCCTCTTTTTTGCTAAAGATTGGTACCTGCAACAGGAAACATTGGATGTTTAGCAGCAATGTTGAGTAAATCAACTGAAATATTTCACTCTGACAGGAGTTCAAAAGTTTCAGGAGCAGGAGGCTATTTAGAAAAAGTAGGGGGCTGACCATCCACTGGGCAAAGCCGGGTTCTTTTGAACCCCCTGTTCTGAAAACTAGAAAAACAAGCAAAGGTTTTTAAATAGTTTTTAAAGTAATGCAACAGCATTTTCAAACAGACACATTTACAATAAAATGTGTTTTTAATTGTTCTTAATTCAGTCAAAAATGCATCATAAAACACGACGAGTAACATGTAGATTGGGAGTATGCACTACCTTTAAATTATTGTTTGCTTTTCATACAAAAAAAAATGTTTTTATTGCCTTTTATTACCTTGATTTATCTGTTCTCACATAAATACAAGAATCTATTCTTTAACTTTATCTGTTATAAAACCTGAAAATGTTATCTGTTAACATCGTTATTAAATGTAGTTAGTTTATTGTAGAATGTATATACAAAAATTACAACATATCTGTAAAATGGTAAAAACTTGCAACTTTAAGAAAAAAAAAAACTTTTATATTTGTTTTTATTAATTTGACTGAAAACTAAAACCAAAATATATTGGAACCATTTGTAAGAGCTTTTCTGGTGAGAATAATGTGTTCAGGAACAACAAAAACACCTCAATGTTCCAAAAATATTAAATCTTCTAGTAATAAAATGTAAATGAACAACAATAAAAGCTACCGCTGTTTGCCAACAATCACAGTAATTGTGTTTTGGGTCAATACACTCAAAAAGGACAAAAACTAAATTTGATTTACACAGATGCATAAATGTAGTTGTACTGAAAAAGCCATTAAAACACCAAACAGTTGCATTTTTTAAAGACTTGTTTTTTTCTCCAACACTCAACAGAATAATTCAGCAAAGTTTTGCTCAATTACGGCTTTTTATTTTTTTAAGAAGCACAGCTAAATTTTATACTTTCACAAAAATCAACATGTTTTTTTCCTAATAGTCATTTAAAGATTGGGATCATCTACACAGCTGCTCTGTTTGCAGGATCCTCAGGTAGAAAACAGATCAATAAGCAGATCTGCTGAGCTGTGGTGTTAACACATACATGAACAAAGCTTTTTCTTTTTTTCAAGTATGCTGGTGGGTGTTCTGTGTAAAATGTTCACAAAAGTGGAAAATTGAAAATTAAAAACAACATTCCATTCAAAATGTTAGGGAAAAAGCTGATTAGATGCTGGAACTAAGAAAATATATAGGATGTCATAACTAATTATGTAAAATGCCAGCATGAGCAGAACATTGCGTAGAGAAAAAAGAATATAGTTCTGCAAGTCATGCACAAAAAAATAAGATGGGATTTTCAAAATCTGGCCTCGAAAACATGGTGGCTCGGTTGCAAACACTCAGACTTCAGGGAGAATGCGTCTGAAAATCTGCCTACTTCTCACAATTTTTAATCACCAATTAGTCTCTGTCACAGCCTAATGGGACACTGGCTTTAATAAACCTAACTGGCAAATCTGTCTAGTCCAAAAAGCATATTTCATGATATATACCAAGGTTGATTATAAAATCTTCCTGTAGGTGCACTCTTTTGTGAAATAAATGAAGCTCATTATTCTGCCACAAAAAAAAATACATGTTTGTAGTTGTTCAGTAGCTTTAATGCTTTATATGAAACAACTTTAGGAGAGCAACTAAAGGTTCATCATCTTAGGTAAAGTCTGGTCTTAACAACTGGTAAAGGTAGGCCAAATTAAACTAGCTTGTCACAAAGGAGCATACACGGTCAGACCTCATCGGTTAACTTTCTTTGCATCTTTTGCCTCAGTCATATCACCTCAACTGTATTTCGACTCAGGTTTCTTTGAAAGCTCCAGTGTTTTTCAAAAAGAGGTTTTGGTTTTTCAACGGCTGCAAAAATCAGCAGGAAAATAACACAGGGACAGGCATTAAACATACACAGCTGAAGGATGAACAAAGAACTACGCACATAAACAGTACAACAACATTGTTTCCTCCCACAAAGTTTTGTCAATAAGCACAACCCCAATTCTTGGGACACTGTGTAAAATGTGAAACAATGCAATGGTTTGCGAACCTTGTATACCCATATTTTATTCTCAGTAGAACACAATAAACATCCAGTCTCAAATGTTTAAACTAAGAAGTTGTATCAATTTTAGGAAAAAAATAAGACAATTCTGAATGGCAGCATCAGCTCAAAAACGTTGGGACAGAGACATGCTTGTGGCTCATCCCCTCTTCTTTTAACAACAATCTGTAAATGTCCAGGAACTGAGGCGAGCAGCTGCTGGAGTATCTGGAAGGAAAGTTGTCCCATTCCTGTCTGACGTAGGATTTTAGCTGTTCAACAGTCCTCGGTCGTCTTTGCTGGATTTTCTGTTTCACGGTGAGCAAAATGTTTTTAAAGCCACGCTGTAGTAATGGACCCAGTACGGTTTAGCACTGTCTTGCTAAAATATGTGAGGCCTTAATTGAACAAAAAAACTGTCTGGATAAAGGTATATGTGATTTTAAAACCTGTATGTACTTTTCTGCAGTAATGAAACCCTCCCATATATGTAAGCTGCCCATGTCAGAGGCACTAATGCACCCCCATGCCATCAGCGAGGCCAGCTTTCGGACTTTGCGCTGATAACAGGCTGGATGGTCCATATTGTCTTTAGTACGGAGGCCACGGTGTCCCAGGTTTCCAGAAAGAATTTCAAATTTAATGAATTAACGAGTCATTCGATTATTGTTACTTTTATGTCAGTGTAGCTTATATTTTAAATTTTTGATATGGTTGTAATATGTATATTTAATTAGTTTTTAAAAAATAATTTTATTGTTTTATTTGTGCAAATTAGGTCTCTCATGGTAATGAGACAATTATGTCTTAATGAGATTAACTTGTATAAATAAAAGGTAGTAAAATTTTGATTTGTCTGACCACAAAACAGACCCAACACTTTTGAGATGCATTGCTGACATCAAAGTCAAAATTACCTCATTTTCTCAAAAGTGTTTCTTAGTAAAATTATCAAATAATGAAACTATGTTCCATTGCAAATAAAACATGGGTTTATTTGCACATCTTTGCATTCTGTTTTCATTGACATTTTGCACAACGTTCCAACATTTTCAGAACTGGGGTTGTAAAATGTTTTTGGTTTTTTTTCTTTTTTACATCATCACTTGTTTCTTACCTTTTTAGCCAGCTGTGTGAGTGGTTTAGTCCCAGCTAAATCTGTGAACCAGTTATTGATGGAGCTTTGCGACCTTGCTGTGACGAGCCAGAAGTTGTCCTTCTGGTTGACCTGCGGTTTGCGTTTCCCCGTGTCGGGAAATGTGTTGTATCGCAGCTTCTCTGCAATGATGCTGCTGAAGTTGGAACTGATCTGTAAGGCAAGAAAAAAAGAAAAAATAGTCAAACTGCCTGATTGCGATCGTCACAATCACTGTTAAAAGGCGAGCCGTTACCTTTGAGGGATTGAAGTTGACATTTCTGGCACTTCCATGTTCATCACCAGACACAGCCGGCTGGTTATTGAATCCTTGCTTCACGTTCAGAGCAGTCAACTCATCCTGAAACAAAGTGTGCAAGAAAAAAAGATCAGAAATGTTCATGCAAATACAGCAGAGTCAACCTCATAGTTTCTGATCCCAGTCGAAACCCCTTGTGTGCACTTAGCAAGAGACACCAAAATCTGAATGCTACTAAATTATTTTTGGAGAAAACACTGAGGTTAAAGCTTCTAAAAAGATTGTTTTAAGTTAATGACAAACGCAAGAAGCAGCACTAATAATCAGCTTGGTCAAAACTTAATATCAAAACCAACCATTCACTCAGCGGCCATAAGAATAACAATAATATTTAAAGAAGTCAGGCACGATTTAAATACCTCACGATTGCTGTTTTCTATCACAAACCTAAAATAGTAGCAGCAGTTCGTGTTAAAATGTATGTTACCCGATGGCTTAGTTAACTCAGTTATGAAACGAGCTGGTTATTGTTTTTCTTTTAACTAATCTGCCCAACAATCTGACAACTAGGAGCTGCTCATTGTTACTGCGAGGCCCGAAACGTCTACAGGGCTGCTAAACAGGCTAGCTGCTGTTAGCTCGCACAGCTTTGTTTCTGCTGACAATTTTATCCACGAAAACACACTTCCCGGACTTTCATAATCTAAACGGCAACACTTCACCTCTTTCTGCTTTGGATCCTGAGGATAAACATCCGGAGGGCCGAGCCGGGGCCGCTTTAAAGGCCGGTGTTCGTAACTTAAGATCCCGAAAGCAGCCATCATCCAGCGGCATCACAGCCGAAGCTTTCCTCCACCCCAAGCAGCAAACCCGAGCGGAACTACAACAACCAGCAGCCCGAGCGAACCAACCAGACGCGCTTCCGGTGCGATTTTCAAAATAAATGTCATGGCTCACTAACTTTGACCGGACACATGCTTTATTAAATAAAACGGCACATGTACGCCACAATTTGGTAGAAGAAACCGTAACCACGTCTGTTAAAGAAGGTAATTATTTAAATAAATGTTATTTTGTGATATTAAACAATGGGCTAACTTCCTGTACCATACTGTAATGTCTATCATTCATTACAAATAACCACAAAGTGACACACCTTTGACAAAACAGGACCAAATTAGGACATGAAGTAACTGAATTCATGCATACAACAAGATAGATACAAATGTCAGAATGGAATAAAAAAGAAACAGGAATAGAAGACTGGAATCATAATATATATATATAAAAAACAACCAAAGAGAAGCACAAAATGACTAAAAAGAAACATTTAGTCAGTTTTAGGGCCTTTGAGTTGTTATTGTTAATACTTATTTTAAGTGTTGTTTTTTGTAAGACTAAATGAATTGTTGGTATAAAGATGTAGATAAAAACATACTGGCTTGGTTTTTCCTGCAGCAGGAGAAATAATACCCCCAGCGTTAACAACCTAAAATACCCTAACAGGCGTAAAAGTTCATCAATAAATTTGTGTTGCAGATAGAGATAGATGTGATAGATACAGTTGTAAAACATCCAGATATTGTATATTTCAAATAAAAGATTTTGAGAGTGAAGATGGACTGCATATACATATGTAGTGATTTTCAAGCCTTGCTGATCTCTTAAAACTCCTCTTTAGTACAAACAACACATATTTATATGCACATATACAGCAACAAAAAATCATACCACTTATAAATGTGTGGTTGACCTTTTATCTTTTGTTATCTGATTAAATGTTCCTTACATAAAAAAACAACAGAAACTTCAAATGTGAAAATGATGTGAAATTAAGATGTGACATATGGGAAACACATGTTTCCTCTGTGAATTTTACAGAAAAAACACACAAACTTCACATTTTTGCATGTAAACCAATGTTAAATTAACATGTGTAACTCATGTGATTTTGGAACATTTTCATGGTGGTGGTGGTGCA